>CM038002.1:4889494-5489494 GCA_021234005.1 Nephelium lappaceum
ATACAAACCTTGTTTTCTAGCCTTCCTTCTCTCATTTCTCCCAATTTTCTCATCCAACTATAAGTCAGTCATCGTCTCTCATTGCTCCTCTTCATTTTTCCCCCCAAAATGGAACCCAGCAACTTTTTCACATTCACTTCATTTCTTCACAAATAGCCATCTAATCTAACAAGCTAATCTAATCTAACAAACTTAACACTGGCATTTCACCGACTATAAGTTTTCAGGTCCTTGCTCTCTTTTTCATATTTCTCTCTCTCTCTCTACAACAAGCACACACGCACTCACACTCTCTTTTGGCTTATTCTTCTTCTTCTTTGTGTTCCTTCAACATTTCAGTTTCTCTGTCTCTCTCTCTCTCTTCCTCCCTCTCCCTTGAAAGTTACTACATTTCTAGACCTATGCTTTCTCTCTACTCTCTAGTATCTACATTCTCCAAAGATTTGTGTTGTGTCAAACAAGCTACAACATCCACTAGATACAAATCTTGTTTTCTAGCCTTCCTTTTCTCATTTTCTCCCATTTTCTCATCCAACTACAAGTCAGTCATCGTCTCTCATTGCTCTTCTTCATTTTTCCTCCCAAATGGAACCCGACAACTTTTTCACATTCATTTCATTTCTTCACAAATAGTCATCTAATCTAACAAACTTAACACTGGCACTCACCGACTATAAGTTTCCAGATCCTGGATCTCTTTATCAGATTTCTCTCTCTCTCTCTCTCTCACTCTACAACAGGCACACACACATTCACACTCTCTTTTGGCTTCTTCTTCTTCTTTGTGTTCCTTCAACATTTTAGTTTCTCTCTCTCTCTCTCTCTCTCTTCCTCCCTCTCCCTTGAAAGTTACTGCATTTCTAGACCTCTATTTTCTCTCTGCTCTCTAGTCTTTGCATTCTCTAAAGACTTGTGTTGTGTCAAACAAGCTACAACATTCCACCAGATACAAACCTTTTTTTCTAGTCTTCTTTCTCTTTCCCATTTTCTCACCCAACTACAAGTCAGTCATCGTCTCTCATTCCTCCCTTCATTTTTCCTCCCAAAATGGAATCCAGCAACATTTTCACATTCATTACACTTTTTCACAAATGTACCATATCATCATTACAATATTTACAACCTTAGCCAACCACACCCTTGCTCTTGACCCCTACTTTGAGGCCTATGCACCTAAAACATGTGGCAATGACCTTAATATAGGCTACGTTTTTGGATTGCTGGCAAGCATAATGACTACTGCAACTGACCCAAATTTTGTGATTACCTGCAATCATAAAGAAGAAGCGATACTCATGTTTCCTTTAGAGAATTACATCATTAAAGACATATTCTATGTGAACAATTCACTTCTGGTAGCCTGCTCTGCAGCCTATGACACATGTCTAATTCCTCTTCACAACCTTATCCTTGGTAGAACTCCATTCTTTTTTTATTTTGATTTTGCTCATACTAAACTTTTTTCTTTTACAATTCCATCAAGAAGCCTTCTCATGACTACATGTATCCTATAAATTGTGCTAGCAATTCTACACATTATTCTTTTGCTTGTTTAACGAGCAAGCATTGTTAAGAGCCAACTTTTCACTCGGATTCTGTTTATGTGCCCGTAAATGAAGAAACTGGGGTAGATTTGTAGTCAACAAATTATGTTGAATTATTGAAAATGAGATTCCTCTTGAATTGGACTGCAAATAATTGCACTAGTTTTGAGGCAAACTGGTGGTCATTGTGGATTCATAGATCATAAATTTGTTTGTTTTTGTGCTGACAAACCTCATGTTGAGACGTGTTATCATGGTAAGTCTCTAGCACAGTTCACCTATTTCTTTATCTACTTTAGAGCAACATTTTTGTTTTTTTTGGGTTCTGTTTTAGCAATTTCGGATCATATGCTATAATTTCACAGTTCGATTTTTTGTGCACTAGTATTGACCCACTGGCGGCGGCAGGTATTAGTTGGTATTCCCAATCAATATCTTTATAGGTGATGAAAAAAATTCTGTTACATATGTTATACACATTCTCCTTTCTTTGCATAGTTTAAGAGTGATCCAACTCGGTCTCCTCTATTTAGATCCATTGGCTAAATCCTAAATGTTTAGAGTGGCCCAAACATGAACTGTTTTTTTTTTTTTTAAATCTGGATGAGTACTAAATTATTGTTGCCGCGACATTGGGCTTTCTTACAATTGATCTTAGCCCCATAAAGAATCATTTATTTAGAAATTATACTACAATACTTAAAATGCAGCTTAACACGGATATTGATTAATCAAGTTTTGACAAATTTTTTTTTTTTTTTTTTCAGTTCCTTAATTTTTGAGATTTTGAGTTGGCTATTAGTGTTATTTTTTCAGAAGGCTAGATTCTCAAGTCATAATGTTCTAACTCTTTGTTATCTTCAATGATATAGCAAGAAAACCAAATAAGCAAAAGAAGGTGATCATAGGTAATATATCTCTCCCAATATGTTCTGATTATTTTAATGCAGTGTCTAAACAAATTTTGTTGAAAAATCAAGAAGTTCATCCTCATCAAACTACCATTCAAAATTGATTATTGCCCTTGCATTTTAAATAGGAGTTACAGTAGGTTTGGGAAGCATGAGTATAATGGTCATGATTTCATTGATTTGGCTATATTACCATAGAAAGAAACATGCTCCCTCAACCTACACCTATCGTAACATCTCTTTTGATCCCTCTTCTTCAGTGGCTGATCGTCAGAAGGCAGATAAGTTCCTCGGAGTTCATGTCTATACTTACTTTGAACTTGAAGAGGTCACTAACAATTTTGATGCTGCCAAAGAACTTGGCGATGGAGCCTTTGGCACTGTATATTATGGTAAGAGCCAACAACCTTGTTTTTAAGATTAACTGCTTGAATAACCAATTCCCGGATAACATTCCTTATGTTCATTAACCAAGCAAGCTCCATGATGGGCGTTTTGTTGTAGTCAAGCGTTTATATACAAACAATTACAAGATAGTTGAGTATTTCATGAATGAAGTTAAGATCCTAACTAATTTGCATCACTAGAATCTTGTAACTCTTTATGGTTGTACCTCTTGCCATAGTCGCAAACTCCTGATTGTTATGAATACATTCCCAATTGCACGGCCGCTGATCATTTACACGGTGAACATGCCAAACCTGGTGCACTCTCTTGGGCTATTCGACTGAACATTGCTGTTGAAACTGCATGTGCATTGTAGTATCTCAATGCCTCTACTATCATTCACTGCGATGTGAAAACAAATAACATTCTTCTTGATAACAACTTCTGTGTGATGGTTGCAGATTTTGGACTTTCCCGTCTCTTTCCAAACGATGTCACCCATGTTTCGACAGCTCCACAGGGGATTCTCGGTTATGTTGATCTAGAATACCACTAATGCTACTAGCTTATTAACAAAAGTGATGTCTATAGCTTTGAGGTGGTCTTGGTTGAGCTAATATCATCCATGCCTATAGTTGACATCACTAGACATCGAAATGAGATCAACTTGTCGAATCTATTTATCGATAAGATCTAAAACAGGGCATTGCATGAGTTGGTAGACCTATGTCTTGGGTTTGAATTAGACTACTAGGTGAGGAAGATGATACATGCAATAGAAGAGTTGGTATTTCAGTGTCTGTAAGGTGACAACGACGTGAAACCTACTATGGCAACCGTGTTGGAAACTCTAAATGATACACAAAGTGATGGATGCAGCAAAGACAAGGCAGAAGAATTGGATATATCAGATGATGTTGGACTGTTGAAGAATGGCCTTCTAGCACCTTCTCCATATTTGCAAGTCAACACCTCCTACCAATAACTAGCAAATGTATTTAACTAAAATTTTGGAGTATGTAGGGAAGAAAACGTAAAACAATTAGCATTAGTCATATGCAATGAACTTGGTGACTGTAATCCTTTTTAACCCTCTTCTTCTGCTACATATATGCTCTTATTATGAATGCCATATACATATTTAGAAGCTGTCATGTCTCATGCATGATGAGGTCAAGCTTTGTGCAATGATTTTTTTTTTCTCTTTTTTTTCCATTCTATTTGATAAATATGAAGGAATAATGTATATTTCACTATATATTGAAAAGTACAAAGTGAGGCCAATTTATAGGCCAAAGAGTTGAATATTATATACAAGGAAACTAGCATAATAAATGTTATACAAAATAACTAGAATAATATCATGTATATATGGAAACTAGCATAATATGAATGATAACATCCCCCACAAAGTCAAGATAGCGAGATGAATGCAAGCGTGAGTTTGGAACCCAATTCACGAAAACAGCTTGGATGATGAGCTTTGGCGAAGATATCAGCAGGCTGATCAGTAGAAAAAATCGAATGAAGTTTAATAGTATCCAAATGAACATATTGTCAAACAAAATAACAATCAATCTCAATATGTTTGATACGTTCCTGAAAGACATCATAGTGGACAATATGAATAGTACTATGATTGTCACAATATAGAAGAGTAGCTATAAAATGGTGAACTCTCATATCTGAAAGCAACCAATGCAGCCAAATAAGTTCCTTAGTAGTATCAACGAGGGCCTGGTATTCAACTTCAATACTAGATCGAGCTATAACAGTCTATTTCTTACTACGCCATAAGATAAGAGAATCACCAAGAAAGAAGCAAAAACTAGTAGTAGATCAGCGATCAGTAGGATCGCCAGCCCAATCAACATTTGAACAAGCACGTAACTCTAAATAAGAGTAAGCAGAAAAGTGAAGTCCATAAAACATCGTGCCGTTGAGATATTGGAGAAGATGAAGAACAACAACGAAGTGATTGGAATGAGAAGCAAACATAAATTAACTGAGAACATGCACAGCATATGCGATATCCAATTAAGTCACGGTCAAATAAACGAGGCTACCAATAAGTTATCGATAAAGAGTGGGATCACTGAGTAGTGTACCTTCGAAAGGTGCCAGTTTAACATTAGCTTCCAAAAAACTAGTATTCATTTTATTATCAGTTAAGCAAACACAAGCAAGAAGATCCAAAATGTATTTTGCTTGTGAGAGATAATAACCACCAAAATCAAAAGAAACCCCAGGACCAAGAAAATAACCAAGAGAGCCAAGATATTTCATTTCAAATTGCTGTCGAAGATAAGTCTTAAAGTCAGAGATACCAATAATATCATCACCTATAATAATCATGTCATCTACATAAAGTAACAAGAAAACAGAATCATGATTGGTCTTGCGATGAAATAGTGTAGAATCATAAAAGCTAGAGGCAAAATCAAACTGCATAATGGTGGAAAAGAACTTGGCAAATCAAGTTCTAGGAGCCTATATAGTGTCTGACGGAGACGACAAACCTTGTGTGGAGAGTGTGAATACCTTGGTGGTGGTGTCATATATACCTCTACAGTAAGATCCCCATTAAGAAAGACATTTTTTACATCCATTTGAAACAAATTTCACTACTTGGTTATAGCGATTACCAGTAAGTTACGGACAGATGTAAGTCTAGCTACTATTGCAAATGTCTCCTCATAATCAATTTCATACTTCTGAATAAAACCTTTGGCCACGAGATGGGCTTTATGTTATTCAATAAACCCATCTGACTTTGTTTTGATCTTGTATACCCATTTACACCTGATGACAAATTTATTAGTAGGAAGATCAATCATGCCCCAAGTGTGAGTCTTCTTAAGAGCTTGTAATGTTTCGATCATAGCTTGCAGCCAAATAGGGTTAGTATTACCTCTTTATAGGATTGAGGCTCATACAAAGATATGATGACAGAAAAATAATGAAAATCTCGAAAGGTTACAGGTAGTTCCCTTACCCGATTAGAGCGAATGGGAGGCGAATCAACAGGTGTGATTGAAAAAGAGGACTCTAGTGTAGGATCAACAAGTAGGTGAGACAACTCAGGAAAGGGCTGATTAGCATCAGAAGGATCTGTTTGAGTCTCAGACATACAATCATTGGGAAATAAAGAAACAATAGGATCTATAAATAGTTTATTATGAGAAGTATGTTATGTGTGAAATTTGGATATAGATGAAAACATTTTATATTCCTAAAAGACAACATGATGAGAGATGTGAAGACGATTGAAGATAGGATCTCAACAATGATAACCTTTATGTTCAATACCATAGCTAAGAAAACAATACAAACGAGCTCGAGATTCTAATTTAGTCTGTTCGTGAGGATGAAAGAGAACAAAGCAAGCACATCCAAAAACTTTTATATTTTGATAGTTTGAAAGAGTGTCATATAGTCGTTCATAAAGAATTTGATTCTCAATGATGGAGGAAGGAACACAATTAATAGTATATACTGCTGTTAATGTAGTTTCTCCCTAAACTTTTTAGGATAAGAGCCAGATATGAGAAGTGTACAAATAGTTTCAAGAATATATCTATGTTTGCATTCAACACAGCCATTTTGTTGGGATGTATCGAGATAAGAGCAATAGCATATGGTACCCTTTGACTCAACAGATTAAGAAATGCAGTATCTCGATATTTCATAGCATTGTTAGTGTATAAAATTTTGATAGATTTAGAGAACTGAGTCCGAATCATGTTAATAAAATCAGAATAAATCTTAGATAATTAAGACCTATTATGCATAAAATAAAGTCATGTTTAACGAGAATAATCATCCACAAATAGAACAAAATATTTAGATCCCGTCATCGTAGTTGTGGGTGATGAACTCTAAATGTCTGAATGAATTAAATCAAAAAGTGTCTGAAAAACTAAATCACAATTATTAAAAAGTAAAGTATGTTGCTTAGACAACTGACACAATAAACAATCAATGTGATTGTCGGTTACAGAACCTAAATGTCCATTAGATAATAAAGAACGTAAATAACTAAATGAAACATGACCTAATCGAGAGTGCCAAAGACTTAATGGTAAAGACGAAGAAGTTGATGCAGACTAATAGGAAGAGAAGACCCATGAAGGAAGTTGAAGATGAATGAACTCAAACAAATGTCCAACTTTATGGTCTATCTCATGAATCTTCCCCGTTTGTGGATCCTACACACGACAACCAGAAGAAGTAAAATGTACATCAAAACCAAGTTCACACAATTGACCCACAGAGATAAGATTAAAAGTAAGTTTAAGAATTAAATATATATTTTGTAAGGATAAATTATATATAGATATATGACCTATATATTGAATGGGCATGGATGAGTCATCGGCTGTAGAAATGATGGGTAAAAAAGAGAATGATGAATGGACAGAAAAACTCGTGAAATCAAATATCATGTGATTACAACAAGCTAAGTCAAAATACTAAGAGGAATTACCTGTTGATATTGAGGAAACATAAATTGAAGAGTTACCAGATCTGGAAATGATTTGGTGAAGTATAGACTCAAGGTCATGAACAAAAAAAGAAGACGAACCAGAAGTACCCCGTGTGTCATCAACTATAGCTATAGAAAATTACTAATTATTCTTGAAGTGCTTGAGATAAACATCCTTGGATTTGGTTGAAAACCCTCTAGTAGTAGAATTTTGAGGGCAATCATCATTGTAGTGTCTCGATCTATATTTATGGCAATGTTTAAAGCATCGAGTAGGATGATGAAGAACTCTATGTCCTGACAGCATACAATAATGACAATAAGGTTTCTTAATGTCAACCTGTTTAGAATGAGTGACATGCACGGTGTTTGTACGGAGAGACTGCAATATGGCAAAACGAGTCTCTTCAAATATTAATTCAAAAATAACCTACTCAAGAGTCGGTAGAGGATGACGATAAAGGAGAGATACACGAGTGGGCTAAAAAGTATCAGTCAGAGCCATGAGAAACTGCATCAAGTGTTAGTGATCTCTATAAATATGAAACATTTCAGTATCTTTAGTCCGGGTGGGCTCAGAAAGTGCTAGTTGATCATTGAGAAATTGCATCTTTAAGTGAAAATTAGCAATCGATTTACAAGGTTCCTGTCATAATTTATGTAAGTTACGTAATAAATGATACTAATGAGAGAGATCAGAAGTAGTATACTTGTGAGCCAAGAAGTTCTAGAGAGATTGAGCAGTATCAAAACGACCAAACTGAAGATTGATTGACGAAATCGATGTGTTACAAATCCAAGTGATGATTTGATGAATTTTACTATCTCAATCATCAAGTCGTTCATTGTATTTCTCATCAGCCTCATTTTCAAGTTTTGCAAGCTTTTTATGATCCCCAGTAACATAGTGCCATAATTCTCTGCCTTTAAGAAAACTAAGCATTGTTTGAGCCCATAAAATATAGTTTTGGTCATCCAAAATAATTTGGATAGGCTGAGACACATCTAATTTTCAAGGATTCTCCATAAATAAACCCAAATAAAAAAGGCAAACAAAAAAAAAAAAATTGAAGCCCAATAAGTAGTCCACACAAACTATTGAATGAAAGCCCAATATATAATAAATGAAAATCAAGCTTGGGATAAGCAATAACACAACCCAAAGACAGGCAATGAGTAGCCAAAACAGACCAACGACGGAATCAAGAAAAGCACAAGAAGAGATGATTGAGTAGTGGAAGTGACCAAAACAGACCAGCAGTGGAATTAAAAAGAAAAAAAAAAAAGACCAAACCAGAACATACCAACGATGGGAGTGATGGTTCGCAATAGTGGAGAGAAAAACATCGGCAATGGAAAACTGGGGTGAGAGCAGTGCTGGAAGTTGCAGAAAAAAAGACTGCGTAATAACGGTGGACGACGGTCCGCGGCGGTGTTTCGAGCAAGGCAAAGTTGCAAGAACCAAACGACAGTCTGCGAAGGAATAGATGCACACTGTGGTAGCGATAATGCATGTTATGCCTAATAATAGTGATGTGCAACGGCGATGTGACAGATTGATGATGGCAATTGCAGGGAATGAAAGGTAACTGGCAGCGAAAGGCGAATTGGAGATGACAGACAATGGTGGTGTTTTAGTTTGATTGGTGAATGGTGACAGTGTCGGTGTAAATGTTAACGTGAATGGTTTGGGAAGTTTATTTGGGTGATGTTTTGGTGGTAGGTGATGGTGGATGATGGTAGCAAACAGAGACTAAAAAATTTTCTAAACCCTAAGCTCTGATACCATAATAAAAATGAAAGAATAATGTATTTTTCATTGAATATTGAAAAGTACAAACTGAGGCCAATTTATAGGCCAATGAGTTGAATATTATATACAAGGAAACTAGCATAATATGTGTTATACAAAGTAACTAGAATAATATCCTGTATATATGGAAACTAGAATAATATGAATGATAACGTTGTTCATTAATTGATTGTTTAATATATTCTGAGTAAATTACAAATTAGCTACATATTTCAAAAATATATGTAAACAAAGTAAACTTTATAATTTTATAACAAATTACCACCCATTATAATCCTAGATCAGTTAACATTAACTGTCTGAGGGGTAAAATTATCTTTTGATTTTATTTTTAAGAGTAAATTATAATTTAGTTACCAAAATAAAAAAGTATAGGCAAAGTAAAATTTTTTGTTTTATTACAATGAACGCTACTGCTGTTAAACTCTCTCCATAAACTTGATTGAGTCAGAGGCAATGTTGGTAATTTAGAACTATTTCTTCACCCACCCTCAGTTCGTTAACAACCTTTAATCATCATCCATCCATCATCATCAACATCAACCTATCATCATTATCACCATCATCAGTATCAATCTACCATCATCAACCAAAAAAAAGAAAAAAAGAAAGAAAAAGAAAAATGAACCTAGATGACCCAAAGTTGGGGCAATCAAATCAATCTAGATGGTCCAGGAGTCCGCTGCCATCGTCCACAATATCACCATTGGAATCTGGGTTTCCACTGGTTTCGGTTTCCGGTGGAAACCCAAATTTGTGTTTTTAGGTCGCTTGGAAACCTAGGCCCACAACATCACCACCTCTATTATAATCCACAATATCACCACCTCCATCACCACCGATAACCATTTCGCTAATCCCTCTTACTTCTTTGATTTGTCATCACCAACAACCATTCGCCAAACCCAAATCCCCCTCTTTGGACCTAACCAAATCCGAAGCCAGACCATCGAAACCATAACCTTGTTTGCCTCTTTGAACCCCTTTTTTTCTTCTCCATGCCCCTGGTCTCCAGCAAAGGAGACTTAACGTTCTCCATCGTGTGGGGACCAAGTCAATTTTTTTTTTTTCCTTATTTCATCTTCGAAGGAGACCCAAGGATGGTAGAGGACTTTGCAGACGATGCCACCGATGCTCCCATCTATGCGGTTTAGTCACTCCAGCTCAATGAAGTGGATGGGCTGGTGAGGCTACACCGCCGCCACTGCAGTGAAGGTGGAAGGAGTTGGGTGGACAATTTGTTGAACAAGAAAAAGAACCGAAAGGGTTAGGGAAGATTTGGGTGGACAATTTGTTGTAGTTGAAGAAGAAAAAATCAAAATTTGATATGGGGCTTTCTTTTTTCTTTTTTTGAAAAAAATCAAAATTTGATATGGGTTAAAGAACAATTTTAATTGCATGATGAACTAGGAAGGGATCCTCCACCATCCCTTCAATTTTTTTTTCAATTTTTTGATTTTTTATTTGGTCAACTGGGTTAATTGCAACCATCAATTGCACAATTTACTGGTAAATGTAATGGAAATTTACAACGGTAGGGGGTAACTGTAATAAAACAGAAAACTTTACTCTGCCTACACATCCTTTTTGTAGCTAAATTGTAATTTGTTCTATTTTTATTTTTATTTTTATTTTTTGAAAATAAATTTTAAAAATAAAAAATTAATTATTTTAAGTGAGATCTTCATCATCCATCATGTTGATGGAGATCAAATTCAAAAAACCAAAAAATTAACAAAAGAAAAAAAAAATTAGAAAAGGTGGGATCCAATCTCTAGATTAGATCTCCACCATACCACCATCTCCATGGATGCAGATGTCTGTCATTTTCAACAATAGAAACTGAAAAAAAAAAATATATATATATATATATATATATAGCAAAGATTGAAAAATCAACATCTAATCTCTATCATCTTTAACACCCTTGATCATCAACAACCAACCTAACCAGATCATGAAGATGCAACCATCATCAACAAATCAAACCAGTTAAGAGTTGATTAAAAAAAAAAAAAAAAACCATTTCTTGTCTCCAACAGTGGAGACTAGATCTCGTCTCCATCGAATCTAGATAAACATCATGACCATGGCCATTATAGCAAACGCTATGTATTCTTTCTATATGACATGACCTCCAGAGGCTCTCTTGCATGTCCAAGTATGTTAAATTTCGACGATGTGTGATATCAATGCACTTCAAAGACTTCAAAATTTCAACCTTATCATAGTTTTTTTTAAAAAAAATCTAAATCAGTAGGATTCGAATGATGTTTTGAACATATATTGCCCTAAAATAACTTTAAGACATTAAGGCATCTAAATGTATGAGTTTCATTTCAATCATGACGATAACTTGTTTTGCAAGTGATTGAATTCGATTACCATCACTGTACCATCGAGAAGGCCATCAAGGGCAAGAAACTGAGCAACATGAGACCCAAAGCCCCCGATTGACCCTTCCTCCACAGTAACTTAAACCTCATGCGATTTTGCGAGGCTTCGAATAAGGGCATTATCTAGAGGTTTGCATAATCGTGCATCTGATCGTAATATATCTCACAATTATTTTTGATTAATTATAGTAGAATTGATTTGATTTAAATAGAATATTGGGGTTTTTGATAGAGTGCAGATTTTGGATGTGAAAAGTGATTTTATTGTTTTTTTTTATTTATTGGATAATTGTGCTCTTTAAAGTAATGTAATGTGGGTATTATAATAAGAATAATATTTATCAAAAAAATGGAAATGGGTAGAATTTTTTGGATGACAATAGAGTCACCCCTATAATTATTTTTTATTTTTATTTTTTCTAAAGAAAAGGTGTTAAAGATACCTGTGAGCTAGTTTCCATATTTATTAAATTAAAGACTTGATTATCACATGCGTAAAACTTAAGCTATCGCGAAATGAACTAAAATTGTATTTTAAATAATTATCAACCACTAACATGGAAAATAACATTATGATTCATTTAAAATCAATTTCAAATTGTAGATTAACAAGGGTCAACCCAACCTATCTATAGTAGTTCTAGTTCTACCACTAAAAAACTTCTCTCTGGCAGCACAAAGTTTTGCCACGAGATGTGTCGTCTCGTATGTCTACATACTTTCTGCAAACCTTTTATAGATGTTATAAGAAATTTAGGCGTAGGCACTGCAAACTTTTTATATATGTTTGACATTTAGTCGATATTAATTAATTTATGGGAGTTCTGGTGGAATTAAGATGCGGTTTGTAAACCAGAGTAGACAAGTTGCCAATTTGAGGGGTGATGCTTAGGCGGCCTACATATTTTCTGCCCATTAGTTGTTTGGTAATTTAGAAATATTCTCTCATTGGTTTAGGCGCATTTTAACTCTTGTATAGAAGGGGTATGGTACGCCATCCTTGTATTAAAGACTCATGTTCATGAGCTCATCTCTGCAACAAACACACATAATAGTAAAACCAACTCCTAGTTGCTAAACCATTTTGTTGTAATCCTTCACGAAAAAGGAGAGAGTGGGTTGGTGAGCTGGTTTGAGGAGGGACTGCTCAGAACAATGTTTGTTTTACTAATATTCTGTCTCTTTTGTTTTCATTCTGGATTGGCAGACTTGTATTTGGAATCCTTAAACCACATACAATTTTATCAATTGCACCATCTTTTCAGGCCATTGCTATGCACCATTATTCACTATCATATTGTTAATATGCATAACCAATAACAGATCAGACAAATCAAAGTCGAACCATGTTGAATGAAAAACCAAACTGCATTCAACAGACTGCTTTCATGAACTACATTAATCTAAACCTGTCACAAAATGAATCAAACACTAGGTTGACATGATGAGTCTAGCCCGGACTTCTACAACGTTTTAAATACGGTCTTTATTTATTTAGTTTTTGTTAATTTTAAGTTAATCACATATATCCCAATAATTGCCGTACAAAAGTTTCCAAAGAAGAGGATACTAATGCAACAATGGTAAGGTGCTAATAATATGGGCCTGTAATACATTTCTTATGAGGAGCCCATATGTATTGGGCCTAGACAATAGAACTCAGGTTTAACAAAAAAGCCAATTTTTATGGTACAATATCTCCAACTAATAAGTGATTATGAAATCATCATAAGTTTTAATTTCCAACTAAAGCATTTTCAATTTATGAGTTAAAGATTAAATATATAAAAATTATGTTAGAAAATCTTATGACTAGTATATTGAGACAAATTTGAAACAAATTTCTTTAGACTTGTATAAAATAATTATGTCTTTGTATTGATTTACAAATTTCGCACTTTTCCTCATAACATAATTTGAGACAACCGTATAATGTAGTTTGATAATAAAGGATGTTTATTTTAAATTGTTCATTTTAATTTGATAATGTCACAGGTTGTAGTCACTATAACCACAAGTGCTATCTCGAGTCGCGTCCACCACAAGTGGTATTAAAAAAAAAAAAAATGTTACTTTCATGAGTCACAGGTTGTAATCGTTGTCATTACAAATGGTATCTCAAGTTGCATCCATCATAAATGGTATTTCAAAAAAAAATAAAAATTACTTTTATGAGTCACTACTAAAATTTGTAGGGTTTATTGTTGAATTCGATGTACCAAGTGAACTAAAATTATTGGAATTTGTCTTTGAATTCGATGTACCAAGTGACCAATCCTATTGTTATTTGATCATCATAATCCTATAATTTCTTTATAAAGTAAAAATAATAATAATAATAATAATAATAATAAAATCCTATCACTTACTAGGTTCTTAAAAAATAATAATAATAATATATTTAGAGATTAATATGATAATCATTATACATCTACTCTTGATTAGTAGTTTTGCATATTGATAAGATTTGAATCCAATTACTTACTAGGTTGTTAATAGTAGGGGTATTTTGTCTAGTAGTAGTAAATTAGAAAGGGATTTTATCTATTTATTCAAAGAAGTAACTGCACAACGCCCCTTGAGGTCTATCAAAAAACAGATGAAAAGGATATTTACCATTTTATTACACCAAACAGTCACGCCGTTAGTAAATTTTTATCAACTTTAACAATTGACAAAGTTTTTTAGTCAAATGACTATTTTGCTTATGAATAAGACAAAAAAATAAAAATGTAACATTTAAAAAAACCTAAAAATTATCAAAATCTTTAGAAAATAAAATTTTCAAAAAAATAAAAATAAAACAGATGGAACTCCATCAACAAGCGCACCCCTGTCAACCAAGCACGCACAGTAGTGCATTTATGCACCAAGTAGTGCGCCAAGAAGTGCAACATGCTAACAGCCCACTCCAACAACGTGAAAGAGAGCATTTCCAAAGGCATTTTCACCCTTCAATCCTTGCCCTAACTTTCACACCTTTAAAAGGGAACCAAAGTTCACATTTTTAGTAGTTTTGAGGGGATGAGAATGGGGCTCTCATGCCTCTTCTCTCACTCTTGATTCTTACCCCTTAAACACCTCCATTTCCTTTAAAACTTCATCCACCAATACCATTCACCTATATTTTGGAGAGAAAACTTTGCATAAGCGGAGAAGATGACACAAGAGTTCAAACTCGAAAAAGAAGAGCTTTATGGATTCAAACTTGGAAGAGGGAGATTCATGGGTTGTTTTCTCAACTTTTCTTTTGTACTTGTAATTTTTTTTTTTCCATTATATGTAGGCGTATTTTATGTTGTGATGGGTGATGATAGATTTTGATTATTAATATTAATAAAGTTGATTATTTTTGCTTGAGGATGTTGTGTATGTTGAGTAGGGATTTTAGAACTCAATGTTTGTATGTGATTGGCCACCATATGCATGATTTGAGATTGTGTATTGAGACCAAAAGGAATAGCACACATAATATTTAATAAAATATCTATCGTAGGTTAGGAAAAAGAAATAAGCCACCCGTGTGATAGTTGAGTCACCGTAAATGCTCAAGTGATAGCTGAGTATCTCATAAAAATACCAATCCGATTTATGTAATAGATTATCTTAAATCTAATGAGCTTTCATTCATTCGATAGCCATTGAAAGATAAGTGTCAGTGGACGAGAATATGTTTGATGCATTATCAGGAAAAGATGTATTGAGAGAATTAAAGATAAACTAAAGACAAACACAACTAAATCAATCTTTGATGCTTTTATGATCAATGTTTATATCTAAGTGGAATCCAGAATCCTAGCATACTTTACTTATTTTTATTTATTTATTTTCATATAGGACTAGTTTGGTAATCGATTTTCACATCCCTATAGGAGACGATCCTGCAACCACTATACGACATATATATAATTGGTATACTTGCAAGGTTTTATTACTTAAAATATGAACTGAAAAGTAACCAACATCCATCTGCATCATCTTCGAGTCTCCAATGTTGCATCTCTGGTGTTGCTTCCCTCTATATCTACAGCACCACTTCACTCTTTTTGTTTATGCATTTTTGGTTTATGTGTGTTTTGGTTTCTATGTGGTTTTTGTGTATTTTTTGTTCGTCGATCTGGTTTTCGAGGAAACCAAATAGAGTCATCAATTTGGTTCCCACAATGAACCTAGATCTTTATTTCGTCAACCCAAATGAAGAATTCTTGATCTGTGCCATCAACTCATCGACTCAAATGAGATATGGGTTTCAAAACTCATATCTGATATGGGTTTTAAAATCCTTTAAAACCAGACTTTAAAGATGAATAATTTGGCTTTTTTTTTTTGTTTTGGATTTTTGGTTTTTCTTTCTTAAGATTATGTTGGTTTTGAAGATAGTTTTGTGGGTGTTGTTTGTTTGATCTGGTTTTCAAGATAAAGATAGTTTTAAAACTAGATAAAGTTGTTTGATCTATTTGTTTGTTTATGGGTGTCGTTTACTTGATCTAATTTCAAAACGATGCTTCATCTTCATCTGGTTGAAGATGAGTCTTTATTTTTTCATGTTTCAATTTAAAAAAAAAAAAAATTCCATTCTTTTAAATTTTAAAAGAAAATTAGCAAAAAGGTTAAAAAATGAAATTGCCGTTCACTCAATTAACATTGACAAAAGTCAACTAACGGTCTAGTGGCTTGGTATAATAAAAAGGTAAATGTGTTTTTATCTGGTTTTTGGCAAATCTCAGGGGGGGTGTTGTACAATTACTTCTGCTCAAAATAGAGGCCAATGATTGGCTATTTTTGAAATTAGAGGGGCTTTTTGATGAATATGCTAAACTAAGGGGAGACTAAATACCATGACATAAGTGATCAGTCAATTAGTCCATACTTGGCAATACCCTGCAACTCTTTTTCCTTAACCTAAAAACCATGTCTGAATTATTGGTATCTCCCATTGCTGAAGTGGTCCTGCATAAGTTAGGGTCCATAGCTTATCAAGAAGTTTCCTTGATATGTGGTGTCAAAAAAGACCTCCTAAAGCTTGAGAACACCTTGACAACAATCAAAGCTGTTCTCTTAGATGCTGAGGAGCAGCAATTTCATAACCATGAGGTGAGAGTTTGGCTGGAAAGGCTTAAGGATGTTTGCTATGATGCGGAAGACGTGCTTGGAGAATTCGAAGCTGAAGCTTTACGTAGACAAATAATGGTGAATTCAAGAAAGGTATGGGACCCAAAATCTCTTACTTTCCGTTTTATGATTGCACATAAGATAATGATATTAGAGAAAGGTTAGACGAAATTGCAGTTGATAAGGTTAAATTTCACTTTAGTGTCAATAGAGATGTAAGGAAGCAAAGGGAAGTGACACACTCCTTTGTGGTTGCTTCAGATGTTATTGGCAGAGATAAAGATCAAGAAGAGATCACAAACCTATTGATCAAACCAGTGATGATGAAAATGTCTCAGTCATTCCTATAGTTGGAATTGGAGGTCTTGGAAAAACTGCACTCGCTAAATTGGTGTATAATGATAAGAAGATAGATGAATATTTCGATTTAAAAATGTGGGTTTGTGTGTCGGATGATTTTGTTGAGAAAAGGCTAATAATAAGTATTATCGATTCTGCAACCGGTAAAAAACATAGTGCTATGGACGTAGATCAACTGCAAAAGATTTTGAGAGATGTTTTGAGTGGTAGAAGGTATTTACTTGTTATGGATGATGTGTGGAATGAAAATGCTCGTAAATGGATTGACTTTAACAAGTTATTGTTGGGAGGTGCTAATGGGAGTAAAATCATTGTAACTACACGTAGTAGTCGAGTTGCTTCTATTATGGGGACAATGAGAGGTGTTAATGGGTACAAATTAGAAGGTCTTTCTTATGAAAGTTGCTTGTCTTTATTTATGAAGTATGCTTTTAAGGAAGGGGAAGTTAAACATCCACACTTGAAAAAAATTGGTGAAGAAATTGTGAAAAAATGTGGAGGAGTTCCATTGGCTGTGAAAACATTAGGTAGCCTACTGTATTCCTCAACTGATGAAGATGAATGGAAGTACGTGAATGATAATGAGATTTGGAATCTAGAGCAAAAGGAAGGGGACATTTTGCCTGCTTTAAAGTTAAGTTATGCTCAACTACGGCCTTGCTTGAAACAATGTTTTGCCTATTGTTCCATCTTTCCAAAAGATTATGAGTTTTCTCACGTTTATTTGATTCAAGTTTGGATGGCGCATGGACTTCTTCAATCCTGTAATGAGAATGAAGAGATGGAAGATATTGGTATGCGGTATTTGAAAGAACTAGTGTCCAGATCTTTCTTCCAAGATTTTGAACAAAAAGTAGGCTACTTTTACACTTTTAAAATGCATGATCTTATGCACGATCTTGCATTATCGGTGTCCAAAAATGAGTGCTTAATTGTGAGCTCTCCTAAGCAAGTAATTTCCGGAAAGGTACGACATTTGTCATTTGTTGATGCTAATACCATTCGAGGAGGTCTTCCAAACTTCTTAGTTAACTTGGATCATTTGAGAACTATTCTGTTTCCATTTTACAAAGAGAGACCAAGCCAATCATTTGCCAAATCATGCATTTCCAAGTTCTCATTCTTGCGAATGCTAGATTTGAGAAATTCTGACATTGAGGTGCTGCCAAAAAGCATTGGTAATTTGAAGCAACTAAGATATCTTGACCTAGCATATAATCTCAAGGTGAAGAAACTCCCAAACTCCATTTGCAAGCTGCAGAGTTTGCAAACACTGATAATTATCAGATGTGATGAAATAGAACAGCTGCCTAGAGACATCGGGGCACTTGATTAGCCTCAGAATGCTGACGTTAACCACAAAGCAGAAACATCTACCTGAGAATGGAATTGGGTGCTTGAAATCTCTACGGTACTTCCGAATTCACGCATGTGACAATTTAGTATGTTTGTTTGAAGATATCGATCGCCTAAAAGCCCTTCAGACTCTGATAATTGGGAATTGTCCAAGTCTACTCTCGTTACCACATGGAATGACACATTTGAGATCACTAGAGAATTTGATGCTTTTTGGTTGTGAAAAGCTTAGTCTTTACCTGCAAATGGAAACAGAAGGAAATGACAATCATCAAGATCTCAACAGCGCAAGGCCTCAGCTTCGAGTGCTTTATATGCAAAAATTGCCTAACCTGGTAGAATTCCCGCAATGGCTTCTTCACTGTTCTTCCAACACTTTACAGTGGTTAGGTGTTGCACATTGTCCCAACTTCACGGCACTACCAATGTCATTGCAAAATCTTGAATCACTTCAGTTCCTTGGCACTGCAAATTGTCCAAAGTTGTCATCTCTACCGGAAGATATGCATCGTCTCACTGCTTTGAGAAACTTGGATATCAAACAATGTGGTGAACTGAATGTAAGGTGCAAACCAGGCACAGGTGAGGATTGGCCTAAGATTGATAATGTCCCCAATATCAAGCTTGATGGTGAGCTTATCAAATCAAGCTATTATAGTATTTGATCTCTTTTTTCTTCTTGTTTTATTATTATTAAGTTAATATGCCCCACTAACAACTCCATAGACTAATATTAACATTATTTTTACTTATTCGGCATTGATGCTTTGCTTGCTTCCTTTTAAGTTGAACTAATAGATTTTTTTTGTTCAAAATGGTTAAAAAGCTTATTAGTTAATGCCTAGACTATAATTTCATTAAACTTGAAATTTGATTTGATTCATTTGTTCTTAAATATTGCAGCTCTCATGAATTCCTGGAGGTTAAGCCAGAGAAAGTTCTGCTTTAGTTTATTTCAGATTCTTCTGTGTTTGGCGGTTTGCTTGCTGTTACAATGTAACCTGCAATTATAAAGGTGATAGTAATATCAGGATTGGTTTTCATTTTTCTGGGTTACATTGTATATCAAAATAAAATTATTGATTTTGCAGCTGCATGTCTTATCATCAAGCTATAATAAGGTATATATTTAAGAGGTTGTAGTTTCTCCCAACCCACCTGACGTTTGTTTTTAACAAATGAAAATAACATTTCCATTATTTTGACATTGATCTCCCCTCTATTAATGGTTTGACCAAAAAAAGTTAGGTTGACTGTAAAAATATGATAAAAGACAAAAATGCCCTAGATGCATTCGGTTGAAAAAAATCAGAAATTTATTTTTTTAAAGATAACAAAATGGGGTAAATCTCCATATTCTATTTTAGAGATAGACAATGGAGATCCATTTAAAAAATTAAAAATAATAGATAATAATTTTTTTTTTTTTTATAAATGAATCCTTACAATTCATCTCAAACATTAATATTGAAGATTGATTAGAAAATGAAAATAAAATGTAAGAATGAAAAGAGAATTTAAAACAAATACTACAAGAAAAGTGCTTATTAATTGTGGGTAATGCCCGTGATAGACGTCTAGCTAACACAAGCAGCCATCCGCAATCTTTTAAGGTGTGATGTAAACAACGATTTTGGAATACGAGTGAAGCCCATAATAAACATGTATTGATAAGGGATAGCGCCTGTGATGAAAATATTAACTAGAATGGGTATTATCTGTAAAAAATAAAATAATTATCATGAGAGATACTCATAATGGTTATTATATTGAAAATTAATGGAGACATAATTCGAAGATTGGATCTCCACCCAACCCATCAAGATGGAGATCTATGTATCTCCAACACGAAGGACATAAATGGCAATGGAAATTTCAATCATTATCATGATGGATAGGATAGAGAGCCTTCATCGCCATTGCAACAAAGGCAATGAAGACGCTTCATCACCACACTCCATCACCTCAATTATGATGGAGATTTAGAAATCTCCAATGCCAAATTTCCATCGTTGATGGCGATAGAGATTCGGGATCTCCATCGCAGTGGTAATGGAGAGGAGATCTTTATCATAGTGATAGAATCACCAATCACCAATCTCCATCACCAATGGTACTAAAGATGGAGATCTCCATTGCGATGAAGATAGAGATCTCTTGGGTGGACTTTTTCATTACCTCTTTTTTTAATGTCCACTATTCATCTCAAAGGGTAAAGACTATATTACCCTTTAATAAGTTAAAGTTAATGGTCAAACTTAATCAAATTGTTAATGGAGAGGATATTAGTGTCAAATAATGGAAAGGTTATTTTCATTTGTTTGGGAATAATCGCTTATAAAAATACATTTTCCAATTCTATAAATATTTTTTTAAAAAAAATAGTAAATTAATACATGGTAATGATTTTTTTTCTCCAAGGAAGAAAGAAAAAGATGAAGTAAATGCAAAAAGCTTATGACCTTTACTAGCTAGATAGTTTTAAGAGGGGATAATCGATTGATAATATTGAAAAGTGTGAATTTTGAATTCAGAATTATATCAAATGCATCAAGCTCCTTGTGGAAGAAATATTTCTGACCAAATTAGAAATCTTACGAAATAAGGTTTTTTGTTTCTTTTGCAAGCATGTCTTTTAAAAGCACTACGAAAAACCAAATGGCATTCAACAGATTGCTTATATAATCTAAACCTGCCATAAAATGAATCAAACACTAGGTTGACATAATGAGTCCAGCCCGGACTTCTACGACGTTTTAAATATGGTCTTTATTTGTTTGTTAATTTTAAGTTAATCACATATATCCCAATAATTGCTATACAAAATTTTCCAAAGAAGATGATACGAATACAGCAATGGTAAGGTGCTAATAATATGGGCCTGTAATGCATCTGAATAATTTATGTCGGAAAAGCCCATATGTATTGGGCCTAGACAATAGCATTCAGGTTTGACAAAAATGCCAACTTTTTTGGTATAATATCTCCAACTAATAAGTGATTGCGAAACCATCATAAGTTTTAATTTCCGACTAAAGCATTTTCAATTTATGAGTTAAGATAGAATATTAATAAATTATGTTATAAAATCATAAAGAGAAAAGTCATATGACTTGTATATTGAGACAAACTTCTTTGGACTTGTATAAAAAATTATACCTTTTTATTGATTTACAAATTTCACACTTTTCCTCATATAGATCATTCTTCCAATTCATTAAGTTCTTGTTTTTTGAATGGAGTTTTAGAAGACAACTTGAAAATATTTTATTCTTGTGGAAGTGAGACTACGATCTAGGATAGTCAGGGGGATCACTAGTATAAGGGTTGCAACTAGGTAGAATAGATTTTAGGCCAAGAGAAGTGTGATCAAGGGATTAACTTGAGATTGTAATTACTCTATCAACTAGTGGATATTATGACAAAGTGGCCAAAAAGATTTGGTCATCGAGTTTTTATCATTTTGGATTTTCCACATACAAATCTGGTGTCAATTTTTCTCTCTCCCCTACATTTATTTTTCTTGGGTTAGTGTAATTTGACTAAAATTTATTATTCCGTGGAAAAATTGATATGAACCTATTCACCTCCACTCTAGGTTTCTTTTATTAAAAATTAGCCAATTTTCTATTACCGCCCACCAACATGATATCTTTTGTACGACTATACTTGAAATGCGTAAAGATTTTGAATGCCTTAGATTATATGGTGGGAGGCCCCAAAGTCAACAACCCATTTGACGTTTCTTGGAAGAGTTCTTACTAGTTATGAGGTTGGCTTGAGGCAAATAGAGTGCATGGTTGGGCTAGGGAAAAGCCCCTGGTTGTGTGGCATACTAGAGTAGGGTCTCCAAGGTTGTTGTTGGTACTGTTGATTCGGAGAAAATGAATTTGGTTGTGTTGGAAATTTTGATTTTCTTGTAAGACTCCTTTATTACCTTGAATGTTTTTATACTTGGTGCTATTGTAATTTGGTCCCCTATTGGAAAACTAATTTTGATTATCTTGGCATCCCTTGCTTTTCTATTTGCTAGTCCTTTGATTAGACAGAACAAAAGTTATATACATGTTGTCTTTTGGGTCATCAAATTTCAAGTATGCCTCATGATCCAAGAGTTTGCCATGAAGTTCTTCAAATGTCATGAGTGTGTCCCGAGTGTGTCACAAGCTCAAATATTTGCAATAAACTCCTTGAAATCATTTACCATACCATTAAGAATATAAGCAACATTTCTTAATCTCGCAATGGATGACCAATCATTGTCAAGGCATCAATAATGACTTTTTCATGGTTTGTATATATTCAACCATCAAGATTCTTTCCTTTGAAGTTTCCGTTAAAGTCACCATTAAGCTCCACATCCAGATAGTCAACATTTTGGTAAAAGCGATCTAGAGTTTCTCCTAAGCTATAGTTGTAGTCTTGCATACTATGATCAATGGTGCAACTATATATATATATATATATATATGCGGATCCAATGTATATTCAGGGGAACATGTGTCCCCCCCTAAATTTTCAAAATTTTAAACTTTTTTTTTTCAATTTTATCTTTTACAAAAGTTTATTAAATGTTTACATATATCCCTAAATATATTAAATATAAAAGTAAAGTGTAGATTTATCATTTTATTAATTTTAATTTTCTATCATTATCTTTGTTAATATTTAATTTTTATCACTTTCTTGATTTTTATTCAAATATTTATCTGTTGTTTATTAGAATCTTTATTATAATAATATATATGATAAAAAATATTAATATATTTAACATTTTTATTGAAATATTAATATCTTCTTAGACATTCAAAGTATAATATTAATACTTGAAAATTAAATCAATGAATCTTAAAATTATGAAGTATAAATTTTAATTTATTATATCTAATTTCTTAAAGTATAATCATGATTTAATTTTTATTTCTTATTTATAAATTATTCTAATAATTTATATCTATTTGCAACTAATAAAGTGATATAAAAAAAACCTCTTTTGTGTAAAAAATATTTTATGGTATATTTGCTTAAATTTTATTTCTAGCAAAAACTTAATTTCTAATTTAAATATAAAGTTTACATAATTTGATTGCCAAACATTATATCATGATCACAAATAAATAATCATTTTTTCTTATGCTTTACAAGGGATTTTTTTTTTAAATTGTAAGATTATATATGTATAATTAACTGTATTATTTATTTTTATTTTTAGTTATTTTGGAGTTAAAAAAAAAAAACTACATATTTGACTACTATAATTTTAGTTAATTTTAATAATTTATTAAAGTACCCCCTAATATTAATTTCGGGATCTGCCACTATGTGTATGTGTGTGTGTGTGTATATATATATATATATATATTATATATTTTTTATCTAGTTAAAGGGCATTTTTGTCTACTTATTAGTTTAGGATGTTTTAGACTTTTTATGTTTTTCCTCTTTCTTGTAATTAGGTTACATATAGCTGCCATTTTTTTGTTTCCAGGCAGCCTCTTGTATGCTGTATTCAGACATGGGTTTTCCAAGCTAAGTATATAGGGGTTGGGGCAGGGGTTGAGTCAAGTCGGCTTTCATCAAAACGGACTTGAATTAATGGCTATAAACTTACATGAACCAACTTAAGTCGGATCAAGTCAGATCGGTCCATATCAATTTGGGCCTTTAATTGGGCCTCCAGTTAATCTAATGGGCATTTTCTAATCTTTCATTTTTATTCAATTGGGCTGGTTTTAACTTCCATTTTAATGTTGTTGGACTGATTTCGATGCATGAACAGACCAATCTAAAGTTATATTTCATGGCTATTCTTCTCTATTCTTTGTATTATATTTGAACTGCATTCACACGGTATCAAAGCTACAGATTTGGGGAATCAGCTGCTGTTGCAAGTTCTTTTTTATTTCTCTTTTAGGTTCGCCATCTTATACACTCTGCACATTCTTGGCAAATTGTTTTTCCATATTGAATTGGTTTGTTAGAACTTGTTTGGAGTTGAATAGTTGATTAACGGTGGATTCTTCTGATTATGTATGGACAATGATAAATAGTTAATGGCAATTGGGAAGCACTTATTAAAGCTTTCAAGAAATTTGATCAGCATAACTTGCGCAAATAAATATATGTACAATTTAATTAGTTCATACATGATACACATAATATGAGCAATTTATAATAAAACAATTTTCTCTACAATTAGAAAGAAATAATATCTATTGATGTATATAAATTTTTTTCTATTTATCATATTACATCTATACATAACAAAATGAATAATACATGTCATGGAATGTTACCGTGTGTATTCAATCTGTATGGTAACTTGAAATTGGCCTATCATCAAGTTGAAGTGGAATGCATGGATGAGGACTCTCAAGCGTCCATCACTCCATGCTTTTCACGAGACAAGGACTTTCATGCATCCCGCCCTACATGTTTTTGACGGGATGAGTTAGCCAAAGTGTCACCCTTCTTTGAAATGCCATGAACAACAACCTTGATGTGATCACACCACATAGAGGAGAGTTGGTCGTATGCAAGTCACCCACATTATGGTTTCGAGAAAGAAATGCTAAATTCTATAATACAAAATGGAAAAAAGAGAGGAATTTTTACACCCTTTAAGTTGCTGAAAATTGTGGTGGAAAATGTGGGTAGAAGGTGACTAGGTTTATATAGGAGAAGAGGCGCGAAAGGGACAGAAATATACATACAAGGTAATTATGTATTTGAAATATCTTGTATTGATTACATCATTAATAATTTATCATATTAGAAGATTTTTAATAAAAATGATATCTAAACTGGATTTGTCAATTATTACACTTTCCAACATGGAAAATTCTATACTAAATATATATATTCAGTGACCATGTTAGGACATTTTACCAAAACAATCGAATATTTGTTACACAATAAGAGGTTTCATTTGATGCAAGAAAAAAAAAAAAGAAGGGTCTCATTTAGTAAATCATTTTAAAATGTAAGATTCTCATATTAAATATGTAAGTAATGCTACATATCATATTTTCTAATCTATTTACATCCAAATTAATGATAATTTATTTCACTAAAAAGGATATATATTTATTCTCCTATTATTAGGTTGTTGGATTGTATACAAGGTGAAATATGATTTGAGATGTTTACCATATATATATCAGAACTTAAGCAATCAACTATTAAAATATCTTAAGATGGTCACAACATACATATATTTGGAGTATAAAATATATCATTTGGATAATGTAATAATGATGAAATCTTTTAATACAGCAAGATTACATAACATATTCTACAATCAAATCTCCTAATATGGTAAATCATTTATGATGTAATCTATAAAAACTTCTCAAAAACATAATCACCAACATTGGAGAAATGTAAATACTGCCGTTCAACTTATGTAAATGTATTTGGACCCATTAATTTAATTCATGGGTATTACATAAGAGTGGCGATATTTATAATACCCTCAAATAATGTATGTCAAATTCCCATACTAATCATATGGAGTGACTATCAGATATGTTCGGACATTGATTACTAGAACAGCTAAACTTATTTTATTTTATTTTTTAAAAAATAATAAATGTTTAGAAAACAACTTTAATTTTGTACCATCCAATTTCTAAGAAAATACCAAGTAAAAAAATAGCATTTGTACATCCTAATAATGTCATGAGTAATTCTTTACATACTCAAACTCAATTTTTTATTTTAGTTTTTTTTATTTTTTTTTTTTTTTTGTATTACAGGTATGGAAAAGTCTTTCCAACAATTATTCTATAATAAATTACATATAAAATAAATTTTTAACCCTTTAAACTACCAAACCAGAAGATAAAAACCAACATAAAAAAAAATCAAAATCAAAATCAAAATCAAACTTTTCTATTATAATAACAATATGAAAATAACTTCCAAAAAAAAATATATGTAAATTAAAATACATTGGCAATTGAGATCTAGACTAAGGATGTCAACATGTCACTTTGTTCAAGGGAAGGAATCCTCTCATCCAACCTCAAAACAGCCTAATCCCTACCATTAACTAAACCCTATTAGAATAAATAGAAGTGATAAAAAATCAATTTTAAAAATAAATAAATAAATCTATTTACAACACATGAAGGTGGAGATTATGAAAAAAAAAATCCTTACGTATTTTCGTTATGAAATATGAACAAGCCATGATTGAGATGTCAACAATTACTACCACAACCCTAATTCTATCAAGGAAAAGTGATCCATATCATAACTCAACAATGAAAACTTATTTCTTTTATGTGAGCAAATAAAACCTTTGGATCTTTTTCTTTATGTAAATTAAACATAAATGACTATAAAGATTTGGCAAAGGCTTTAATCAGATCTAAGAAAAATATTTGGAAAAAAAAAAATCTATGGAAGCATTATGTATTCTGTATATAAAAAGAAAATTCCAACCAACTAATTAAATCATACTTTCTAGATTGCATGTATTGCTTTCAAGAACCACATGGGTAGTAGAGACTTACCAATAAACAATATCAATTCTAGATTGCTCGTCTTATGATTTGCACTTAAAGCATATTTCGATCACCATAAATGGCTTCTTCATGACTCAACGTTTTCTTCTCGATTTTAAATTTCGTTTAGTTCGTACGAGTGTGTAGACACTCGATTAGAGAAAAGGAACAAAAAAAGATCACTAGAGAGAATTCTAATCTCAAGAGGCAACTATATATGGTAAGGTTAGCAAAAACTTCATTTGCTTTCCCGTGGAACCCTAATAGACCTATCAAGTGATTCGATACTAAGTGGCCGCTCTTTTTATAGTGTGAAATTAGGGTTTCTTATGAATGCACTTTATTTAAAATTATATAATACTTTAAGTGAGCTCATAAAAGGCTCTTTAGACATATTATTTCGGCTTTTAGGTTACAACTTATTTACTTATAAAATTTAGGATGTCAAATAGGTTGGCCGACCTAAGCCCAACTTGTTCAGTTGACCCTTGCTTTGACCGAGTAGCGATATTTTAACCCCTCAAAAATTGTATGTACAACCCAAATTAGTATTTTTTATAAATATACAATTTATCCATAAGTAAAATTACCAAAAAGATAAATATTTTATAAATACATCTACCAATTATTAATTAAAATATCATTTATATCATAAACTTTTTTTACTCTCAAACCCTAATTTTTAACTTTCTCAAATCCCCAAGCAACATTCTCCCTAGCTAGTCTTTGGCTCTTCTCAACAGCCAGATTTGTCCACATACACTTGTCATCTCTTAGACTAACCAGAGGTTAGCATAAGTAGGGGTAGGCAAAAAAAAGGGAATCGACCCGACCCGAATATGTCGATTTTTATTAGTTATTCGGGTTAGGTCAGTTTAAAAGTAGTAAAATCGATTTAAATAGGTCTCGGGTCAGTTTCTGATTCAGTAATGATTGACCTGACCCAAGACCAACATTTAAAAAAAATATGAAAAATATAAAAGGCCAACCTAACCTAATCTTCCATTTGGTCCCATTTTGAATCAAAAAAGCCCTAGCCGACACACTCATTTTCTCTCCACTCCCTATCTCTGTCACATAATCATTGCCACCGCATCATCGACGCATTCGCCAGCGTCGCCAATCTCTCTAATCATCATCGTTGACTCATTAGCATCTCCTCTCTCTTGGCATTATCAAATGGTCTCTAGTCTACTCGCTGCTCTCTATCACTTAGTCATCACTCGCATTCATCTCTCTCTGTCACGAGATGACTTACATCATCATTGTTGACTCGTAACTCTCTCTAAGCATCTCACCGCTATTCAACCAACCGTCAACCTAGGGAAGGTCCATCGTGTTTCATAGTTTCCTCTTTGATTTTCCTTCTTTTCTTCTTTTCATGGCTCTATTTCTGTTTATTTCTTTTCTTTTTTGATTTAGGGAGGAAGAATGAAGGACTGAAAGCAAAGAACTGAAGAAGTGTCCTCGTTTTCTAGTTTGTTTTCTTCTGCTTTCGTTTCTTATCATTTTGTTTGTAGATTTGTCATCTGTGTATATATATATTGTTTGTGTTATTTATTAGTGCATTGTCTTGGTCTCTATCATCTGTGTTTATGTATATATTCTTTTAGATTTTCAAGAATATTTTCTTGGATCTGTCATCTATGTTTGTTTGTTTCCTTTCAAATTTTTAAAAATGTGATATGAATATGTACAAAAAATATTCTTGGACATCTAAAACAAAGTTTCTAGTTTTATGGATTTTTAATTGGATTCCAAATAGTTGTTAAATTAGAAGTGAATGAATTAATACTAAAATTTTGTAGTGTTTCCGGTTCCTACTCGGTTTCTCCTCTGTTTTTAACTTGAAGCTGCGTGCTTGTTTGTCTGTTCATTGTTTGTTTCTCCTCTGTTTTTTGGGTTATCTCAGTTTAATAGGAATAAAATATCATTGACAAAATGGTCTGCTGGTTTGTTATAAATGCAACATTACCTCCATATTTTAATTGTGTGTCATTGTGTTGGTTGTTTATATATTGCCTATTGACTTTTTTAAGACTATTTTTGTTCATATGGAAGATGTACTGCATGTTTAGTGATATGGAAGATAAATACTGAGTTTAGTGCTTTTACATCCATTACTTCCAATATATTCTTTCATGAATTGTGCTCTATTAAAAATGAGTTGACTACATTGGGTAAGAGTGATGATTTTGTGTTGTGTGATATGGCAACTAGAATGAAATGTAACTTTAACAAATATTGGAGGAAAATTGAGAAAGTGAATAAATTGTTGATAATTGCACTTATTCTTGATCCAAGATACAAGTTGAAATATGTCAAATTTAGTTTTAGTGATATGTTTGATGAAAGAAAGGTTGTGGAGTTAACTAGTAATATTAAAGATCTTTTAATTAAACTTTATGAGTTTTACAAAAACTGATGATAACATTTTAAGTGGTAAACAAGTTTATAGCTCCAATCATTCCTTTAGTGAGGATGACATGGGAAAGACGAATGAAAGGTTTTTATTTTCAGTTGGAAAGGCTCAAAAAGTTCAAGAAAATGAAAGAAAATAATGATTTTGTTGTTTCAAAGAATGAGGTTGAAAGGTATATGATAGAGTTCGATAAACATTTGGATGACAAAAACATTGATCTTTTGGGTTGATGGAAAGTTAATTCTTTCAAGTACAAGACTCTATCTCGTATTGCCAGGGATGTCTTTGCCATTCTGGTGTCTACAGTGGCTTGGGTGTATTCTTAACCCATTTAGAAGTAGCTTGACTCCAAAGATGGTGAAAATATTGGTTTGCTTGCAAAATGAGTTGTGATATACTAATATTTGCTTGGACCTTACTCCATCCATGGATGAGACGGAGGTATGAAGCAATTGAAAAAGGTAAATGATTTGTTTTATTATGATAATGTTAAATGTGTAATTTTATTTATTACTAATATTTTGTTTTTCCGTTTATGTAGAGATTGGAGTGAGCATACCTTTGGAGCCATGAAATAGAATGTGAATTGATTATGTTTTCATGCTATTAAGATAATTATTTTAAATAAAAGCTTATATTTTACTTACATATGTTTGTTCTTTTATGATTTATGAAAGTTGAAAACGTATTAGCTAGTTACAGTTTGACTTGACTTACATGTTTTGTTTGATGTTAGATGTGGTGCATACAGTTGATGCTTTGGGAGCTACCAATTGAAATATTTTGTGGTTGCTGATGCTTGTGAAGACTTTAATGATAGTAAACAAGTTGTGTTGACGGATTCTATTAGGATTATTGTTTTAGTTTTTCTTTTTTTGTACCTTTTATGGTGAATTGAACTTTTTTTTTTTTTCCTTTTACATATCTAGTCGCTTAAACTTTTATTTGTATTAGACATACTATGTAATCAACATAAACGTTTTGTATTTGAACGAGTTGATTAATAGGAATGTTTTATATTTCAATGAGGTGCCAACTCGATCAACTCAACCCAACCCAACTCAATTGAATCAATAAAGAAAACGGAGTTCAGAACCCTAGAATCAATAAAGAAACCAAAATAAGGTTTATGCGTAAAAATGGTCACTTGGGGGTAATTGTATAATTTTGGTTATTTCGAGTTTCCAGAAGTTGACACGAACATAAATTTACGTATCCATATGTTGCATAGGTGACGAGGACGCGTGGGGATAGAGGTGAGAGGAGTAAAGGACTTCGTACGTGCCGTTTGCAGTTTTCCATTTTTGTGAGTGAGTTTTATTTAAAGATTTTAAAAATATTTCAAATTATTAAGTTTGATTTGATAAAGTAATTGCGTACGTGCATTTATTTTAAATACATTGATATATGCATGAGCTATAGTTTGAAATTAGAATTTTGATTTTATCTGCATATATATGGTTGTTAAAATGAAATTTCAGAAATTAAGTTTTCAAGTTTGAATTGAAAAAAGAAAAGAAAAGTATTTTCAAAGTCATTAGTATACCCTTAAAGATCTTCAGAAAAGATTAGACCCGAGCCGATCTATTCCACATCAGTTGGCACAGTCCTGAGGAGGGATGAGTCATTAACCTGAGGGGACAAAGTGTCATAATCTATCAGTTGAGTCGTCATTGCTGATCTGGGGTGGTGTTTCGCGTGTTATGTTTAGCGCTGGAAAATTCCGCACATAGCCGTAAGATGTCTTGGAGCTGTCACGGTTGGTCCTCTACATTAGAACATTCCTCGTACAGAGGTCACGTGACCTCAGAGTTAAGGATACTATGATATTTTTGAAAGATATTGAGAAATAGCTTTGAAAAGAAAGTAAATTTGAAAAGAAGAGAAATTTTATGATTTTATTCAAGCTATTTATAATTTTAAGTTATGAGTTTTTGAATTTAATGCATGTCTGCACTTATATATAAATTATTATGTTTATATTAAGTTTGAGAAATTAAGATTTGAAATGTTTAAAGAAATAAAGAACTGTTTTCAAACGTTTTCTGAGGAAGGACTTTTAGAAATCAAATCTTTAAAGAAAAATATAAATTATCACTCATTGAGCTTCTAGCTCATTATTTTTTTTGTTTTTATATAAAAATCTCCTCAGGTACTCTCAGCAGGTAGCCAAGCAGTGATATTACCTCCAGCAGGCGAGGCAGCGCGACACGACATCATTTTGAGCCGTCTATTTTTATATCAATTATATTTATATGTAAACATCCTTTTTGAAGTGTATAAATAATTTGTGAATTTGTAATTTTTCGTTTGTAAGTATATTTTAAATTGTTTTTTATTTAAATGTGGTTTACGACTTCAGTTTTAAATTTTATTAAGTTGGTTTGAAAATTAAATGCATGTTTGAAGCCTACGGGCAATCAGAAATTGGGTTGGTGCTGAAAAATAGTCGAAAGTGTTGATTTTTTATAAACAGGTTTTTCTGAAACGTTAGAAATGCAGTCATTATAGTTGCTGAAATTTTGTTAGAAAATAAGTTTAAAACTAAAAAAAAATTCCTACGCCTTTTTAGTTTTAATGAAAATCGACCAAATAATATTTTAGAAAGTATTAGAAAGTTTAGGGTTCGCTTCACTGGGTTTCGCTTAGTCCGACGAGTCGGGTCTGAGAGGGATCCGTTGAGATGCCTAATGTGACCTACCGGATTAGAGCTAGAGATATCCGGATCGGGTCTCATCAATTATGGCCACAAAAGGAGCTAATGAGATGTTGAAGACACAACAATTTTGTTTAGAAAATCTTCCAGAAGCATGTTCCTTCTCCGGAAGAGGAAATGAGATGACTTGCAGCAAAAGCCATAATCATGTTCGAACATGCAGTCATATGGCGAAGATGCAACAATCTTCTGAAAATCTTTCAAAATTATGCTCGTTTAAAAAGGCATTGTTAAATCAAAATAGAAAAGAACTCTTAATTTCCTCCAATATATTAAAACAAATATTCAGGCTTTTTTTTTTTTTTTGAGATAATTGAAAATAAATTACTTTCTAGTAAGAAATTTCAAACAAAGGGATACAAATTCATCCATCCCCTTACAAATTTAAATTGAGGTATGATGGATCTAACATCTATATGCAAATTTGTTCATGCACAAAGCAAAGCAATAAAATGAAAATGAAATTTTGCAAGCATAATTTTTATCTACTCATGACTAATTGGCGCATGGATTGGATTGGACTATTATTAAGAAATGAGATTGGATTGGACTAATTAATATTATGATGTATTTGGTATATAATATGTGATTAGATAAACATAATATTGTCTTTTGTTTGGGGTAGTTGGAACCAGATAAAACATAATTATATTTTAATAAAATCAGTAATTATATATATATTTGAATATTTCAACTCCACTCTCCTATCTCCCGTGTTCGAGCCGTTTGTTTGTTTCTTGTTTTCTTTTTTAATATATGACTTTACTTTCTCCTATAATTTTTTTTTTTTTAAGAAAAGGACAGAATTTTAGCTTAAATAGAATTCTCGCTAATTGCATTGTTAATTCCATTAGTGTAAAATTTGATACTTTATAAAAGTGTTTGAATTTAGATGGATAAGCTTTTACTGTGAAATGTAACATAGATTTTCATGCAACAAGATCTCATCATGTTTGATTGTTCATTTATGGTACTAAGAATTTAGAATTCTCATTTGGCATGTGAGATTGGGATTTGAAATGAGAATAAGATTGGACTGAATTGTATTGAATTGGATTGGATTAAAAATTATTATCCTATGTTTAGTAAAACTTGAGATTGGATTAAAATCATGTTAATATTAAAATCAAAATATTAAAGCAAAATAAAGCAATCTCTCTCTCTCTCTCTCTCTCTCTCTCTCTCTCTCTCCTTTTAGTCTCTTTTCCTCTTCTCTGTAATCGATCACCTGCCGTCGCCGGAGAAAGTGGAGGTCCTTCTTAAATCACAAAACATCAACCATGCCTAGCTCTATGACACCTTCGCCACTGTCCTTACTGCCCTATCCAACTCTAACATCTCTATCTACATTGCCCTCCCCAAGGAGCTTCTCTCCTCCGTTGTCGCCGATCAATCTTTTACAGATAATTGGGTCCAATCCAACATCTCCAGGTACTTCCCGCCACCAATTAGTCTCCATCGGAGACTGTACAGGTCTCCAAATGATGGAACCCGGGTGGTCTCTACCATTAGATACCACCTGGGTATCCAACAATTGATAGACCTATTGTTGCGGTTGACTGTGGAACTTAGATGATGTTGGTTGTTTAGGATGGTTTGTAGTGATGATGGGAGAAAGAGACAATGACTGGTGGTGGTGTGGTGTGAGAAAGAGGGGGAAACCCATTCTTGCTAAGGCAAAAAATGAAATCCCACCCACCTTGAAAAGAATAGGTGGTGAGCCCGAGAATATCCCTTCCCTACCCTTCTCAGGCTCAAACACAGGATTGAGTGGGATTGGGAAAATTGTTTTCCAATTCCATCTCAAATCCCATGAAATAAACATATTCCTAACTTCAATTCCAGAAAAATTTATTTGACTACACGAACGTTTTTGGTAGGCGAGGTGTCCCCCACCCAACGACCGTCCACTTCCACCATCAAATTATTTATTTTGTTTATGTGAATATTACATATTTTGTATATTCAAATTATTTCTTCTATAAAAAGCATCATAGTTTTAGGAAGCTCAATACAAACATACTAGTTTAATTTTGAAAATCATGACACTTGGTAAACTCCTTTTTGATAAATTTTACAGTCTATATATTAATTTTTATTAATTATAGACTACCTATTCATATTTTAATAATTAAAAAACAAACTGTATTTAATTTGTAAAATTACATTATTTGTTTAATAATTAATAAACGATATATTGAATTTTATTTAATAAATACTAATACAAAAATAAATAATAATAAAAAATAACTAACTTCACACTTGTCCTATTTCAAAATCAAACCCCAAACCAATCTTAAAACCATTTATTTCAACTTAACCCGATTTATTTTGCAACGGATCCATGCATGATTCTATTCTTTTTACATCCATCCATTTTATATCATGAAATATAAATAACCAATCTAATGTTTCATAACACTTGACATGCCTTGGTTTCAATGGTCGGACGCACTGAAGGTTTCTCCGAAGTCATAAGTAGTAATTATGACTCATTTGCACAGGATTCTTATTCAAAAATTTAGATAGAAGAAACAGATTTAACATCACTCATTTCTCAATAATGAACCAATCAGAGAACTTGACCAGAGGAGCATAACTTTCATTATTTGACATCGGGATTTAATCTAATTATACCTAATTGTAAAAAGGTGTCCTTGTACCCACAATGATTAAACCATTATCAAGAGGACAGTAAACAAAACAAGACATTGAACAAACTAAATAAGCATTTAACCTTCGAGGACAAATATAATCTACATACAGATTATAACAATACTAAATTATTGTGGGCAATACAAGCAACAACACTGAAGCTACAACAACTACCATTTCTACATGGGACATGCTTTCAGGATTCTTCATCAAAACAAATTTCCGAATCCCCCATACCCCAAGGTTCAAATAAGAGCATTTCCCTTCAGAACATTAGAAAACATATATTAAACAGCCAGCAAATCTTCAACCCTCAAGAGCGCAATGAGAGTGAGTGAAAGAGACTTTCACTTTCGAGCATCGAGCTCGGCTCTTGCCACTGAAGTATGAATGGTTTACCTAAGAACGTTGGTTATCTAGCTCGACTCTCACTGTCGTCCTCTGAGATGTTAAACAAGAACTTCGGGAGAGACGCAATTCGAGGGAGATGAAGCAGCAGCTCCCCAAATGAGTCTTTCCTTGACATGCCTGTTGGCGGCTTGCTACCAGAGACATCCTTTGTGTCCCCGTCAGGAAGCTTTACATCACCTCTAGGTCTGTTATCAGGCATCAATTCAAAAATGTTGTTTAGCTGAGCATTGTTTCCATTTCCATCAACAGGTCTTCCGTCAGAACTTTCCCCGCTGACCTGCAAGTTTTGAGCTGTGCCAGGATCCTTCTGGAGGAGGCAACAGAGAGAATTAACTCTTGACATGAGGGATTTCTCATCAGAAGCTGCTGTTAATTGAGTGTCACTAAGCAGGTATTGTGCAATGTCCTCCAAAATGTCACGGCAATCCGATCCTTCCTCAGACAAAGGTTGATTTCCGGAAGTCATCTGTTCCGAAATACAATGTCCAATGTGGTTCATGAGATCACTCATAGACATGGAAGGGTGAATGCCAGGCAGCTTGATCTGGTCCCAATTCTTTGGCCCCTTTGAATCTACTTCGCAAATCCCACTCCCTTCAATAGCACGAGTGTCCATCACTAGTATTAGCAGAGCAATTAGTGACAACTGAGAAACAAAATAAAGCATGCAACCACAACCATAAACACAGCCTAAAAGATTAATGGTTTACTAAATACTGTCACAGTGAAAATACAACTATCCAATCAAGCCCCAGATATAACATAATATAGCAAGCCTAACACTACTCACAATACATAGATGCACTAAATACACCCGACAGATATGATAAAAGACAAAACAAGACATCATCACAAACATGGTTCATACACAGTAATGTTTGTGAGAGAGTGAACACATCAATTCACAATTTTTAGCACCCATAATAGGTATTAAACCTTTTAGCAATAAATTACTCATTCCAAAACTCCTTGATATGAACTACAAGTGTTTCACACAAGCAAATGCAGTCTCCAATTAAAAGCAAAGCATAGGTTAGACACTGTTTGAAGAGCAAAACCACATGGAGTAGACGGTCAACAAATCAAACGTCACATGAGTTCAACACATTTAAGCGCATATAAAGAGACCAAATGGCCTAGTTATTTTATGTGACACATTCATCTCATGCCATTGACATCATCATACAACATCAACACAATGAAGATCTATAAACAGATTTTTCTTTAAAATAACCAATTGTTGGATAATACAATATGGATTAATTAAGAAAACAAATTGGCCAACAACGAATAAATAATAAAAGATGGCTTCATTTGTTCTTGTACCTGAGCTCGGAGAAGGAGCTTCCCTGGACATATGCTCTGATCCAATACCAGAAGGTTCCCCTTTTTCAACTTCAAAGGAAGATGAATGTGCAGCTGGTGATGACAGATTCTGGAAACTAGAGATAGTAGATCCTTTAGCAGTCTCTAATTGATCACATTTATATTCCTCTGCATCCTCACATGCAGAAGCCCGCTGTTCAAAATAAGGTGAATCCAAGATTATTTCTGGTTGTCGGCTTAAGAAGTTCAAACGCATGTCACATTGGATGAGCTTTTCGAAATGTTTGTTTAACAGCCCTTGTGGGCACTGCAGAAAGTGTTGCCTACAGAGACATACAAATGAAATTTTTGTATAAATTAATCATCTTTCAAGTAAAATTTAGAACACGTTTACTAATTGAAAATGAAAACGAAAGGGAATCAATTTCCATTGGAAAGGGAATGAACCAGAATTAAATTACTAAATTCTATTCCAGTGTCTACCAATTTTTAGGAATCAGAAACGAAATCAGATTAATTCCCTTTCTAGTGCTTACTAACCCAAGAAATAAGAATAACACAAAATTCATTACAAAAATACCTAGTGTGCATAACATGTTGAACTATGTTTTTAACATAGATATATTTAATATTGCACAAAAAATTATAACCATAACAATAAACATCTTTATATTCTTAAAAAATACATTCAGTCCAAAAAGCTGTTGAAATTTGTATATATAATAATGATTTACTTATTAAATACACAGCTAGAATAAGGTAAATTTAGTTATATACAATTACTCATAACTTACTATCAATTACGTGAAATTCACAAGTTTTTCAACTTCCTATGAGGAAAAACAGAAAACAAAAGACATTAAGTCGACGCAACAACCAAGAACAGACAAATGTATTATGACCCTTCCATTGATATATACTTTGTAAATATTTTGTAAATATCTTAAACAAAAATTACAAGTTAACCAAAAAAATAAATGTTTGCTTTACAATGATGTTGCTGTCTCTTATACCGTCCATTAAAGCAACAAGAAAAAAAATGAAGAACGCCATAACGGATATACCACTATATAAAAACCGCAGTAGTATGAAAACAAATTTAAGAAAAAAAAAAGTTTGAATCTCTACAACATGATATTCATGTAAGTCTTCATGAAAAAAACAGAAAAAAAGATATACATAAAAAGTTCAAGATTTTATAGATATAAATATAGAAACACTACAACAATTAAACGAAAAAAATATAATAAGTTCAAGAAAATTATGTATATTCTTGGTACCATATATGATATATCTTTATTTGAATACTGCAAATTTATAAAAAAAATAAAATAAAAATAAAAATAAAAATAAAACCACATATGATCATCAAATCCATAGTTCTTGCAGTGGCCAGTGAAATACAGAGAAAATGATAAATTCACAGAGAAAGGTAGAGAACCAGAACGAAAAACTAGAAACAAAAAATCCTATCACTTTTGTCGTTATTTAATATAATAAAAAAAAATAGTAATAAACATGAATTCCATATTCCTACACAGAAAGGGAACTTAATTCCTAGGGTAAGGGGGAATGAAGTTCACGTGGGTCCATGAAACTTAATTCTCAAAATATTTAGTAAACACTGAAACACACAAATCCAGGATCAAATTCCCTTTTTAGGAAACACACGATTAAAACCTATGTAACCGAAGAAAATCTTCCCTGAACTAATAAAATATTTTGCAGCCCATACATTTCAAATGCATTTCTCCTCAACTGTCATATACGACAATCGGTATTCTTACATATATGTACAAAAATCAATACATGATTATATGCAATAAAGATTAACAAACAAAACAACCCCAACCCATATAAATTTGAAAACACATAGGCCAAGTAAGTTAATAAGCTCACTCATGTTAAACAAACACAACAACTAGAATAATCCAACCAATTGTACTAACAGAAATATCAAATATGTATATAACAACACCCATCCAACCTGTGCATGCTAGCTTGGCCATCGGTAAAATCTGCTGTGGCCTGCCACAAGGTGTGCTTTCTAGGCTGTGGATTAGTCTCCCTAAAGAAAAGGGGCTGTCTAGCAAGCTGCCTCACACAACAATAAAATTCACTATACAGTCATCACAAAAACACAGAGACAAGCACAAGTAGGCTAGGCAATAACATTACCACAACGTTTAAGGTGCCGGGTCCATCATCAGGCATATTTGCCTTCAAAGCCATAATATCCGACCATTGAATCTCTATTTTGCTCTTGAGACCACCTTCAAGAACCTCCCAAACAAGCTTATGCTTCGCAAAGTAACACTTAGCAACCAAATCACCTTCATACCTCGATTGATACTACCACCCAACACAAAACAAACAAACAAACAAACTCTTCATCACCCTATAAACCCCAAAAATAAACGCAAACACATAGAAATTAAAATCTACCTGCCAACACCCGATCCTCAGAAGCGAAGCGGGAAAATTGGAAGCCTTCAACTTGTCAGTAGAAGAAGTGGAGGCCCCGGCGGGTTTGGTCTCCTTCTTAATCAAAGGATAATCGGCGGTTTCGGTCAGGGTAGTAGCAACTCCTCCTCCTCCTCCTCCTGCTGCAGTCCCTTGAGAGAGCCTCATTTGAATCAAATCCAACAATGAGGGGCTCTTCCTCAGCCGCAATCCCAACGGACTCGGTTCATCAAGCGGATTGTACTGCGACGGCGGGATCGGATATGAATTGTCCGTCCAACCACCACCACCACCACCACCACTCCATTGCTGAACTCAACAAATATACAAATAATCAGTGTGCATTTTTTTTGGGGGAACCAAACAGGGGAGGAGCAGGAAAGTAAAATGATACCTGGCCGTTTTGTTGTTTGAATCGCTTGTTGAGAGGCCCATACTCCTCCTCCAAAGAGTCCTCCGCGATCTCCAATTTCACCTTGTCTCGCAACGACGTCGCTTCCTGATTCCCTGCCTTCATCATCAACTCAACCATCAAATTTTTGTTTTTATCAAAATCAAATCTTTTTATCTCCACCAGAACCGGATCCGCTAGAGAGAGCGAGAGAGACTCAGAGACGACTTTTTTTTGGTTGATCGAAGAAGAAAATATCGGCAGATTCTGGAAACCCTAGAAAACGAAAAAACAAAAAACAAAAAACTGCCCTGCTCTCTCTCTCTCACTGTTTTTTTTTTTTTTTTCTCTGTCTCAAGAGAGAGACGTTTGACGGTGTTAAAGTTAACGAGGCCAGCAATCTAACAAAGAAGGCACATGCCAGATACCGCGTCGAGTGTGAGAAGACAGGAATGCCCCTGGACGGGGTAGCTTGTTGAGGCTGACTGCGTGGTGGGTGTTTTGGTATTTGCGCGTCGGTGATTTCGATGTAGCACGTGCTCCTTCCGCAGACAGGTAAGTGTCGTACAAATTAATGGATATATGTGCTGGGGCCCGCCCAAGTTGTGGCGTGTTTATGAAATTACGGCGCGGGTTGGTTCGGTCTGCTACGTGGCGCCAGATCTAGCGGTTGGCATGTCATGGACGATTCTTTTGGTGTGACACGTGCACTGTTGTTGAAATGGACGCCTACCAAAGAGAGGAGAGAATAAAAGTTTGGGTAAGGGCGGCTGCATTCGGCAATCATGAGCCTTTCCTTTTCAATAATACACACTCCATATGTCATTTCAAATTATATGCATAATCAGTAAGTTTGAACATCCACATTAGGAGAAACGGCTCCAAAATTAGACCAAGTTTATGGTCAAATAAATATATCATTATCCTAAAGAATATTAAATGATATGTTGATTAATAGGTCAATTATATCTCATACATCATATTATGCAGTAGTGAATTTGAAATTATTTTTTGATAATTTAATATGACTTTTTATATAAAAAAATTTTCCATTTTGAAAAAGTGGGTGTAAGTTCTTTTAAGGAAAAAAGGTGTAAAAGTATTTGATTGGTAATGGTTTTGAAAACTACAGATGACTTTCTTAGGAATTATTATTTAAAGGTAAAAAAAATTACCTTTCTATGTTTTTAATCATTTCCTAAAAAATAATGTTAGATTTCCTAAAAATTTATATAAAAATTTTGATCAAATAATATGGAAATATGATTTTTAGTTACCATATTAATTTTGAAATAATTTAGTGATGATATGGTAATTAAATATAAGTTTGTCACCTTTTCTAGATAATGAATTTGGATAGATTTTTGGATAGTGGGGCATTATTCTTTCCAAAAAGGATTGCCAAAACAAATCATTATTTTCAAGGCAACTAATTTACTTAATTTAAAAAATAATTTCAAATACATTAACACCATTTTTAGATTTTTAATATGACTTTAAATGCGCATTGCTTTTTTTTTTTTTCAGAATAAAAACGTTACATCTTTAAACCATCATTTTAAAAGATGAATTTCATTCAAAAATAATTTTCAATGACATCATTTTAACAATGACACTAAAAGCACTCTAAAATATTCAATTTGTGGCTTTTTAAACAATTTTCTCCCTTTATGTAACAAGCTTAGTTATATATTTCGTAAATATACATTTTTTTTTATGTGACATTAAATGGGTTAACAATTTATTGTGAGTTGACAATCATCAACTATAAGTATAGTTTGAATAGCAACTCACACTACATGGGAAAAGTATTTTCGTACTTTGTGATTATATAAATGAATGTAAAGTTGAAAATATAAAGCACAACCACTCTTCCAAAAATATTGAATAGCAATCCTTAAATTAATACTGTATGACTTATTTTCTTTATTCGGTTATAACTCATAAAATTTAGTAATTGAAGGAAAAAATATATGTATTGGATTTGGAATGATGGAGGATAAAACAATCCTACCCTCAATTGAGTCTGTATATATCAACAAAATGTCAAAATGAAATATACCGTTGATGCTAACTAAATTAAGAAAATCAATATTTGGACAAGTCTCATAGTCATGTATCCCTAAGCAAAACTTTTTTAATACTGTCCAATTGAAGAAAAAAATTATTAATACAATTTAATATATGCACTTATCTAATGATGTTGTTATTGGGATTTATGTTTTAAGAGCTTATAATTATGTAACGAATTTATAAATATTAATAAAGTAATGATTTTATTCAATTTATATATTTTGTAAAATTTGTGAATATCATTAGAAACATCCTTAATTATTGATGTAATATCAAACTAAGTATATAAGTGTTATATATAAGCGGATTTAGTGTGAGATAAGTAATCTAAAGAGTCCGTAGAAAACAAATAAAGTTTGGTATTTCGTTAATTGTAAATCTATAATTGCGGTTAATTTCATATTTGGTACAACAGTATAATTTGAGATTGTTTACGTGGTAATATGAAAATGAAGACACTTTATATAATAAATATGATATAGGACTAGACAACGATAAACATAAGTCTCTAACTAATATCCGTTAAACTTAGATATTTATATTTATCGACCAAATGATCATATATGAATTGATCTTAATCCTAAGTATATTATGGATTTTTATTTGTTGAGTTATATCCTTTAATTTACATGGGTGAGATCTATGTAGATGTTCAGTCAATAACTTCGTACTTTAAGAATATGATTTAGTAAGTAACTGAGAATATTTTATATAATAGTAGAATTCACTCCTCTTCAAGCCTTGAACAATAATAACGTTCAATTTTCTGTTTATATGTAAACGGAAACACAAATTCATAAGATGTTATAAATATATTATTCATTAGAGAATCAATGATGCTTACATGAGCAAGAAACAATTAAAAGGGTAAAACAAATATATTGACATAGATCTAATTATTATTTATGGGGGATAAAATATATATACCGATTAAATTAATAGACACTAAAAATTTTAGATTACATAAAAATATTTGCAGTTTTGAAAGTATAATCTTAGACTTTTAGTGGAGTAAATCTAAGATTAATAATAGTGAATTATTTAATCAAAGAGTTTAATTAATAATTTCAATATTATTGGAGTTCAAAACTGTTAATCTATCAGGTCTCATTAATAACTCATTTAACTATGAAAAATGTGTATATAAAATATTGTAATTGGACCATCCAATTATATATGTACGTGAGTAGCAAAATTTGTGTTCACTAGATATTTGAATAATATTAATTATTCAAATTATTTAATAATTAATTAATTAATTATTGATTATGAATTAGTAATTATTAATTAATTTTATAAGAGGTCTCGAATTTGATTCTTAATTAATATGACTTTGGTTTAAATTAATTATGAATTAGTTTATTAGATATCATGAGTTTGATTTCAAAATATAAAATGAATTAATTATGTTATATAGGACAATAATTTAATTCTCAACAAATAAGGGTTTCAATATTAATTTTGAATTAATAGAAATCTTAGTTCTTGCCTATAAAAAGAAAAGAAAGAGTTTTCTTTTCAATCATAGGGTATTTGGTGGACGGTGTGTTTGAGAAACTAGTAAAACAATATATATATATATATAGTTTTTTATACATAGATAAGAAAAATCTGAGTCTTTCTTCTTTATATAACAAGAAATAAACACTCACATTTTATATAGTTTGATTTGATTTTCCTTTTAGAAAAGAAATAAAAAATAAGTATAGTTTTATATAATTGTTTTATATATTCAGGTTTCTAAGTTTTGTAAAAAGTTTTGAAGTTCGCTCTCACGCATATTTCAATTTGATTAAAACAAATATTGTTTTCACCTACGGTAGTATTGTTTAGTATAAATAATCAATCAAAGGAATCTTCTATGCCACAAGTTTTAATGGTGAGGTGCATGCACCGGGTGTTGAAGTTTTTCTTCAAGTAATACCGCAAGGTAGAGGAACATCAACTCAAAGTATCAAAACCCAAATTGGCCAAGTGGACTGCAAATAAAGTAATTGATATTAAATTATTTAACAAATTTATGGGATTTTATAATTAATTTTGTTTCGTAATATAACGTAGAACTTTGTTTTTTCAATTTTTGAAAAAGAAGATGAGGAAAGAAGGTGAAATAAGAAAATGAATGTAGACAATTAGCCCTTGACTACTATATCTTCGTGGAATCATTGAAAAAAGGACAAGTGCAATAGAGATCAAACTTTTGAAAAATTGATTGTTGTCCTTGCTCCAAGCCTATGATTATGGAACATTCTCTTCTTTTAAATATAGTTTTCTTTTATCCTAAATGAATCTTTTTTGCCTTGTTATTTCTATCTAAGTTTTAATTTCCTATTTTAATTTCAATTAGGGACATTTTACTTATGAGGGGACTTGTTTTGTTTTCTTTTATTTTTTTTTATTTTTAAATATTTGATTTTTGTGAAGTCTTAATTGAAATCAAATTACTAATAATTACTCTCTTATAATTGTATGAATTTTGTAATAGCATAACCCATAATTAGTGTAGGGTTAACAATTGAATATATTTGTACATCCACCATCAATAAAACAAAATTAGAAAATATTTGTACATTCACCCTCCATTTAATGGTTGTGTGCCCTAAAGTATTTGTAATTGTTTGATAAAACTTTAATCGGTGAAAACCTTCACAAAAATCCTGAAATTTATCTTAAATCATTAAACATTATTGTAGAAAAGACATAGTTGAATCCACATTGATAAACTTGAGAATGATTGAATCTTCCACAGTTAAATCACTTTAGTATGCTCTATAGTTTTCTTTTTGAATGGGGAAGGAGAAGGAGAACAAAAAAAACTGTACGTATGTTAATTTGAATTGGAGATTATAACCTTATAACATTCTTTATATATACTAACCTAATTAGGTTTTCAGTAACCTTAATTAATTAATATTGGATTTCTACACAATAAAGCTCATACCCAATTAATATTTCTAAAGCCCAATTAACAAATCATTTATTTAGCTCTATTAAAATCGATAGGTTATAATATAATTATTATTTAATATGCAAACCCCCAATAATATATCACGAGAATCTCTATCTAAATCACAATAGGATATTTGATTTTAGTAGATCCAATCAACTCTTAGTTTTGACTGAATCGATAAATAATAAACAAATAAAAGTATTTTGTAAGTAGGTGTGGATATGGCAGATATTTCAAATGGAGAACGTGGAAGTATTCTCTTAGAATATTATGCATGTAGTGACACCTTCAAAAGTCAAATGAAGCCTTAATTTGATATGTTTTTGTGAATTGACACGTGCTTGTAACTCTCATCCTCATTTAATTTCGACACTAACGTGATCTTGCGGCCAAAAACGACCTATTCTTAATTTGCTCACCACTTCTATATATTCCTTTTAATTTTTATTTTTTTTTTAAATTGAGATACTAGTTTAAATTATACATTCTCATGTCAAGATTCATTACTAAATAAAACCGTCTACTTGATTTTTAAGTAAGATCAGGACACATATAATGATGATGATGAGACATAGGATAGTGATAAAGAGGAAACTCAAGATGATAATGTCGATAATTGAGACAATGCCTAGTCCAAAAATTAGATTTTGGGTTCATAATTTGAGTACGAGCCTTCACAACCACATTGGATTATTTTCGGTATAAATCAATATAAAATTAAGGCTACTTCAAGCATCGTGTCGACTTTCTATTAATGTTATACATTGTATGTAAGTGCATTCTTTGACAATAAAGAAGCATTAAGGTTGCCCATTGGACAATATGCTCTTAAAGCCAAGTTTGATTATCAGATTAGACGTTCAAGCACAGCTTGATTTGAGGCCGATTGCAAGGATGTAAGCTACAACTTTGACGTTCGTGCCATTATGTGTTGGAATACTCACATCGCTGCGGTGCCTTCGAGTCACATATGTAGAGTGTGAAAACTATTGCCATAGGAAATTGTATTAAAAAAGGTGGGGTAAGAATTGCACGTCATACTGTTCTAGCATTTCTCCAATCAAATGATTAGGTGTATAAGTATTTTGGGTTTTCATCTCTACTACAACTGCAAGACAAAGATGGAAGGTCTTCATCTCTATCATAACCCCAAATAGAAATAAAGAAACAGTGGGTCTCCATCTCTATCGATAGAGATGAAGGTGGTTCCCTATCTTCATCAAACTACCAGATCGTTTGAATGATCTGACTAGAATTTTTTTTAAAGGGATTTTTTTTAATTGTTTAATTCCTTTTAAATAAAACAATAATCATATTTTAAAAAGAAAATAATCAAATTATTGGAAACATGTCAATTTATTATTAATCAAATGACATTGTAATTTTTGGGTTTTAGGGGTAAAATAGTCATTTTAGGTGTCTAGTTAAATTACGGGGCAAATTGAATCTTTTTCATTTTTCTATTTGGTTTGACTATTAATTGACTAATGAAAAAGAATATTTTGATGTGTTTTAGAAACTTTCGAAAGGATTTAATCTAAATAGATGATAAAAATAATAAATTTTATTTTAGTCCCTAAGTCTTGATGAAATATTACTTTTTTGCTTATGAATGTGTTTTTAATCTCCCACATCCCTAATGTTTGATAAATTCATCAAATTAGTCTCTCTAACCATTTAATCGACAGTCAAACATGATAAAAACTATATAAAGAGTAAAAGTGCCCTTAATCTATAAAATTTCACAATAATAAATAAAATTATTAAATATATAATTAAAAATTCAAAAATAAAAAACAAAAAAGTTAAAAGCTTAAAGGATTTGGGTTTTGGCCAGATCTTTAAACTTTGAAAATTTGGGTTCGCCTAGATCTTCAAAGAGGTTCAATCCAAAACTTCAATTTAAAATAAATTAAATTAAAATTTTGAAGATCTGGTCCTCTTAGATCTTCAAATTTTGAAAATCTATCCAAAATCGCTTTCAGACCAAATTCAAACTTAAAATCCCTATTGTAAAAATTTCAACTTTCTCCCCTCTAAATTTCTCAACCAAACCAGCATGACATATCCCAATGCAACCTCATCATCATAACCTAGAAAAATTATTTCAAAAACCCAGAAAAAAAGATTGCAACTTTTTACACTACAAGTCAACAATAAAAAAAAAAAAACAGTTGCCAAAAGATTGCAAGTTCGTTCTCCAATAACTTTTAGGTTTGCTCCATCTCCTTCTCCAGTTTCTTCATTTTTTTTTTTTTTTTTTTTTACTAATTTATCTTGTTTGATTTAGGTTCTTGCATTTTATTTAGGTTCTTCATTTTTTTTTTCAATTTATTTATTTTTTTAAAAAAATCTGATGATGAAAAGTATTTTCCTTTAATTTTAAAGTGTTTAATTTAGTTTTTAATTTAATCTTTTTTATTGAATTAAATCTCCATCATCCATCACAATTTTGATAAATGGTAAAGATCTAAAGTTTCTAATTTTTTTTTAATAATTTTTCATCAAATCTCCACTATACACGTGTCAATTATATAATTAATTAGATATAAAAATATCAAAATACTCCTCTTATTGCTAAGTTTAACTAATGGTCAATTGATAGAAGAATTAATTAAATGAATATATCACACGTTAAGGATGACAGAAATTAAAAATGCATTCGCTAGTGAAAAAATAATATTTCGTTAAAACTTAAAGATTAAAGTGAAATTTTCCGTAAAAAATATGCTTTACAAAACCGTAAGGACAACAGTGAAAATTTCCCCCTAAAAATAGTCTTTTAAATCGATTGTAAAGTAGCAGCACCATTTCGATATTTCAACAATCCTACTGACAAGGTCAGCACACCATATTAGAATACAAGAAGCCCAATCCGTTACTTAACGTATCAAATCTCATTTACTTATGTTTTAAATACAAATTGTCACTCATTATTGACAATGCCCCAAATTTGACTGACTATACTCCAAGTTGTTTACACCATAAGTAATTTTTTTCACTCACAAGTCATTTGGTTTGATGGTAAGGTTAGTGTACCCGATGCCCATGTATGCAGGATCAGGTTTCGAGTATCATCTATGCTAACATGTATAAAATTTGGCCGTAAAGGTAGTTTTCCCATTAATATGAGTCCCTCTCTCCCAATCGTTCGAGAGTAGAGTCAAAGTTAGCCGTTAAGATCCGGACTGTTCTTTAGAATCACTATCATGTGGTCCCAGAAGTTGTAATATATACTCGTAAACATATATTTGTAACAATAAAAAATAGATAATTTTTTTCTTAAAAAAAAAAATTGTATACTTATCAATAATTTTAAAAGAAACAACAAAAAACTCATGGTCATGACGGTGGCCATCAGGTCCTATGCATGGAATGTGATGGGCCGTGCCCAGCAGGCGAGACAGCCTCAGCCTTACTCTATCTACTCTAGTGTGCCAAGCATGGTAGAAATATGAGTCCAACTATGTAGAAAACAAAATAAACGAATGAGAAAGAAACAATAAATCCTGTAGAAAACTCACTTACAAAGCTAAAGAAGGTGGAAATATGAGTGTCAAACGAGCCAAAAATTGATTGACATAATGTAAATTCCAAGGTAGGGAGAATCAACTACACATAGATCAGATAAAACAACTTGGAGCATTTTGTGTTTTTACATGATTGTGAGAAATTCCAAAAAAGAAAAGACATCAATGTTCTTCAGCAGAACGTACACATCACAGCTACTTCGCTAGTCGATTGACTTTCAGATAAGGCAAGGCACCAATAACATTGTCATAGTCACTTCGGCTAACCTCATGCTGTTCACAACAGTAAATCCGATGACGTGAGAGGGCAGATTTCTAAGCTGAAAATTACTGATACTAAAGGAAACATGTAAACAATAGCAGTAGCGGTAAAATAAACATTTAAGCCACCCATAAAGTTGCATTTCATCTCTAGTCAAACAACAATCGTACACTGTTCTTTTAAGAGCAACGAGGCCTTTAGGATATGTGATTTGCAAATAAAAAAGATATCAAGCATTGCTTAAGGTACATTTTAAACTAATCGATTCTTGTGGTTGTCATACAACCTAATAAATGACCTTATATTATCTTTTCACTTGGCGAATGCGATTGTGTCTCCATAGTGATAGTCAACTTATGGGTTCAAAAGCCTTTCAATGAACTCCAAGTATTTTCAATATCTCCATTCTGGGTATCTTTTATCTAAAAGCATCCCTACTTGATTTAAGTGTACAACTACGAAAAGTTTAGGAAAGAAACCTCAGGAATCTTTTTCTGTCAAAATCTCAATAACTTAAGAGAAGAAAAACAAAGGGATGAACTGTGCTTGGGGGATTACATGCATCATCATATCAACACATCAAGACTTCACAATAAATTACAAATGCCAAGAGCCCTCCAGATTTCCATACTGAAGAAAAGAATGAATATTGAACAGACTGGCTTACAATAAGTACTTAATTATCAATTTTCAGGAGAGAAGGCATGGCAAAACCAAAGGAACCAACTAAACAAAAGCTAGTAAATTGTTAGCCAACTTCAGAGAACCACTGAGCTATGAACACTCAGACCTGAAAGTCTAGACACGCCAACCACTTACGAGGTTACTAAATAATGTTCAGAAAACCAAAAAATCCCCAACCAGAAGCAAATAAGAGAGTAAATATCCAACACAAAGGCAGTTTTTAAGGAGTTCCACAAAAATGCATGATAAAATATTGTGAAGTAAACAACCCTCTTCAACAAAACCAGAGCCAGCAATAGCATTTCAAACCATCAAGAAGATAATTTTTAAAATAAGAAATAAAATGACAACTACCAATTTCTTGTACAACATTAACCAAGAAACCAAAAACAAAACATAGTATAGTAAGAATAAAAAAATCTGAAAAATTAATGTTATCAAATAATAACACTCGCAAATTTCTCTCATTCAACTTCTTAAGGTAGAGAGAAAAAGAACATATCTCCACTGAAAACGAAAATATCCAACATTAAAGACCGTAACAACTCTCACACTTGATTCTTTCCACATCATGTTCTCCAAGCATCCTAACATCACATTCATCACCTTAACAACACACGTACTTTAGTAAGTCCCGACAGCATGTACACACAGAGGCAATACTAACCTAAACAACTCAATAATCATAACATCACATCATCTCTCAAAAATCACTCCTCAATTTCAGCATTCCCAGAAAACAAGCAAATAGGACGGAATAGTTTAAATTTTGTTTATCACTTGTACAAATATAATTGATGAACCCTCCTTCTCAATACACAAGTGATTTGATAATTGTAACAAACATGACACCGTCATTATAGCTATTTCTGAACACACACACATTTAGCTTATCCATCTTCAATTGTAAGTTCAAATCACATTACTCTTTATCTCTCTTTCTCATGACCATCAACAGTATACAACCCCCTCAACACATCAACCACCAAGTTGATCTAAATTGCCTTCCACAAAGAATAAAAACCACACAAACCCCTTTAACTCATGAAAATAAAGATGGGTTTTTTAGGCGAAGAAAGCAATAATTTGACAGATAAAACAAAGGAGTAGAATCCATCAAGTGAAAGTTGTGAAAAATAGACTGACTAACCATTTTAGAGAGACGGAGTTTTCTCTTGGTGTTCTTCTTGGCGAGTAAATGCTGCTTCCCAGCTCTCCTCCTGACTATTTTTCCTTTACCAGTCACCCTAAACCTCTTCGCCGAAGCCTAATAACAACAGTTGGTGAATACCCAGTTGACAAAATCAGAAAGCGAAGAAGAAAAAGCGAAAAGAGGAGGAGGAGGACAAGACCTTGTGGGTTTTCATTTTGTAGCCTTTGGCAGCGAAAACGGTGAGAGAGTGGGAGGGGGGAGGGGTGGGGGGCTTGCGGAGAGGAAAAAGAAGGGAGGAAGAGGAGGCAGAGACGGAGTATGAGGAGCTGAGTCTAATGGACTTGAATGGGGGGAGTTGGGCTGAGGAGGAGACATGGGAGGGTCTGATTGCAGAACAAGGACGTAAGTGGGAAAAGCTTAGATTGAAAGACAACGTGGTGGAGAGAGAAGAAGCCATGCTTTGTTTTGTTTTGTTTGAGAAGAAGCGGAAGAAGAAGAGGTGGAGGCTGCAGGGAGGGGTGATGACTTGTGGATCTCATAAAGTGATAAAACAAGTGAAATGTTGTCCTCTATCTTTTTTCATGGCTCAGGTCACTGCGCATGCATCAACCATTGTGCACCTCCAAAGAAGCCTCATTTCTTTTTTTTTTTTTGGTCAAATGACACCAATCCAGTCGCTCTGTAAGCTCAAGAATTAGAAGAAAATATTTCATGGAGATTTAGTTGGCTTGACATACTGGTGTTGTAAAGCTCAAGAATTAGAAGAAAATATTTCATGGATGTTTAGTTTGCTTGACATACTGATGTTGATATCACTTTCTAATTAGAAGGGAATACATAATATATCTCTTTCATAAAAATATTAATATTGATGTAAATTTCCAACAACAATATGACACGTGACATAGTTTTTTAAATAAAAATTTTTTCCTAACAAGCAAAGACACTAATATTAATTTTTTATGAAAAAAATAATACGTATCACGTTATTATTAAAAGGTTACACAAACATCAACATATCATGTCAACTAAGTGCCCCAAGAAAGATTTGCTCCAAAAATTACATGGTAAGTCTAGGATGTGTACCCCATAATCAAGAAATGCCCACACAAGCTAAGATTAACGAGGTCTATCACAACCTGCTACGATAAAAATTACGCGAACCGTATGCATCCACTAATACTTAAAATAGTCACTGTGATTTTTTTTATACATGTCATAGAAATTCAATTCTCATAGTTATATATTAATCAGTATAGTAATTAGATATTTACTGATATTATAACAATAAATTTTTTGATCATACATATAATGGGAAGTAAATATCTCTAGATGTTATAAAAATAAAATGCAATAGGTATTTGATTATGCATATTTATCAACATGGATTAAATATTTCTTGGTGTTGTGAGATTAAATTTTCTAAGTCATATGTGTAATACAGGCTATATATCTCCCCATTTTACCCAATAATTATCAACCATTTAAGTAACAATAATGTGAAGACAAGTTAATTGAGCCCAAAAGGTAATGTTATATCTTGGCTTTTCAAGTTACTTAAAAGGTCAATGTCCATATGATCAAATCGAAAATGAAAACGTAGACTCTGCATTAAAAAAAAATGCTTAATGACAATCAAATTGCTAATATGACCAATACAGTCTGATGAAAACTATAGCTTGATAAAAAAGAATTGAATCCATATACCGATACATACTTGAACCAACACAAGAAAAATTACTCTGAAACTGGCTCCCAGGCCCCAACATTTATCAAAGAGTGCTTTTCTTTTTTTTTTTCCCCTCATTTTTGTTTGTTCCAAGTAAAACACAACGTTCAAATAAACAAGAAGTTGAAAAACAGAACACAAAACCTTGACCTATCAATTCTTGTAAAGGGGGAACTGAGTTAACATCAGTAACTTATCAGAACCATAAAGCTGTTAGAGCATACAATTGACACTATATACCACCAAGTGCAGCTGCTCGTTCTTGCGTTTATATGAAATAAAAGTCGCGTTTGCAAGTTTTCCTACTATGGATCTGCTAACAACATTGCTTCTCCATCTTGAATTTCAATAACACGATCAGCATTCAACATGCTGAGAGAGGAAAAATATAAGATGATACTTTTTCTTTTCTTAAGTACCAATGCTTACATGGGTTCCTTGCACAGAGAAAATGAGAGCAACTTGGTTCCTTCATCCTCCGACGCCATAATGTCCAACTTCAACACCAAGAAACTGGGTGCAGTTCTCTGCCTAAGTATAGCGCTAAGAAGAAATCAAATGAACAAGATTCTGGGTTGAGCTCTTTGCACTTCACATCCATTGTTGGTCATCATGGCCTAACCACTACCGCTATTGATTCCCACTCCAAACTACAAATGACATCCTGTACAACAACATCCAGAACCATTAATAAATATAAATATAGACTTCCGGTGTGAGAAACTGAATCAGATATGGTTTCTATTCAGAACTCACCGAGGGGTTCTGAATGTCAATATCAAAGCTGTTAATAGCACAAGGTTCAGCCAGAAGTTCAGTGGGTTCTTCACCTACATAGTCCAAGTATGGAGTACTTTTATATTTTTGCTTCTAAAAAACCATTCACCAATTCAATAATAAAATATTACAAAAGATTTTCACTTTGTATAAATGCCAGCATAACAAACAAAAGTGATAGTTGGTCATGCAACGATGGCTGCATCGAGATAGCCATACCTTGTTCAACCACCGCAAGGATCCCATCTTCTGAGCAGAACATGGCAGGTAAAACTCGTGAGGATGAAATGTTTGAAGACTTTGTATAGCAGTCATACTGAACCTCCCAAACCTCGCTTTCAGACAATGACGAAGGGGTTGCAGCATCCCCAATCCCAACACCAGAAAGAACAATCGGTTGTTGCTGCCAACGAAGATCCCAGGCAAATATGGTACCCACTGAGCCTCCAGCCTAAAGAGAGTAGTGAATTAAAAACATGGCTTTAAGATCAAGCAAACTAGACTTATCAGATTCAGAATGCTACTTCAGGGTTTGCAATTCACAAAAGGCAACCTATTAAAGCTTCACATCAATTAGGTGCCAAAAACTAACATATAAATGATTATGAATCATTGCTACAACAGTAAAAATCATGATCGAGAGCTGCTACATATTCCCTTGGTCGATATTACCTGCTTAGCTTTCACTAAGAGATGTTTCTTTTCACATTAACATTAGAAATAAAACACCAAGAACCAACCAAAATTTTATTTACAATATGATAGTTGATAATCACACACTAATTGCACGAACCAAATCCCTATGCAAGAGAATCAGCATCAGCATGTCAGCTATAGCATCGTTTTTATTAACAGAACTTCAACCATTACTATGGTAAATAAGTATGTCAAATATTAATTGCTCGGCCATACAGCCCACATTAAAAACATACAATAACAACAAATCCACAATCATTACCATACAAAACCAAATAAAACCACGCTAAAGCCAAGCCACAACCGCCCAGCACTCAAATTCTTTCAAAACATAGCTAAAGCACTTGTTAGCAGTTCTCTTTCAATGACACATAAATTGCAAACCAGTTTCATAGGCAACCAAATTTTATACTACCTTAACAGACACATATTCAGCATTATCAGTACCATCATAGCAGTCCCAATGCCTCATTTCTCAGTTTTCATATCCAACTCCAAATAGACACCAATGTAAATATTTTAACCATTAAACTACATTAAATGGAAATTCACATATTTACCATTCAAACGAGCAAACAAAATCATACCAAACAAGTGTGCTTACGAGACGGATGAATATCAATTGAATGCACCATCCCACCATTTTTCCCTTGAGACCTGCAACGATCAAGTAAATATCATTTGAAAAAACGCGTCAACAAACGAAGACATATGCACATTTGGCTCACCAATTGGGCTTAAACTGGGAAACGGGTCCACCGGGTCGTCTGAGATCCCACCATTGAAGGCCGAAGCCGAAGCCACCAGTGACGAACTCAGTGGGAGACGCCCACTTGACGGCATTGAACCCCACCAAACCATTCCCATCAAAAATCCTCCTAAAACCTCCCTTATCACCGAAATTCACCAAATTCACTCTCCCGTCTTCGCCGACACTCACGCACTCGCTCCCGCTCTCCATCACGTCCACTCCGCAGATGGGTCCCACGTGGAACCCTGCTGCTTCGTCCACCGACACCACCGGCTCCAGCGAGCCGGAGCTAAGCACGTGGAGGGAGCCGGCGAGAGTGGAGGCGACGACGAGGGGATGAGAGGAGGCGGCGAGAGAGGAAATTCTGGAAGGTGGGGTCCAGCGGGAATGTGGGGTGAGGGTGGGGGGTGAGGGTGAGGCGTTGGAGAGAGTGTGGGTCTCCAGGGAGGGGGTGTCGGCGTCGGCGTCGAAGAGGGCGAGGAGGGCCAGCTTGGAGAGGGGAGAGAGCGGAGGGAGCCAGCGGACGGCGTCGATGTAGTTGGATTGTGGGAGTCTGTGGACTTGAGTAGGGTTTTGGACTGCAGTTATCGCCATTATTGTTTGGAGAATGAAGAAAGTGTCAAAATGTGATTTGCTTTCACTTTCAAATGTGTTCTGTTTAGAAGGGCGTTTTGCTTCTATTTTTCTCGACTCCCATTGTTGCATAGAACCCTTTAAAAGACTTATAAATCAAAATTAAATATTTTTTGTAATCTGAGAGTTTTATTTTATTTTAGTGAAATAAAGTTTAAAAATTTGTTATTCAAAGTAATATGAAATAAAGTTAGTCAATTTAATTCTTTAAGTGTACGAAAAATTATCTTAACAGCAATTATAAATATAACACCATCGAATACAATTTAATTATAAAAAAAAATATTTAACTTGATAATGCATCCTATTCGAGTGATCGTATTATAGATATTATCTTAAAAAAGGTAATTATATTGATTACTATTCTAATATATATTTATTTATTTATGTTAACAGGTGTTAATATATAAATATGGGCAACCTACTAGGAAAAATTAAAAAAATTAGTATATTTCCTAGCTTAGAATTTTTTCACTGTAAAATTGAATTCCAAATTGTACTTTTGAACAAGAAAGATAAAGGTTATTTGTTATCATATGCAAACATGATAGAAGATGGAAGTTGGAATACTTGCATCAAACTATATAAAATTATTATTTTACATATATATATATATATATATATGTGAAGTCGTTCAAAAGTCATATTATTATACTCTATCTATTTTTAAAAAGATATTATACACTACTTGTTAAGTTACAAGAATAATTTTAAGTTAATAAATTTTAATTAAAGCTTCTACATATTTAAAGGAATTTTAGAAAAAAAAAAAAAAAGAAAACTCTCTAGTAACTAGTCATTAGGCTGTACTCTTAAATATCTAAGCTCATTCTTTAAATGTTACAAGATTTTGATGGTTTTAAAAAGTGTTGATAAGATGAGGTTGCCCAATGTAGTCCCCTACATTAATATTCTAGAAGTTGTATGTTCGTTCGGATAGTCTTCACTCCACAAAATCTCAAATTTATTATAATATTCTTTGAAAAAAAAAAAAAAAAACAAGTGTTAGTATATTCTTCCTTCCCATCCACAATAGTGATTCGAGTTTAATAAACGTACATTTATTAGTATGTATGGGTAATTTTTTCTTCTTATTTTGAGAGTAGATATATATAATTATATTTTAGGAATTAATTTTTGAACTGCACTTGAATTATTTAATCTTGGTGATAGATTTCTAACCAGATGTCCAACTGCCTTGTAAGAATTAAAAAATAAATAAATAAAAGGGTTTATTCGAATTGATGGAATTACAAAATAGTTATAAATAAAAATGATTATATTTTTTTATTTTTATATTTTTCAAATTTTTTGTTAGATTATGTTAATTTAAAATATATAATTTTTTGAATTATTACAATTCATTTGATATTTGAAGTAAGGATACAAATGGAACTATGATTAATTTGAAAATGAGTGGCTCTATTGCCACCCAAAAAATTTCTTACACTCACTTACTCATTATATCCAACAGTAAGATTTAAAATTATAATTTTCACTTTAAACACTCATATATGTATATATATATATATATGTAAAATAACCCTACCTAAACCTACATCCTATATTACTCTCTACACTCATTATTTTAGACTGTGACTGATAAATTTTTTCAATTCTTCTTCCTCTTCTATTCTCCATTTTTTTTTTTTTTTTAATTTTTCTTCTTCTCTATTCTGTTTATTTAGGTTTTTCAAATGTAAGACAATTATGTAACCACATATGTTTTTCAAATGTAAGACAACTATGTAACCACATAATCTTACTTAGTCTCTTTAAAATATTATGAAAATTAAGAAATTAAATTTATATTTTAATTTTTAGTACCCTATTTTTTGCAATAATTGATCTTGAATACATCTAATTTTATATTTTTGTTTGAATTAGTTTTGAAAATTTTCAATATTTTAACTATAAGATGAATTCGACAAGTGGGGTTATGATAATTGACTTTATATTGAATAAGGGATTGATTTGAGTCTTTGAGAATTAGGTTTTAGAAAATTCATTCAATATATAAAGATGCAATATGCAAGTAACAGAGAATCCTTTCAAATGTTACCTTATTAACTTTTAGATATTATAGTCAAACAAACAAAAAAAATCTTAATGAAGAACATAAAAAACAACAAATTGAATGAAGAAGAAGTAGTAGAAGGAACAATATACGGTTGATGGATGTAGAACGAAATAGGGTTATATGTGAAATTTTACTTATATTTTAACTTCTTATTTATGAGTTAAAAATAATAGGTGCCATGAGAAGTTTGTTGGGTGGCAGTGGCAATACAGTCACCCTTTGAAATTGTATAATCATTTGCGCATTTAATTTTACCAATATTATTATTATTATTATTTTTGGTTTATAAAATTTTATATTAGAATAGAATGAATTTTAGGGTCGTATTGATTTGAATTATAATTTTAACAAGCTAATCTGAAATCAAAATCGATTAAATTTGGACAAATCTAACTTCTTTATTTAAACCAAGACAAACTTCACTTATAAATAATTAAAAATTAATAAAAATCGATGAAATTACCATCTTACCCCTCCATGTACAATAAACTTGTTGTACCATCGAATATGTTGGCATAGTTTCAGAAAAAATGCTGATCACAGAAAAGTGCTTTATCCATAACAACTTAATTTCTTCTGATCTGTTCTTGAAGATGAATGTCACCACCACTAACACCAAGTCCGTTGCCACATTTGCCCAAAAAAGAGACCTCTCAGAGAATTCAACAACCAAACAACAACGATTTCTTCCATTCAAAGTATCAAATCCAATTCTTCCCAGGGCTGCTGTTGCACTTTTCGGGCTCGGGTTTGTGGATGCTGGGTAATCTTCTCCTTCTTCTCTTTATTGATATCAAGTATCAGGTTTTTATGTTTTCAGGTTTTTCAAGTTTGCAGAACTTGATGTTCAGGTATAGTGGAGACTGGTCCAGGATTGGAGCGATCTCAGAAGAGAGCGAGGCAGTGTTAAAACTTGCAGCCTTTATAGTTGTTCCTCTGTGTGTTTTTTTAATGTTTTCATTTTCCAGGGAGACTGAAGCTTGAATTCCTGAACTGGGAATCTTACATTTTTGGATTTAATAATTGTATATGGGTAATCAAAAATTGCATGAATAGAGTGAAAACCTGTTAACAGTTGTACTCTCTTTTGATCTCTCTCTTAGTCTCTTTGTATCTATTTGATATTTTCTTGTCTAGGCTTGAATATATAATGTTTCCCAGTTCATAAATTCAAGCCTAAACAAGAATATATATATATATATATATATAACGTATATAACATTCTAAGGTGCACCCAGTGTATGTATACACTTTTAAAAATTTCTAATCTTGACTAATCATTTTTTAAGGAATTGGATCCAAAGGTTGGGACTTATTAGCGAACCACTGAGTTAATAAATTAATAAACTTGTTGAACAGGTAAATTAATGTGTGCCAGCTGTTATGCACACCTATAATCAAAGAACAAAAATCACTATCTCTCATCTTCCACCTCAAGAGTGAGATCTCTGAAATTATGAAGCTATTTCTCACTTATTATAAAACACATAATCGAAGTCCATTGCAGATCGGACTTTGTGGTTTTATAAAACACAAAATAGAGTCATTTCTCATGGACTTTGTTGTTCGTGAACTATTAACAGTAGTTCACGAATCTGCGAACTATAGTTCTCATGAATCCGCGAACTATAGTTCTCATGAATGTTTCTCATATGTTTACTATTAGTTCACAAATTCAAAACTATAGTTCGCGAATCCTTGAACTATTAGTTTGTCAACAATAGTTCGCGAATTTGAGAACTATAGTTTACAAATCCATGAACTAACTATTAGTTCATGAACAATAGTTGGTGAATTTGCGAACTATTAGTTCATGAATTCCTGTACTATAGTTTGCGAATTCAATGTGTGTTTGAAGAAAAGTTCCCAAGTAGAATATGTAAGTCATTCAATGAAGAGTATTATTATATTTTTACCCAGGTAGGTGTTGACCGATTCATCAAGTTAACAGGTTGCCATCAGGTAAAAATATGACTGGTTTAATAAGTCAGTAGGTTGCCAGCAGGTCATATTTTTAAAAATGTATGCATACACCTGGTGCACACAACGAGATCCCATATATATATATATGACAAGTTGCAAGGTATACCCAATGTATGCATACACTTTAAAAAATTTCTAATCTTGACCGTTCATTTTTTAAAGAATTAAATCTAAGGGCTGGGACTTATTAGCAAACCATTGAGTTAATAAATTGAGAAACTTGTTGAACAGGTAAATTAGTGTGTGCCAATTGTTATGTGTATCCATTTAAACGCTTCAAAGAGTTGGTCTCAACAAGTAAAATAGTGTCAGCTGTTATGCACACCTATAATCAAAGAACACAAATCACTATCTCTCATCATTTACCTCAAAAGCAGGATCTCTGAAATTATAAAACTATTTCTCACAGACTTTGTTGTTCGCGAACTAATAACAATAGTTCGTGAACTTGCAAACTATTAGTTTGCGAATTTGCAAACTATTAATTCGTGAATCCGCAAACGATAATTCTCATGAATACTGCTCATATGTTTACTATTAGTTCGTGAATTTGCAATTATAGTTCACAAATCTGTGAAGTATTAGTTTACGAACAATAGTTTATGAATTCGTGAACCATAGTTCTCGAATTAGTGAACTATTAGTTCGCAAATTCACTAACCATAGTTCTCATAAATGCTTCTCATATGTTTATTATTAGTTCATGAATTTAGTTCTCGAATCTGCTAACTATTAGTTCACAAATTCACATAGTTCGCGAATTTGCGAACTATAGTTTGTAGATTCATGAACTATTAGTTCGTGAACAATGGTTGGTGAATTTGTGAACTATTAGTTTATGAATCCATAAACTATAGTTCGCGAATTCAATATGCGTTTGAAGAAAAGTTCCCAGGTAGAAGACGTAAGTCATTCAATGAAGGGTATTATTATATTTTTACCCATGTAGGTTAATTGGTTCATCAAGTTAACAAGTTGTCATCAGATAAAAATACGACCGGTTTAATAAGTTAGTAGGTTGCCAATGGGTCATATTTTTTAAAGTGTATGCATACACCCAGTGCACACAACATGATCCCTATATATATATATATATATATATATGGCACATTCTAGCATATACTTGATAAAAAAATTATGATTGTAATTTAGTGTATGTGATTATAACTAAATATATGAGATTACAATCAGTATATATGATTATATTTACTGATTGTGATCAAACATTTTCAGTTGTAATCACATATAGTAAATTACAATAACATATTTCAAAATACAATCATACATTTTTTTTTTTTTGTTAAGTATATGTATACCTAGGTGTACCTAAGGAGACCCATATATATATATATATGCAACAAGATTATAAGAGTTTATGTAAAGTTTGTCTTTTCAAATATGTTTATATATATATGAGTTCGTATTAAAATGCTTATTAACATAATCAAATTTTTAATTATAATATTAGACACCCATCTTTTGTCTTCCACCTTGATCTCAACTCATGATCTATCAATAGATGAGTAAATATATTTTTCAAGTGAAATAAATAATTCATGAGTATTTTTTTATCAATTGATACATTATGAGTTAGAGTTGGGTTATAATAAAGTGAGATATATAGCATTGCTCAAGTTTTAATTATGTATATATTTATATATGATTTGAAGATAAAATTAGAGTGATTAAGTAATATGTTGCTCACATTTGCAGACATCAATAATATTAGTTTTTGGAATCATGTACATTAAGCCAATGTTTGGTATATGGGAAATGGAGGAGCAATGAGATTTATTTTTTCTCATCCCCCCACGTCCCACGTGTGGGCTAGGGAAGGGAAGGAACATTTCTTTTCTTGGGCCCACCTCCATTGTTGGTCAACATGGAAAATGAAAACCTAAGCTCTCCGGTGGGTTTCCCATTTCCTACATTGACAGAAATCAATTTTATTTTATTTTAATTCATTCTCTCTCATAAAAGCAGACCAACTGTGTGTGTCTCTCCTATCTCCATCACACCCACCCACCACCACCATAAACCACTTTTCGTCTCTCTTATCTCCTCCTCCATGGTGGTGAACAAGCTGTAGTAGCTACTATTTTCCTCTCTACCCTCTCTCTCTCTCTCTGTTTTTTTTTTTCTTTTTTTAAGTGTGAGGTTGCAATCATCTGAGTTCGATTGGAACCCAAATGAATATCATTTAGGTTCCAATAGAACCTAGATGAAGAACTCTTCATCTGGGTTTACCGAACCTAGATGAAGGTTATTTGGGTTTTCAAACCCAGTTGTCCCTTTGTTTTGATTTTTTTTTTTTTTTTTTTGATAAATTGTTTTGATGGTGTTGATGATGTTGTTGTTGTGAGAGTTGATGATGTTGTTATAGTGGGAGATGAATGATGTTGTATTGTTGTTGATGATGTTGAAGACGGTGAGACATGATGTTAATGAATTGGGTTGACGATGATGATGGATTAGGGGATTGACGATGTTAAAGACAGTTGAGATATAATCTGGTGGATTTCCTTTTTTTTTTTTTTAAAGTTATTTTATAAAATTAATTTTAGGTATATAATAAAGTATTTAAATTAATTATGTTTCAATTCCATCTTAACTTACACAAAACATAATATGGTATAATTTCAATCTAATTCTAATTTACACAAAATATAATATGGTATAATTTTAACCCAATATTAAGTTCTATCAAATATGAGATTTTTTAATGCAATTCAATCTATTCTATTTTAATCCCGTGTACCAAACGTAACATAAGAATATTATACATTTCTTGCTTCGGGATGCATGACATGGGCGAGAGAGAGATAAAATTGGGAACAAATCCAGCCCATTCCATGCCTAGCCTTTAGATTGTTGTATAAAGTTATACTAAGCTCCATGGAAAAGGAAGGAGATAACACGAAGTACAACATGATTTGACCATGGAAAAGTACAAAAAGTTCATTGGATAAATGGATTCTTCTGTGCAATAACATATGGCTGGAATAGCATCCCAGTGTCTAATTGGATAATGTACTGAGCAATATTAAATTTTGACCTTATGTTAATTTATGGTTGTATTTGGAAATATTGTTCTAGAAAATGTCTTTATTTGATGGTTCTTGTATATTTAAGTTTTCTTGAGGACAAATGCCAGGTATTGAATGTAGATTGGCTTATTGTCACTTGATTGAAATGGGTGAAATTTAAAGCTTAAGATTATAAAAGCAAATTTGTCAATATATGGAGAGAACTTTAGTGAAGAGTAAATTGTGAGAGGACTTAAAACCCAAATTTCTAAACTACTAAATAAAGGTTGAGAATTGAGATACAGAGATCGGATTCCCTACCGATCAAACTTTCTGTAGAAATATTATTAATTTAAAGGATAATCTCAAAAAAACTATTATAGTTTATAAAATATCTATTTGATCACATATGATTTCATTTTTATCTAAAATATCTCCTGAAATTAATAAATTATCTAAAAATATCAATTTTTAATTCTTATAACTTTATCATAAATCTATGACCATCAGGGGCATTATTACCCTTTCACACACCTTCGGATGATATTTTGAGTGTCTTTATTAACGAAAGGAGAGATTTTAAATAAAAATAAAACTATATGTGGTAAAATTGACAAAAATGAAACCATAGATGTTAAAATTGATATTTTTACAAACTATAATAAGTTTTTTGGCATTATTCCTCAATTTAATGATACTTAAGCATAAAAATTATAAATAATCTTTCTTTTCAAAAGTAAAAAAATTATACACAGTCTTTGTTTTTTTTTTTTTTTTTTTGGCTCTTATATACATAAAAATTGTTTTTATGTAAAATTCAAATATATTTAAAAAAAAAAAAAAACAAATCTGAAAAAAGGCATAGCAAAGGAGGATCCAAACTCATTGTAAAAAAAAAAAAAAAATCCAAACTTTAAGATAGATGTGAAGTGTTGTATTAGTTTCTCATATGGTCTTAGGGAGAGAGAGTGTTTTATTGGACAATAAACATGAAGAGACTTTTTATTTATCGAGTGCTTTTAGGTGAAAACACGAGAACAAATTGCGTAAATCTTGGTTAGCTTAAGTAATAGCATACTTACTTGTTTGGACCAATAAAATTCAATTTGTTAAAAATATTAAAATTTATTGTAAAATTCCAATTTTATTTTGTCTGTCTAATTAAAAATAAAGGTTTCAAATAGATATATGGATTCCTTGATAACACGCACTATAGGGGCTCGTTTTTGTGACTTTATATTTTCAGTTTCAATGTCATTAAAGTATATCTACAGACAAAAATATCTTTACACCAAACTTGACTTTCTTGCGAGAGATAAATCTTTACTTTAAGAGATAAGTACTTCATAAGAGAGATAAGTCCTTCATTCGATGGATAAATCTTTCATGAGATATCTCATTCTTTCGAGAGATAAATCATTCTTATGATAGATAAGTCTTTTTATCAAGAGATAAGTTATTCTTTCAATACTTAAGTTCTTTTTTCAAGAGATAAGTCCTTCATTCGGGAGATAAATTCCCTTTTTGCGATAGATGAGTCTTTCTATCGAGAGATAAGTCATTCTTTCGAAAGATAAGTTTTTCATTCGAAAGATAAGTCCCCTTCTTTCGCTAGTTAAGTTCTTCTATTGAGAGATAAGTCATTTATTCGAGCAAAAAACCCTTCCTACGATAGATAAGTCTTTCATTCAAGAAATAAGTCATTCTTTTCTTTCGAGAGATAAATCATTCATTCAATGAGTAAGTCTTTCTATCGAGAGATGATTAGTCCTGCACTTCTTTCGAAAGATAAGTCCTTCACTTCTTTAGAGAGATAAGACCTTCAAAATTCTTCTTGTTTCCGATGAAAAATAAATTTTCAAAAAATGAATTTAAATGGAAAAAGTTCGATACTAGGCCAAATGAAAAAATAAATTTGCAACAAAACAGAGAAAGTACGGATATCCAAGGTTGGAATTCCAACTACATTCATGTATGCAAGTTGCGTATGTGCGTGCCTTTTGAATGGGAGGATGGACCATGATTTGCACTCCCCGTTCGCACAAGAGAGCATCTGTGACCTATAAGTTACCTTATAGCTATAACACATGCATTTATATACCAATCTTTCTTCCTTTGTTTTCGTTTTTTTTTTTTTTTTTAGGAATATCTTCCTTTGTTTTTCTAATGTGAAAATAGACCTTATTTTCTTTCTAATGGGTGCACTTTGATCTTCAATTTCTTATTCATCCAAACACTATTTTGATCAAACGAATATACCAATTTAATAACCTCGCAGAGGCGAATATGAATCTACCTTGATCTTCTAAAACTGAGATAAAAAATCCAATCAAAATGGTTCATGAAAATGAAATTTTGTGTCATTTATTTTCCAACAAAAATGAAATAGAAAGAGATGTAAAAGAGAGCTTGAGTTTTATCCTTATTCATTAAAGGTAAAATAAGTATTTTTTTTTTTTTTTTTACTTTTAACTAATATTGAAAATCAAACTATTAATTGAATTACAGTGTCACATAGTCAGGTGGGAATAGTGACAAAAGTCACCAATGTCACTATGTTCATGTCTCCTAAAGTAAGGGAAGAATACTATGCAAATCTTTTCCGAGAAAACTTCTTTAGCAAAACAATAATAAAAAAGCGTAAACAACCAGATTGTACAAGTTACGATTAGCTCACAAGAGCTATAAATCTCAAAAGAAGTGAATCCAAACTACAAATGCACCAAAAATTCATATAAGGAAGCACAAATTAATAGGGATGTCAAAGAAGCAGATTCAGTACGGGGTTAGGAATTCCTAAACCCAATCTGAAAAAATAAAAAAAACAATATGTCACTAAATCTGCGACAGACCTGATAGTTGAATAGCAGGGTTAAGGGGCCAATTTTTTGTGGTGGGGGAGGTGAACCCACTCTCACCCCGCACCCACAACTAGTAGAGATGACAATATGGGCTACCGTGTCATGTTTATATAAACATAAACATAGTTCGTTATTTTTTTGTTTAACTTAAACACAATCTAATAAGTTTATCGTGTCATAAGTCAAAGCCAAAACACGGCCCATTCAAATCACGGGCTACTCGTTATGACCCATCTAATCTATTAATATATAAGTTAAATGATAAATATAATAAATCATAATTCATTTAGACCATATATGCATTTGTAATTACATGAAAAAATAATAATAACATTTTATATTATAAGTATAAGTGGAAAAATAATAAATAGATAACAAAATAAATTATTAAATCTTTAAGCAAAAGCCTGCAAGAGAAATAAAATACTCAAATACATGCCCCATCACAACAGTGTATAGATGAAAATAAATAAATAAATACAAAATTACAATACTAGGGCACTCGATTTGAAGTTTTGAAGTTTGAATTCTTTGAAAATTAATCACTTTGAATGAATGGGTTAAATTTTTATTAGTTGGCTAAGGAAAGAAAAAAATGAACTTGATTTACTTTTAAAAGAATTTATCTCTATGTATTTAGAAATTATATAAAAATAAATTTTGGAAACCATTAATGAGTATTTGATAATACATATTTAGTAAATTTTATAATTTATATATTAATTTTTATAAACTAAAAAATATCCATACATATTTAGTGATTGAAAAGTATTTTGTAATTAAATAATTTTAAATTATATTAAAATTTTAATAACTAATAAAGTATATATTAAAATTTATTTATTGAATATTAATACATAAATAATAGTAAATGGGTTTAGGGTGGGTTTAGGTTGGGGGTAGGTAACTCGACACCCGCCCCGTTATGGAAACAGATTTCAAAAATCAACCCCAAACATATTTCACAAGTTTTGGGTTTTTTTTGACATTCCTACACATTAATTGGTTGGAATAATCATTCGAGCAAATGCAATCTATGAAATGATAATAATTGTTTGTAACTTTTATTAATTTTTACCACTAATTGAATTAATTTAACTTAAATATAATATTTGATCAAATTAATTATACAAGACAATAATATATAAAATAATTTGCAGTTTTAGAGGGTAAAAAAGTGTTAGTATCATTTTTAAGATATTTGTATTGAAACATCATAAACAGAAAACATACACACCATTTTGATTTTATATTTCAATCACTATTCAAATATCATTTCTATAAACTCTAATAAGTATTTAGATTAATAATTAAAGGCCATCCTATATATATGAGTCTTTTAGGTGAAATTGCAAGTACATAATTGTGTAGATCCAAACAGAGATGTAGGCAGGATTTGATATCAGGGTGGATTAGAATAAATGAACTCCAATGGTATGAAAACATTTTATAAATTAAAAAATATAGGTATATCTAGTTAAAAGAGATATAATAAGTTTTACCCTTCAAAATTAAGATTATAAATAAATATGTTAACAAAAATAAAACTAAAAAGGTTGAACAAAATATTTAAATAATAAAATTTGTCAAATATAAATTATAGTTCATGCTATAACATCAGCAATCTTTCTTTAAACATAGATAATCTACATTTTGACAATCATGATTCATAATTACTACTATACTTCAAATTAAACAATATATTAGGAGAAACACCAAAAATATTAAATTTAAATAATAAATTATGCAACTTATAAAAATAAAATAAATATGAAAAACCTAAATGAAATTTCATATTTTAATGCATGAAATAAAGTTATTACACATACATTATTTGAATAGAAATATAAATATAAATATGAAAATACATTCACTAGGTTTGGAATAAATATATATTTTTTATATCACAAAAATTAACAAATGAAATATACATATAATTTAAAATACATATAACATAAAAAATTTTTTAGGGGGCTAGGGGTGTCCTTGGATCTAGGTCAAGCTAAATAATTGAAAACTTGCTTGCCTAGGCTTTAGACGAAGTAAATTGAATTTAATAAAAATATTAAATTATTAAAATTCCACTTTTATTTTGTCTATCTCATTACAAATAAAGGTTTCGAATACATATTGTCGTATGTTTACTAACCTGGTTACTAAAGTAAGGGGAGAATAGAGCAAATATTTTCAAGGAAGACCCTCTGTTTTTCTTTTTTTTTTTTTTTTTTTTTTTTTTTTTAGTAAAACAACAATAACAAGTAGAAACGACCACTACACAACAAGAGCTATAACTACAAGTTAGGGGTGGCAAAACATGTTGGCGTGTCAGGTTGAGTTGAATTCGATTCGATTCGTTTATGGATTCGACCAATTCGACATGAATTCGTTTAGAAACGAATAACACGACACGACACGATTAATTCGTTTATTACTTAGATCATAAAGGATTCAAATCTATTAACCCATCAATTCGTTAATTCGTTTAACCTGGTTAACTCGTTAATTCGTTTAAATTCGTTTAAATAGATATGAACAGTGACAATTCCACCACAACTATAGCCAAACCTCAAAGTTTCAAATACTTCTAGCTAAGTTCAATAAAAATTTATACAGATTACATCACCAAGTAACAATTCCAGATCAATCAAACACACCCAACAAAATTAAAAAAATAAAATGAAAACCAAAATCAAAGGACAGAAAACACAAATAAAATTAAAGAGGTAGTGGATCTAGTGGTGGAGATGGTGGACATAGTGGTGGAGCCGTGGAGAAGAGGCAGCGACCGTGAGAGAGAAGGGGAGAAGCGACGACGACCGTGAGGGAGATAAGGAGAAGCGACAGAGACCGTAAAGGAGATGGGGAGAAGCGATGGTGACCGTGAGGGAGATGGAGAGAAGCGACGGTGACTATAAGGGAGAAGCGACCGTGGAGGCGATCGTGAAGGTGAAGAGGACGAGCGACGACCGTGAGGAAGAAAGGGAGGAGCGGCGACCGTTAAGGAGAAGGGGGAGGAGCGATGACCGTGAGAGAGAAGTGGCGGTCAGCGACCGTGAGGGAGGGGAGAAGTAGTGGCGAGGGGAGGGAAAGTGTGTGGTGACTGCAAAAAAATGAAAATGATGTTGAAATGGGTAGGGTTTGTTAAATGTGTATATATATATATATATATATATGCATAATTACACACTAAACCCTATAATATGTAATATTATAATTTGACCGCTAATTTAATCGTGTCAACCCGCGATTCGTTTAAGCAAACCCAATTCGATTTGTTTAATAAACGAATTAAGGGGGTTCACACGATTACGACATGAATTTGTTTAACTTAAACCCATACCCATTTATTTTTCGCGAATTCGTGTCAACCCATTATGTCGTAACCCATATTGCCACCCCTACTACAAGTACACCAAAAAAGAAAGTGATATTTATAATTTGCTACCCAACTTTTGCTCATAATAAGAAAATGTTCCCCGTAGTTTCATAATTTCTAATTTCGTCAATTATCGTTAGTGGTGGAAGGGTAAAATGGTAATAAAGCTAATAGTTAAATATTAGTTAATAAGACATTATTTAAAAATTAATAAAAATAATAAAAAATAATTTCATATGAAAAAATTAAAATAAAAAAACTTTATCTCTTTATTTCACTGTTCCACTCCCATCGTCCAAAGTTTGCTCTCTCTCTCTCTCTTTCTCTCTCTCTCACTCTTTCTCTCTCTCTCTTTCTACACCAAGAACACCACCATCCAAGCCCATCCACAAGTCACCTATCACTGTCATCCACTCTCTTTCCTTCATCATCGTTGTTCTCTTTCATTACACTTCCAATTCTAATGCCATCATCATTGTCGTCTATCTTGGTCAAAACCATCTCCATCTCCATCTCCATCTTCCTTTCCAGACCATCTTTGTCACTCCTCCCTTTCCTAATTGACCATCTTCATCTCCCTCTCCAGATCAAAACTAACATCAACTGCTTGTCCATCTTGTTCAAAACGATCTATTGCCATCCCTCTTCTTCTCTAGATCTTCATCTCATTCTACAGACCATCTCTATCACTCCTCCCTCTGTCTCTCATTCTTTTTTTTTTTCTTTATTATCATCTGGGTTCAATTGGAATTTAGACTAATCAATCTAGATGAAACCCTTTCATTTGGGTCAACCCAGATGAAGAAGATAATCTTACACACACACACACACACACACATACACACACTTACATACATACATACATATATGTATATATGTATAATATAAATGTTGTTGTGTTGATTGGTTGTGTTGGGTTGAAGATTGGTTGTGATAGATTGAAAAGACAAATATTGAGGAGGCAGATTTGGTGTTGAAGATATGGGTTTAAAGTGAAGTTTTGGGTTTATTTTTTCGGTTTCCTTTTTTTTTCATTTTTAAAAAAATTTTTCATTGAAGATCTAGTTTGAAGATATGAAACCCAAATCTTCAATTAGATTTTTCTTAATTTTTTATTTTTTTCAACAATTTATTGAGATTTTTTTTTTTTTAAAAGTTTTTTGAAGATCTAGGTTATAAACATAGATCTTCAAGTTGAAGATCATCTTTAACATGAAGATTTGGTTTATAACCCATATTTTCAATTGGATTTTTTTTTTTTTTAATGTCTCTTCTTTTGCAACAATTTTTCTCTCTTTTTTTTTAAGATTTTTTTTTTTAATTCTTTGATCTCCACCATCCATCTTAGAGATGGACGGTGGAGATCTATTGTCTTTATTTTAAAGAAAAGTTTAAAAATCATTATTTTTTAAACAAATACAAATATTAAATTTTATTTTTAAATTAATACCCGTCGTCCATCATGTGGAGATTTTTTTTTTAAATATTTATTATTATAATTCTTATTTATATTTTTATAATTATTAAATTAATTTTGATCTCGCAGCATCCATTTTAGAGATGTACGGTGGAGATATTCTTTTATTAATTTTTTTCAATTTATTTTAATTAAGTTTATTTTGATTTTTTAATTTTACTTTAATCAAGTTTAAATCAGGGGCAAAGAAGTTATTCAGTGCTCAAAGTTAACCTTTTTGCAAAAAAAATAACAATAGGGGTGTAACATTGCTAATTACGAAATTACGGGTTCCATTTTCTTATTATGAGCCAAACTTAGGGGCTAAAGGTTTTGTTTTTTGTTTTTTGTTTTTTTTTTTCCGATACTACATACAGTGGAAACGACTCAAATATAGGTCATTGCTAGACTGAACAAGTACTCTCTGTTATCAAATCACATTGTGTGATGGTCACACCTTAATGGGTTAGGATAATCACTTAAGCAAGTGAAATCTAGGAAAAGACAATTATTCATCAATAAGCTAATAAATTTGTCTAATTCTTATATATATATATATATATATTCGTATATTTATGAGAAACTTCTCTTTTCTAACTATAAATGCATTTATGCCTCCCATGATCTCTCACATTTCAAATATTCATTATTTTAGTCCCTACCACTAGTCAACCGTTAGGTGACCTTTACGAAGGAGGAGGAGGAGGAGGAGAAGGAGGAGGGGGTGGGGGGGGGGGGGGGGGGGGGGGGGGGGGGGGGGGGGGGGGGGGGGGGGGGGGCGGGGAGGTGGGGTGGGGGTGTTTACTTTTGTCATTTTGATAAACTTAAAAAATTAAATTAAAAAAAAAATTGTGATCTCCACCATCCATCATATATAAAACAAAAAAAAGGAAAAAATAATTGTGATCTTTATCATCCATCGCAATGTGATGGACGGTAGATATAATTTTATAAACTAAATTATTGAATATGTAATTAAAAACTTTAAAAAAAAAAAAATCAAAATTTAAGAATTAATAAATATAAAAAAGTGAAAGCCATACAAACTAACACAGACAAACTAAGCACTTGTTTGACTAGCACCATATATATATATATATTTATGTGTGGCACGTGCGCGCGTGTGTATCAATTTTCCAACAATTTTCCCTGAGAATAGACTTGTTCAACTGGCTTTGACTTCGATCACCAAATGATATGGAATCTGAAGTTCTTTCCTCAGTGTAGGTACCCTACATTGATCCTGCTTTCTTGTTTTGTTTTTGGTTTCTATGTTTGAACGTGTTTTAGGAAACTAGCCAGGTGGTTTAGTTGATTTGAAATTCGTCCAATAGTCTCAATTTAAATGTATAAGTTTTAACTGCCAAGATAGTTTGAATTTGGTAACTTCTCTTATAACTACACAAGTAGAACTATTCATTCATATCCAAACTTTGATTTGAATCAGGTCATGGGTTTGAATCATCTTGGATGGGCCCAACATATAACCTAATAACCTAACATCTCCCACTCACACAAGATGTGTCAAATAGAACTCATAGAGAAAACATTAAAAACTCATTCATAATAAGGTGTTAAGGTTTTCATACGGACAAATACACTTTGTGACCTATGAATAAACATTATATAATAGGGTTTATTTCTTAAATCTCAATTGTACTACTTTACAAGATATTGAAAAATTTGTTCATTATCATATCCTAGATTTAACAGAATTTTATTTGTTCAAACATATTTAATTTCTCAAAACAATATGCTTGATTCCCTAATATTCCATATAATTGCAATTGTAATTATAAATTACAATTTGTTGACATGTAAATATAAGAATAAAATAAAATTTATTAAATCTTCCTGTTTCACTTCTGTCTTTCAATCAACAAAAATTTCAATTGATATAAAGGACCTATTTGTTTCCAATGGCTTTTCAATCAGATGGTAAGTCAACCAAATCCGAGACATGACTGCTTTTCATTGACTTTATTTCTTCTTGCATGACTTTAATATAAAATTTTTTAGCAGGTAAGTTAAGAGCCTCATTCACATTTTTTGGCTCATCAATAACGCGTGAAACAAACATAAAAGTTTCCTCTTCAATCTCAAATCGACGACGAGGTATAGCTTTGCGACTGCTTTTAGGGTTTCAGTAGGAACTAACTCATTATTCCCTTTCGCTCCCATAAAGAACAGACGAATGAGCTATTTCAATAACTCTATCACTCCCATTGGGGATAAATTGTTTAGGTAACTCTCTTTCTATCTCCAGTAAGTGTTCGAATATGAAATGTTATCTGAATCAGTCAACTCATAAAACTGAAAGTCTACCTCACCTCTACTGGAAAATTTATTCTTCAAAAGATTTACATATCGTGACTCCAATTCAATAGTTTTCATCTATGAGTATATTATGCGAACCCCGTATATATTGATACAACACCCACAAGTAAATTGAAACACAACCCTTCAGATTTCAAGCAAATCTTTGACCCGTTGATTAGCGAATCAAGAACCAAAGATATAACGACGCCACTCCCAAGAACGAGATGAGAATGTGGGAGATAAGCCAAGATTGGTAAATCAATAACAAATTGTTGAGTCATTAATTATCATTCTTTTATGCCCACATTACCTATTATTTACGCTATGTTTTTGTGTGGAATTGATATTTTTAATTTGTTTTATGTTTTTATGCTTTGAATTAGGTTTTGAGAAGAAAAATAATGGAATCGAAGGATTTTTGAAGATTAATTGCAGCTCAAGGAATTGGAGAATGTTTTAGAAGGAAATTGCAGAATTTTGGGCAGAAACGTGACGTGACTTGCGGGAGCTCGTACGAAGTACACAGTTCGATTTGTGTGAGCTATAACCTATCCAATTAAAGCCCCGAATGTCTAGTTTTCATAGCCGCTGACGGTTCATCAATTGGAATTTTCTAGAGAAAGTTATGACTGATTTAGTATCTGAAGGTCAGGCTGTCACGAGACCTAACAGCTACGGGAAAACATAGGAAATTCCAATTTCCTCTTTTAGCATTCCTAATCAATTTCCTAAACCTTGAAACGTCCTAATTAGATGAGTCAAGCAATTAGGAAGAGTTTTAGTCCTAAAATAAAAAGGATTCACATTCCAAATCAAAACTTGATTCCAAATCAAAATTGGAAGTGGAATCCTTCTCAATTGAGGAAATCTTGTCTTTCAAGGATTGAGTGCCTATAAATAGGTGCTTTCACCATTCAATTAGGAGAGATTAGAAGATAGAGATCGGAAGACAAAGAGAGAAGCAAAAGAGGAGAAGACAGAGATCAGAAGACAAAGAGAGAAGCGTAGGAGCAAGGCTGAAGGCTTCGGTTTCATCTTTTATTTCCTTTATTTGTATTTAGTTAGTTTATTTGTTAGGGCTAACTTGAAGCCCTAAACATGAACTCAATTTGTTTATCTTTTCAATAAAGATTTATATTTTGCATGATGAAATTAATGTCTCTAGTCTAATTTTATTCTATTTATTTTGTTTTTTTGATTGATCACCTTAGAAACATATTTTAGAATTATGTTGTAAGAATATAAACCGCACATCATACGGGCATATTCTTTGTTTGCAACAATCGATTGCTTACGAACCAATTGAGGGACATTAATTCATAGATAACTAGAATAGACATCATGTTTTAGGATTTGTGTGATATTCATATTCTTCTAGTGCTTAATGGGTTCCAATTATTAAACCTAAGTAGACATCATGCTAGGTTATAATTAGGAATACACGCATCTACGTAGACATCATGCGATTTGTATACTAATTAAGGAAGAATCTATACGACATGAGTTAATCATATCTTGTCGTGAATATCTTCATCATGCATTATCATGAATTTACTTTATTAATCTTTTTAGCAAATTGAGGGATTGTTTAGTGGTGGATAGGATGTTCTAACTAAGTTTTTATTCATTGATTTCTTCTATTTAATTTTATGCATTAATTTAGTTTATTCTCAATCTAATTCCAAAAGCCTCTTAATTTATTTTAATTGCTCTTGTTTAGGTCTTAAATAAATTTAAAATTAAAGTAAGTTGAAACTCCTCATGGGATCGACCCTTGCTTGTTGCTATACTCAGTCAAACGATTTGTGCACTTGCAAGGTTTAAATAAATTTGGTTTATTAAAAAATTAACCAAAAAGTTTTTGGCGCCATTGCCGGGGAGTTAACATACTTGCTTTGATTTTAAGTTTATTTTGGTTTTATTTTTCAGTTTTTAGTTTAATTAGTCTTTTCTCTTTTTAGGACTATGGCTCACCACAACCACGGATTACATGAGGACAATTTTGATGATTTGGGGTTTCAATTACATAATTTAACTCGTGTTGTGCAACAATTTATTTCCCAAAATATGTGTGCCAATAGAGGAGGCTTATCGAGAAATTGTTCGACAATGTACGAGGAGGTGGAACGAGACCGAGGAATGGTCTGTAGGAACTACCAATGGTGTAATCATGGTGGGATGAATGATTTCCAAGGCCTATCCATAAGGAGCAATAATTGGAGTGGTAGTCAATGGAATGATAGTTGTTGGAGTAGTCAAGCATTAGACAATTATGTGTTTGATTTTAATCAACAATACTATCAACCGCATTCAAACTTCTACAACTCAGGATGGAGTGGTCAACCGAATTTCGATCAAAATTCATATCCATCAAAGTTTCAAGATCAGTTTCAGCAACCTTACAGTCCCCAGTATTTTCAAGGCTATAATCAGCAGTTCAGTAATCCATCTCAAGAAGAAGAATCTGTTGAGCAAGATACAAAATTTGAGGAGATGCTCATATCTTTTATACAGGAGACAAGACAAACCAATGCTCAAATGGCCTCAAGAATACAAAATTTGAAAAACCAAATGGGACAAAGTATCAAGAACTTGGAATACCAAGTTGAACAGTTGGTAACCTTGCCTCACCAATGCGAGCTAGAGGAAGATGAACAGTGTCATGCAATCCCTTTGAACAGTGGAGAAGAGCTTCAAAAGAGTGAGGATGAGTCTATTTCAGCATTCAAATATTTTACTGATGATGAGTGGGAAGATAAAAAAGAATGTGAAGTTGAAGAGACCTTAAGTCAAGACAAAGAACTTGAGAAGATGTCACAAATTGAGACTAGCGAACTGTTACCAATGGAAGGGGATAGTTATAAGGTTGATCTGAAGAACAAAGAGGTAGAAGATGTGTGTTCGAATAAGCTACCACTAGATTCTTATGAGTTATATGCTATGAAAAGAAAATTCCTTTTTCATCCATATGAGAGAGGAAGATATTTTAAAAACAGACTTAGAAGATGGAATAGATACAAGCAGTTGGAAGTTTATCCTAAATCATGTCATCAAGGGCGTGTTTTTAATGGTCGAGATAAAATATCTTGGAGCAAATTCAAGCGTAAAGGGTCAAGACCATTAATGTGCAGACACACCTACCCATGGGAGCCAGGTTGATAAAGTGGTAGAAGACGTCTAGCCAAGACATTAACTAAGGCGCCTGATGGGAGGCAACCCATCTGGGTAATTTCGTTCATTTTCTTTTCTTTTATTTTTGTTTTTCACTCTTCTCTTACTGATGCTTTACATTTGAAACATTGAGGACAATGTTTAGTTTAGGTTTGGGGGTGATGAATAACGTTTTTAGGTTTTAGGTTTGATAAAAATTTTCAATAGGTTTTGATAAAAATTTTCAACATTTTTCATAAATTTTTCGTTTTTTTTTTTTTTAGTTCTTCAATTCTACTCATAGTAAGTTGACTAGTTGCTTTGTGTTTGTTGATGGAGGTTTTATGCATGTTTTTGATTGGATATCTTTACTATGGAGTAGCCATGAATATCTTTGCATGATTTGAGACTTTTGAATACTATAATCTTAGTTAATTGAGTGGATGGATACTATGTTTGCATGAATTGTGAACTATTAGTGGAGACTACCCTTGGTAAGGATTTGAGCTTTTGAAGCGTTTCTTTTTTAGGGATTTAATTTTTTTTACTCTTTAAACACTCTTCGTCTTTATTCTTAATAGACGATCTCTATAGGTTTTGCATTAAATACTAAAGAACAAATCATTTTGGTAGATAACATGAGTTACTTTGATTTAAGAATTGGATGGACTTCTTAGAAGTAACATAGGTAAGTTTTCACCTTTTAAAAGCCTATTCTCTCACTTTGAAATTAAATACATCATCAAACCCTTTGAAGCCAAACATATTTAGCCTTTTTCTTTGTCTACCCTTACTAAATGATCCTATTGAGCCTTAAATTTTATTTATACTTTAGAAGTTTGGGATCATACCAAGTGGTGCAAAGGATAAGAGAATTAAAGTGTTAGTATTGATATGATGTGTACATGGGCATATGTGTTTAAAAGTGTGCTTTTATGCATGATTATTTTTTATTTTTTATTTTTTTTTAAAAAAAAAGGTTAAAAAAAAAGGAAGAAAAAGAAAAAAGTAAAGAATGAATAAAATGTAAGGAGCACAAATTAAGTTTTATGATGCCTAGACGTGTGAGGGAAAGAGGAAGTGAATGAAGGAAGAAGAATTGAAAGAAAAATAAGAGAGGAGGAAGAGTGAATAATAGAAAAGAAAGAAGGTTGTGATGAATTGAAGAATAATGAATGAAGTGCTTTGGTGTGATCCTAAGTTTCTTTTGAACCTAGACTTTTATTGCTTACCTATTAATCAACCTTAGCCCAAATACAACCTTTAATATGGCCTATTGATCTTTGAAAGAGGGAAGTCCAGTTTGAGAGTTAAAGTATGTCATCATGCTTTATCTACGTTCTTAGTATTTGATTCCATTCATGAGATCTATTCACTTAAAGTGCGGTTCTTTTCAATGTCTATATTCATATGTGATGTAAAAGACGCTTGCTATGCCTTTACATAACCTCTGTCACATATGATTGCATGAGTGTTTGCCTTAAGACTCTTGAGAGAGTTATGAGTGATATCTTGTGAGAATTAGAGTCGAGGCAAAATAAGTCCATGACATGTGACTATGGTGTTTTGAAATGATATTGCTTTGAATGTGGTATGAGATTGTTGATGATTATGTCTTAGATTACTAGTGACTTATCTTTAGTCTTGATACAAGATCATGCATGTATGAGATTTCTGTTGATTTGCATTTAGTGACTTGTTGATGAGTTATAGGTGGAATGTTTTAACATTTGTGGGTATCGTTGCTGGTAAACCCTCAGGAGACACAACTCCTCCTACTAGGGACACCTAGGGGTTTAAAGGATTGTGGCATACGCTCAATGCCATCGTGTTTACCTACGAAAATGGATTGTGTTTTATTTTTCGTATTTTTAGATTAGGTTGTTTTAAAGTTCTAGTTTTGCTCGAGGACTAGCAAAATATAGGTTTGGGGGTATTTGTTGAGTCATTAATTATCATTCTTTTATGCCCACATTACCTATTATTTACGCTATGTTTTTGTGTGGAATTGATATTTTTAATTTGTTTTATGTTTTTATGCTTTGAATTAGGTTTTGAGAAGAAAAATAATGGAATCGAAGGATTTTTGAAGATTAATTGCAGCTCAAGGAATTGGAGAATGTTTTAGAAGGAAATTGCAGAATTTTGGGCAGAAACGTGACGTGACTTGCGGGAGCTCGTACGAAGTGCACAGTTCTATTTGTGTGAGCTATAACCTATCCAATTAAAGCCCCAAATGTCTAGTTTTCATAGCCGCTGACGGTTCATCAATTGGAATTTTCTAGAGAAAGTTATGACTGATTTAGTATCTGAAGGTCAGGCTGTCACGAGACCTAACAGCTACGGGAAAACATAGGAAATTCCAATTTCCTCTTTTAGCATTCCTAATCAATTTCCTAAACCTTGAAACGTCCTAATTAGATGAGTCAAGCAATTAGGAAGAGTTTTAGTCCTAAAATAAAAAGGATTCACATTCCAAATCAAAATTGGAAGTGGAATCTTTCTCAATTGAGGAAATCTTGTCTTTCAAGGATTGAATGCCTATAAATAGGTGCTTTCACCATTCAATTAGGAGAGATTAGAAGACAAAGATCGGAAGACAAAGAGAGAAGCAAAAGAGGAGAAGACAGAGATCAGAAGACAGAGAGAGAATCGTAGGAGCAAGGTTGAAGGCTTCGGTTTCATCTTTTATTTCCTTTATTTTTATTTAGTTAGTTTATTTGTTAGGGCTAACTTGAAGCCCTAAACATGAACTCAATTTGTTTATTTTTTCAATAAAGATTTATATTTTGCATGATGAAATTAATGTCTCTAGTCTAATTTTATTCTATTTATTTTGTTTCTTTGATTGATCACCTTAGAAACATATTTTTAGAATTATGTTGTAAGAATATAAACCGCACATCATACGGGCATATTCTTTGTTTGCAACAATCAATTGCTTACGAACCAATTGAGGGACATTAATTCATAGATAACTAGAATAGACATCATGTTTTAGGATTTGTGTGATATTCATATTCTTCTAGTGCTTAATGGGTTCCAATTATTAAACCTAAGTAGACATCATGCTAGGTTATAATTAGGAATACACGCATTTACGTAGACATCATGCGATTTGTATACTAATTAAGGAAGAATCTATATGACATGAGTTAATCATATCTTGTCGTGAATATCTTCATCATGCATTATCATGAATTTGCTTTATTAATCTTTTTAGCAAATTGAGGGATTGTTTAGTGGTGGATAGGATGTTCTAACTAAGTTTTTATTCATTGATTTCTTCTATTTAATTTTATGCATTAATTTAGTTTATTCTCAATCTAATTCCAAAAGCCTCTTAATTTATTTTAATTGCTCTTGTTTAGGTCTTAAATAAATTTAAAATTAAAGTAAGTTGAAACTCCTCGTGGGATCGACCCTTGCTTGTCGCTATACTCAGTCAAACGATTTGTGCACTTGCAAGGTTTAAATAAATTTGGTTTATTAAAAAATTAACCAACACAAATCTTGATGCAATTATCAAAGTTCACAAGAGAACAATGGAGAAAAGTTAAATCTTTTATTCAATTGACAACTTATTAAAAATTTAGATTTAGTAAGCCTTATATAGGCATACAATCCTAAACCTTATTGGAAATTAAAAAAAACCTTATTTTTAATTGGCTTTGACTTTGACTCTTTCTAAACTTTGACTTTGAGTTTTTATAAACACACCCATATTGGGCTTTTTAACTTAAATAAATGACTCAGCCTCTTAATTAAAAACCTAATAAATTAAAGTAATTTAATACAATCCCATAATATAAATTAGGCCCAATTTACATTAAACAAATAAATAACAGCCCAATTGCATTATAATTAACACTCAAGCCTCAAGATTTCCTCAAGATTGATGTTCTTAGACTTGTTCTTGAACTTGAATAATATTTTGAAGCCTTGATGTCCCCTCCAAGTTGTCCAAGTCATGTTGTGCAAGACTCTTGGTCCAAATATCTTGAATGAGCCCATTTAAAGCTTCCTTCATCCTTTTAGCTCGAGCCCTTGTTATAGGTCTTCTATTGATGCTCAAAGGATTCATAAGCTTGCTTTCTTGGTTTCCATCATTCCCCCTCTCCTCAAAAGGATTTGTTCTCAAATCGAAACCTACATCAAAATAAAAAAGAGAAAGATCAGAAACATTAAAAGTAGTACTAACAATATACTCACCTGGTAAATCTATCTTGTACGCATTGTCATTGATGCGTTCAAGCACTTGGAATGGACCATCTTCACGAGGCTGCAATTTAGATTTTCGTTGAACAGGAAACCTCTCCTTGCACATATGCACCCAAACCCAATCTCCTAGTTCGAACACAATTCTCTTTCACCCCTTGTTAGCTTGAGTAGCATATTACTCAATTTGCCTTTCAATATGTTGCCTAACTTTCTCGTGCAATTGTTTAACAACTTCAGCTTTCTTCTTACCATCCAAGTTAGCTCTTTCCTCCATAGGTAAATGTATCAAATCCAAAGGAGTAAGTGAATTGAACCCATACACAACTTCGAATGGTGAACAACTAGTAGTTGAATGCACACTCCTGTTGTAGGCAAACTCTACAAGCGGTAAGCAATCTTCCCAATTCTTCAAATTCTTTTGGATTATGGAACACAACAAAATACCTAAAGTCCTGTTAACCACCTCTGTTTGTCCATCAGTTTGCGGATGACAAGCAGTAGAAGACAATAACTTTGTTCCTAGCTTCCCCCACAAAGTCCTCCAAAAATGGCTTAAGAACTTTGCATCACGATCTGAAACAATGCTCTTCGGCACTCCATGAAGTCGAACAATCTCCTTAAAGAATAAGTCGGCAACATGTGTGGCATCATCGGTCTTGTGACCTGGTATGAAATGAGCCATCTTCGAAAACCTGTCAACCATAACAAATACCGAATCTCGACCCTTTTTGGACCTAGGTAAACCCAATACAAAATCCATTGAAATATCAATCCAAGGTTCACTAGGTATAGGCAAAGGTGTATACAAACCATGGAGTAAAACTTTAGACTTAGACTTTCTACATGTTATGCAATTCTCACACATTCTCTCAACATCTCTCTTCATGTGTGGCCAAAAGAAATGTTCATCTAACACATCAAAAATCTTTCTAACACTAAAATGTCCCATTAAACTTCCCTCATGTGCTTCTCTAACCAGCAACTCTTTTATAGACTCTTGAGGAATTCACAATCTACTCTCCCTAAACAAATACCCCTCATGTCTATAAAATTTACCAAATGCACCTTTCTCACAAGCAACATACACAAAAGCAAAATCAGGATCATTCATATACAAGTCTTTAATATGCTCAAACCCTAACAATCTTGCATTCAAAGTAGAAATCAAAGTATACCTGCGAGATAATGCATCAGTTACAACATTTTCCTTTCTCTATTTATACTTGATTACATTAAGAAATGTTTCTATGAACTCTACCCATTTAGCATGCTTCCAACTCAACTTACCTTGTCCTTTCAAATGCTTTAAGGACTCATGGTCAGTATGGATTAGAAACTCCTTAGGCCACAAATAATGTTGCCAATTTTCTAAGGCCCTAACTAAAGCATACAACTCTTTATCATAAGTAGGATAATTCAATGATGCTCCACTCAATTTCTCACTAAAATAAGCTATAGGACGCCTATTTTGCATAAGAACAGCCCCTATACCTATTCTCGATGCATCACACTCAATCTCAATTGTCTTAGAGAAATCAAGTAATGCAAGCAATGGTGCAGAACACAATTTATTCTTAATCAAATCAAATGCATGTTGTTGCTCAGTTTCCCATTTAATACCTACACTTTTTTTAATAACCTCAGTTAGTAGTGCAGCTATTGTGCTAAAATCTTTAATAAATCTCCTATAAAAACTAGTCAATTGTTGGTTAATTTTTTAATAAACCAAATTTATTTAAACCTTGCAAGTGCACAAATTGTTTGACTGAGTATAGCGAAAAGCAAGAGTCGATCCCACGAGGAGTTTCAATTTACTTTAATTTTAAATTTATTTAAGACCTAAACAAGAGCAATTAAAATAAATTAAGAGGGCTTTTGGAATTAAATTGAGATTAGTGCATAAACTTAAATAAAAGAAAATAAATAAATAAAAGCTTAGTTAGAACATCCTATCCACTACTAAACAATCCCTCAATTTGCTAAAAAGATTAATAAAGCAAATTCATGATAATGCATGATGAAGATATTCACGACAAGATATGATTAACTCATGTCGTATAGATTCTTCTTTAATTAGTATACAAATCGCATGATGTCTACGCAGATGCGTGTATTCCTAATTATAACCTAGCATGATGTCTACTTAGGTTTAATAATTGGAACCCATTAAGCACTAGAAGAATATGAATATCACACAAATTCTAGAATATGATGTCTATTCTAGGTATCTATGAATTAATGTCTCTCAATTGGTTCGTAAACAATTGATTGTTGCAAACAAAGAATATACCCGTATGATGTGCGGTTTATATTTTTACAACATAATCCTAAAAATATGTTTCTAAGGTGATCAATCAAAGAAACAAAATAAATCGAATAAAATTAAACTAGAGACATTAATTTCATCATGCAAAATATAAATCTTTATTGAAAAGATAAACAAATTGAGTTCATGTTTAGGGCTTCAAGTTAGCCCTAATTAATAAACTAATTAAATAAAAATAAAGAAAAGAAAAGATGAAACCGAAGCCTTCAGCCTTGCTCCTACGCTTCTCTCTCTGTTTTTTGATCTCTGTCTTCTCCATCCCTCTAATTGAATGGTGAAAGCACCTATTTATAGGCACTCAATCCTTGAAAGACAAGATTTCCTCAATTGAGAAGGATTCTACTTCCAACTTTGATTTAGAATCAAGTTTTGATTTGGAAAGTGAATCCCTTTTATTTTGGGACTAAAACTCTTCCTAATTGCTTGACTCATTTAATTAGGACGTTTCAAGGTTTAGGAAATTGATTAGGAATGCTCAAAGAGGAAATTCGAATTTCCTATATTTTCCCGTAGTTGTCAGGTCTCGTGACAGCCTGACCTTCAGACACTAAATAAGTCATAACTTTCTCTAGAAAATTCCCATTGACAAACCGTCAGCTGTTATGGAAACTAGACATCCGGGGCTTTAATTTGATAGGTTATGACTCACACAACTCAAACTATACACTTCGTACGAGCTCCCGCAAATTACGTCACGTTTCTGCCCAAAATTCTGCAATTTCCTTCTAAAACATTCTCCAATTTCTTGAGCTGCAATTAATCTTCTAAAATCATTCGATTCCATCATTTTCTTTCTCAAAACCTAATTCAAAGCATAAAAACATAAAACAAATTAAAAATATCAATTCCACACAAAAACATAGCGTAAATAATAGGTAATGTGGGCATAAAATAATGATAATTAATGACTCAACATCAACCCATGAAAGCTACGCATTTCACTAACATTCCTAAGTCTAGGCCACTCCCTAATAGCCTTAACCTTCTCCTCATCTACTTCTATCCCTTCTACCGTAACAACATAGCCAAAAAAATACAATCTTATCAGTGCAAAATGAACACTTTTTCAAATTAGCATACAACTTTTCTTTACTTAACACATCAAGCACACAATGCAAATGCCTAACATGTTCATCTATGCTCTTGTTGTACACTAATATGTCATCAAAGCAAACCACAATAAATTTTCCAATGAAAGAACGCAAAAGATGATTCATTAATCTCATGAAAGTACTAGGTGCAATAGTTAGACCAAAAGGCATGACTAACCACTCATACAAATCATGTTTCGTTTTAAATGCAGTTTTCCATTCATCTCCTTCTTTCATTCTAATTTGATGATATCTACTTTTAAGATCAATTTTACAAAACACACAAGATCCATGCAATTCATCCAACATGTCATCTAATCTAGATATGGGATGTCGATACTTAACTGTAATTTTGTTGACAGCTCTGCAATCGATGCACATACGCCAAGTCTCATCCTTATTAGGAACAAGTAATACTGGAACGGCACATGTACTCATGCTCTCCCTCACATACCCCTTCTTCATCAATTCTTCAACTTGCCTTTGAAACTTATTTGTCTCCTCGAGATTACTTCTATATGCGGGTCGGTTAGGAATTGTAGCTCCGGGTATGAAGTGAATTTGATGTTCTATTCCCCTCTTCGGTGGCAATCGATCCAGTATTTCCTTAGGGAATACATCCTTGAAATCCTACAAAAGAGTTGTAACAACACCAAGCAAAGACAAATAAAAGTCAGAGTTAGAAAAATAAGCATCTTTGTATAAAAGTACGAACATTTACTGTTTAGCTAGAAAAGCAACCCTCATATCGCTCCCTTTTGCATAGACACTCATTTTCTTTTTCTTACTTTTCTTCCCCTCATTCTCTTGTTTACACTCGACCTTCTCATTTTTCTTTTACACACACTCAAGTGTTTTGTCAGTCTTTCGCTCACACTCAGCTCCCTTTCTCTCTACCTCAATAATGTTTGAACTCTTAGCCTCTCTTTTTCTCTCGCTCTCTTTCTTTTGCTCACTCTCTCTTATCCTCACTTGATCTTCATACACCTGTCTAGGTGTTAATGGTACAAGAGTGATTGTTCGTCCATTCATGGTAAAAGAATATCTATTCTTAAACCTATCATGTATGACTCTCCTATCATATTGCCATAGACGACCTAAAAGCAAATGTCCCGCGTGCATAGGTACAACATCACATAACACTTTTTCCTTGTACCTACCAATAGCAAAAGATACTAGCAACTGTTTTGTCACCTTAACTTCTCCACAATCATTCACCACTGTAACTTATATGGTTTAGGATGTTTTGAAGTAGGTAAGCTCAATTTCTCTACTAATTCGGTACTAGCAACGTTGGTGCAGCTGCCTCCATCAATGATCATACTACAAACCTTATCCTTGATATGACATCTAGTATGGAAAATATTATCACGTTGCACCTCATCATCTTCCTTCACTTGCACACTCAAAGCACGTCTTGCCACTAACAACTTACCATCTGCGGGATACTCAATTTCAACATCACTAGCATCTTCCAACGGTGGTATCTCATCATCATCACTCTTCTCGTCGGTATTTATATCACCATCCTCTCTTAGGATCATAGTTCGCTTATTAGGACATTGCGAAGCTATGTGACCTCTTCCCAAATACCTAAAACATTTGATATCTTTATTTCTCCCTTGTGTTGCCTCAGCTTTGCCCTTATCATGGCTGCAATCACTTTCGGCCTTAGGTTTTTGTGATGCTTTATCTTATTTTCTACTCCAATTCGACTTCCAAGTGGATGTGAAACCCGAATTTCTGCCATATCGTGACGTTGAACCCTTTCTTTTGAGTTGTTTCTCCACTTTCATAGTCATATGGACCAAGTCCGCAAGCTCCACATGATGTTGCAACTCAACAATATTGTCAATATATTCATTCAAGCCTTGCAGAAATCGTGCCATAGTAGTCTCTCCATCTTTCTCAATATTGGCTCTAACCATGGCTATCTCCATCTCCTTGTAGTAATCCTCCACACTTTTAGAACCTTGGGTAAGGCTTTGTAATCGCCGGTATAGTTCCGTATAGTATGACCTAGGAACAAACCACTTCATCATAACAGTTTTCATCTCACCCCAAGTGTTTATAGGACATTCCTCATTTCTTCTTCTATCTTGCACTAATTGTCCCCACCAAACCACGACATAATTTACAAACTCGGCTGCAGCTAACTTTACCTTCTTCTCCTCGAAAAATTTATGACACTCAAAGACCAACTATACTTGCTTCTTCCACTTTAGATACACGTCAGGATCAGCTTCCCATGAAAAGATAGTATCTTCATCTTAATGCTACTAAGATCCTTATCTAGTCTATCGGGCCTATCATCCCATCTTCCTCTCTCATTCACGTCCCCATAGTACCTATTATCTCCGTTACCTCTACGACCACCTCTACCATCTCTAATTCTGTCCCTATTAGCATTAGTGGAAATGTGATCTCCTTCCAACTCTTCACCATGTGAATCAGCCTCTAATTCATCATTGACACCATGTAATTCCGGAGTTCTCCTTTACGGATCTCTATGCAGTCTAGCTATGGCAGCATCTTGTCTATCCATTCGATCCCTAAAATCCATAAACACCATGTTTATCCTCTCAAATTGTTGTTGCATTGCCTTGAGCGTGAATGATACTTCTGTATTTTCTCCCCCTTCAACTTCTTTACCTTTATCTAACGACATGTTTGACACCTGAAAAGAGTGTTAGTAAAGAAAATAATACACACTCCCTCACGTGTTTCACTCTAGTCCTCACGTGTTTATCACTCAACACTTTTAATTTAACTCAACACTCCCTGTCCACGCTCAAACTTTTCTCACCAAGTTTTTTGTAGAACTAATCGATCACAATAAGATCACCCTTGAATTAATCACCCCTGACAAATCTTAACAAAGAAAAAAAATGCGCACAAGGAATACGAAAGAAATAAGGATCAACAATTAACACAAAAATGACAATGAACAGAAAGCAATATGATTTCAAGAAAGATTCGAAAACCATAAAGGTCTTGAATTGCAATTAAGGAGAATCAATATCAACTCACTTCAATCCAAGCAATTTATTGTGTTCAATTCTTTTTTCTTTTTTCTTTTTTGCCACTTTTTTTTTCTTTTTTTTTTCTCTCTTTTTTTTTTCTTTTTTGACTCAAACTAGAACACACACAAACTAAATTAGATGTAAATTGCAGATTGAATCAATAAAATTCTTTAATGTTACAGGCCAACCAAGAAATTATTATCATTCAAATCTTACAATCAAGAATCCAAATTAATTGAACCAAGAAACACCAAGAAGCAACCAGAACGCAATGTAAAGAACAAATCAAAAAGACAAGAAACCAAAGAATCAAACAAATATATTGATAAAGTCAACAAAGATTGATATGAATTGGCGTGCAGACTCACAAATAAAGAAAGAATAATGTATATAGGTGTGGTTAATGCTTGTGACACCAAAAGCAAAGTCAACGCAAATTAATTGATGCACAATAGAAAGCAAAACAGATTGGCTTGATAAGAATTGATTTGCGGACTTCAAGCAAGAATGTTTGTGATAGATGCACGTGCAGATTGCTCACAAAGAAAGAAATATTGATAGTGGATGCTTGCGGCAATTCAAGAATCAAGAATAAGATAGTGATTTGCGACAATTAAAAAAAATCAGAAAGCAGGAAAATAAATTGATAAATCAAACCTGAATTAATCAACCGAAGCTCTGATACCAATTGATGCGAACCCTATATATATTGATACGACACCCACAAGCAAATTGAAACACAACCCCAAGAAAGATAATTCAGATTTCAAGAAAATCTTTGGCCCGTTGATTAGCGAATCAAGAACCAAAGATATAACGACGCCACTCTCAAAAAAGAGATGAAAATGTGGGAGATAAGTCAAGATTGATAAATCAATAACAAATCTTGATGCAATTCTCAAAGTTCACAAGAGAACAATGGAGAAAAGTTAAATCTTTTATTCAATTGACAACTTATTGAAAATTTAGGCTTAATAAGCCTTATATAAGCATACAATCCTAAACCTTATTGGAAACTAAAAAAAAACCCTATTTTTAATTGACTTTGACTTTGACTCTTTCTAAACTTTGACTTTGAGTTTTTATAAACACACCCATATTGGGTTTTTTAACTTAAATAAATGACTCAATCTCCTAATTAAAAACCTAATAAATTAAAGTAATTTAATACAATCCCATAATACAAATTAGACCCAATTTACATCAAACAAATAAATAACAGCTCAATTGCATTATAATTGACACCCAAGCCTCAAGATTTCCTCAAGATTGATGTTCTTGGACTTGTTCTTGAACTTGAATAATATTTTGAAGTCTTGATGTCCCCTCCAAGCTGTCCAAGTCATGTTATGCAAGACTCTTAGCCCAAATATCTTGAACGAGCCCATTTAAAACTTCCTTCATCCTTTTAGCTCGAGCTCTTGTCATAGGTCCTCCATTGATGCTCAAATGATCCATAAGCTTGTTTTCTTAGTTTCCACAGTATATATCCTATTGAATGCTCAAAGTATCCAACAAAAATGCACTTTTTTCTTTTTATCAATACTTTTTTCAAGACACAATGTTTTAAGTTGCTTAGAAAGAAATTTTTGTCCTCAGTCTATCCATTAAATCTTAAAAGTTTTGTCTAATTGGTTTTTCACTAAATTCAAATACAATCTAAAACAATCCATTGCTTCAAATTTGTGAGTGATCAAAAAGACATCACTAAAATGAACATTATCATCTATGAATATAATAAAATAGGAGGCACCATTTTTCACTTTTACATTCATTGGTCCACAAATGTTTGAGTGAATTAATTGTGATGAATTCTTAGACCTAATTCATTTTCCAAATAGCTTTCTAATTGTTTTTCCTGTTAGATAACTTTTCCAAATAACTTTTACAAATGTTTGAGTGAATTGTTTTATCATCTATGAATATAATAAAATAGGAGGCACCATTTTTCGCTCTTACATTCATTGGTCCACAAATGTTTGAGTGAATTAATTGGGATGAATTCTTAGACCTAATTCATTTTCCAAATAGCTTTCTAATTGTTTTTCCTGTTAGATAACTTTTACAAACAGATAATTCTATCTTATTAAGAGAACCAAAAACTCTCTCTTTCGTCAACCTATTCATTTGATCTTGCCTTATATGACCTAGTCTATCATGCCAAGCATTAACATCAATATTGGCAACATTAATGGAAGTAATCAATGAGAAACAACTTTGGTCATTAATACTACCACCAAACTCGATATATAATACAATGACATCTTCCATTAGATAACCTGTATCTAAAACATTGAATTTAAATAGATTTTAAGACAATTACTATGAAAAAAATATAACACATATCTTTAGATAAGAATGACAATCACAGAGACAAGATTCTTATCAAATTTTTAGAACATATAGGACGTCATGGAGCTACAACACTTGGCTGCCTCTCAAAATTACTATACAGGTGCCAATTTCTCTCACTTCAACCTTTGAGTTACACCCCATAAAAATCCATCTTATTCCTCGACTAATTCGACAGTATTCTATAAATGCTGCCATGTCTCCTAAGTCTATAATCCTCAAAGGAAGAGATTTAGTAAGTAATATCGAGCTAAAAACATAAGCATAATTCAATATTTTAGAGTTAGATGATACCTCATTTCTCAGCTTAGTGCATTCATGAACGAAATGACCCATCTTACCTCAATTGAAATATTTTAGTTTGCTCTTGTCCTTCTTTGCACCACCATGCTTATCCTTCTTGTGCTTTTTGGTCTCAGACTTATTTAGATTGGGGTTCCCTTTCCTTTTCTTTGAGTTATTGTTCTTTTCTCTTTTTTGCGCTTAAAACTAGAACCTTTGCATATGTTGGACTCAATTATATAAAGCTAACCCAAACCCTTGGTTGCCTCTAGGTGCTCATGTCTGAGCTCAACACGATGTAAGATATCATCAAACTTCTTGATGTTAACGTTATGAGTAATGTAGATCTTCATGTTTTCCTAACTACTAGAGAGAGATTAAATTACTACTTGCACTTGTTGCTGATTTGTCAAGACATGGCCAGCAAACTTAAACTCATGAATCATGTTTGACATCTCTCTCAAATATTGCCACATAATTTGCTCCTGGCGTTTCTGATAGGCATCGAACTTAATTGTAAGCCTCCTCAGTTTTGTAGTTGATATACCAACAAATTTGTTTTCAAGGCCAACTAAATATTTATATCATCTCATATGCTTCATATGCACACATGAGGTCACCAGCCATGTTTTATAGTATTGTAATCCAAGCAATACTATTTTTTCTCTTCCAGGCCTGATATGCCTTTAAATTTCTTCTATGCTAAGCAAAAATACCATGCTAGGGTTCAACCATGGTGTTTGTTAGAGTTTTGAGGGCCTCTTACTCCTTTAAGATGTATTGAATTTTACGGTGCCAAATATAATAGGTATCACCATGCAATTTGTCACTATTGTTTAGTTCAGCAACTATGTTCTTTGAAGAAGATGTCATTTCCTGAAATAACATTTATACTACTTAGAGACTTATGTTTTATCTCTTTCTTTGTTTATATTAACACATCCACTATCATTTCACATCTACCAAAATATTCATAAATATAATAAAAAAAAAAATTTGGACATGAATTGAAAAAATAGTCAAGCTATTTATCATATCCATATCCAAATATTCATTTATGTGAGTGTTTCGCACAAAGCAGTCTTAACATCATTTTTTTAAAAATTTAGGACACCTACATTTAAATAGCATCATTCATAATTATGCAAACATAAATATTTCATAAATACTGAAAATTATCTAATAATTCCAACATTCATGAAATATCTACAAAACAAACAATATAAAAACCTTTTATTAACTAAATACTGAGAAATAGATAAATACATATGCAAAGAAGTGAATGCTTATAATATCTACTTTTTAGCTATGTACCTGTTATAATAATTAGCACAAAAAATAAGAAACAGGTTGTCCTCTGATAATACAAAATCCTCCTCAAGGTCTTTATTAAAATCCTCCTTAAAATCTTTCTCATCTAAAGAGATGTCTATCACCTCGACATCTGATGGGATATCAATCACTTTGACTACCTCATCATCACTTATCTCAATGACATCGCCCTTCTCATTATCAGAGAACTTTATAACCTTAGGCATCTTATCATTAGAGATCTTTATGATCTTCGATATCTCATCGTTAGAGATGTCTATAATCTCTATCACGTCATCAGATGACTCGTCATCAAAATGAGTCGAACCAATACCGTAGTAATGCATGTCACAATATAATGAATGATCCATTCGATCCATCTTCAAGCAAACTGCAATGCAAAAAATATATATATATATATATATATACATGTATGCATGTTAATTTTAGGTCAAACATAAGTAATATAAAAACTAAAGCATTTAATTCAACTCCTATTAAAGCGAAAAAAATGAAAAAAATAATTTTGCTCACTCATTAAATAAGTGGGAAGAAAAAAGGGAAAAATAAAGAATTTTTTTTAAAAAAATTATGCAGGAAAATACAATCGGAATCACTATCGGTGGAATGCGGTGGTCACTTGTTGATGACATCAACCACGAGTCGACACGTGGTTGGACACACTAGCTAGGTGTGTTAAACAGCGAGACGCATGTCATAATAGTAGCATGACACAGGTCAAGTCAAGTGCCATGTGTTCCGTGGAAAAGTCAACATACGGCTAGAGCTAAAGTACAACATGTGTCGTCACATCAATGCGTTGCATGTCACGCATATGGCTATCCACGTGTCACCACGTGGTTGCCTACACATATAGCTATTTAATGACATCACTTATCTCATCATCAAAGATTTCTATAACCTGAGGCATCTTATCGTTAGAGATCTTTATGACCTATAATAACTTATTGTCAAAGATGTCTATGATCTCCATCTCGTCATTAGATGGCTCGTTATCAGAATGAGTTGAACTAGTATCATAGTAATGAATGTTATAATATAATGAATGATCCATTCAATCCATCTTCAAGTATATTGCAACATCCAAAACAAACATATATACATGTGCATGTTAATTTTAGGACAAATATAATTAACATAAAAACTAAGGCATTTAATTTTGCTCCCATTAAAGCAAAAAAAAAAAAATAAATAAAAATACATATAATTTAGTTCACCCATTAAATAAGTGAGATGAAAGAGAGAAATTTTTTTTTTAAATTACGCTAAAAAATACGCAAAAACCATTGGCAACAATGTGTGGTGGTCACTTGTCGGTAGTGTCAAGCACGAATTGACGCATGGATAGATGGGCCAGCCTATTAAATTAAGTTTCAAGATGAATTGCAGTTGAAATGGTAAATTTTTGCTTCTAGGTTGGAAGATAAGTTGTTTTGTTTGTGCTAGTACGAAGTGCACCGTTGGAGTTATATGAGCCATAACCTATTAAATTAAAGCCTTAGATGTCTAGTTTTCATAGCTTCTGATGATTCATGAATTAGAATTTTATAGAGAAAGTTATGATCGATTTAATGCCAGAAGGTTAGAAGTGTCAAGACCTGAGAACGTGAAATGCATTTAGCGATCCTGGGTCACGATACATGACAAAAAGGAGTCCAAATTCATATTAAAGACCTGAATGTGAACCACTTAAAACTCTACTTTGTACCCTATAAATAGAGGACTTTAGGCAAGAAATAAAGCAGCCTTTCATAAACATTCAGCGGCCACACAACACAACCAAAGAGGAGAGAAAGGAGAGGGTTTTGAACGTGGTTTAAAAGGGGTTTTTGAGCACATTATTGTTGTAAACCTTCGATTTATATTTATGATTTCCCTAGTAATAGTCTCTAAGTGATAATTTGAGACCCTAAATAATTAATAAAAATATCTAAGAATATAAAAACTTTTTAGAGATTGATTGAACCCGAATTGAAGAATAAATGGAAGGGTAAAATGGTAAATGGTATTAAGTAATTATTAAAGGTGATAAGAGACTAAATTGAAGTAAGTTTATCAATTAGAGGTCAAAATAGAATTAAGCAAAGATGAGAGACAAAAATCAAATTTTCAAGGACATGATTCCCATTTTTAAAATTGTTGGAGTATAAAAGAGAGAGTTCTCTCAACACTTAACACAAACCAAATACAGAAACGCGACAAACAAGAGAGGCCGAGAGAAAGAGAGAGACGAGAGTGTGAAAGAGGGAGAAGTGATCGGCCAAGCAAATCAAAGGAGGAAACAAGTTGGTTCATGCCATTTTCAAGCTCCAATCCAAGAGTTCAAGATCTCACCCAAGCTAGAGGAACAATTTGGAGCAAGAAACCAAGAAGAAAATAGGTAAGTTTCATGACTTTGAACTTGTTTTGAGTGATGTTGTTGATGATGTTTGAGTAGGATTTTGATGGGGCTTTTGATGTAAATTTAGAGTTAAGTATATGGTGATCAAAACCTAGTTAAAATTGAAGTGAAACCATGCTTGTATGGTGACTTAGGGTTGTCTATAGCAAACCTTAAAGTTTTGATAAAGTGTATTAAACAATAAATTATGATTTTTACCAAGTGTTAATTAAATGTTTGAGTGAATTTGACAATGAAAATTGTGTAAAACTCAACTTGAAATGAGTTAGGGTTTCAAAGATCATAGTTGGCAATGTGTGAATGTGATGAGATATTAAAGATATTAAGCATGATTACATGTTGAATTAAGGTTGATTAAGTGTTAAATCAATTTAGAATTCAAAGAGAATTGCATAGAGACAATGTAGTTTTCACCCGATAAAGGGTATTTTCGATTTTCATGAAATGCCACTTTTTATATGCATTCTAATGACATAGATGAGTGTTATTAAGCATATTTGAGTTAGTGTTGAAGAGAATTAAGTTTAGAAGCCAAAATGGTAAAAGTTGCTTTGAAAAAGTGGTGAAAAAGTGGTGAAAAAGTGGAGATTTTCAAGGCAACTTTTACCCTTTTGGTTTCTAAACTCAATTCTTTTCATCACTAACTCGAATATGTTTAATAACACTCATCTATGTCAGTAGAATGCATATAAAGGGAATTTTTTATTTTCACAAAATGCCACTCTTTATATGCATTCTAATGACATAGATGAGTGTTATTAAGCATATTCGAGTTAGTGGTAAAAAGAATTGAGTTTAGAAACCAAAAGGGTAAAAGTTGCCTTGAAAAAGTGGTGAAAAAGTAGGGTTTTTCCTAGGTTTCGCCACTCGGTAGTTGAAATTTTTTAGAACAACTTTACAAGTGATCTAAGTGCGAGTTAGGGAGGTGAATGGAGCAAGAATTGAGGAAAGAAAATCAATGGGGTGGGCTGTGTAGTGCATTCAACCAAGGGGTATCAAAAACCACTGATTTTCGTTTTGAGCTTCAGAAAATTATTTTGGGTATGTGGGGGTGTTCCTAGATGAGAATAAGTAGGATTCATGGAAAGAAATTAAAATTTTAAAGTTTCGGTTAGGTAGAAATCAAGTAGAGAAGCTTTTTAGTGAAAATACCCTTTGATGGGTTAAGTGAGTTGAGAGCTTTGTAATGAGTTTTGTAAAGTTCAATTTAGCATATTCTAAGCGAGAATGTGATGTGGAGATGAGGAGGAAGCGAGCGAAGCATGGCAAGGCCTTTGAATTCCTCATACGAAGCTGATAGATCAAGTGAGTGTTTTTATAAAGATGTTTTTACTATGATTGATTTTAAATACATGCCTAAACATATCATGTTGTAATCGATATCAAATGAATTCTAAATTGAAATTATTGCATGGATTATGGAAATTATTTATATGAAATGTGGTTTAATGAGAAAGGAAATTTAAAATTGAAATGAAATTGAAAACCTATGGTACACCTAATTTTATGTTATATATCTCCGGTTTGAGTTGAGTACTTTAAGCGTGCATTGGCTGTGCTGGGAAAGTGTATCACTAATAGCAGGCGGGACCGTGTCTGTGTAAACCTATGAGTCGCCCAATGCACGTATAAGGTATATTATTAGCTAGCTTCCACCCGAGCGATGTAAAATTTCACTTCGTAGTGACGTAGAATTCTGCTACGTACAACTGGATAGATGATCTGAACAATATAGAATTCCGGGATGACTTGAGCGATGTAGAATTCCGCTTTACTATTCGGGTTCCATGTGGTACAAACCACCAATGGTTGGCTTTTTTTTACTCATAAATTCTTTGAAAGATATTATTGCCACCATTGTTAAAATGTTTTGATAAAAATGGAAACCATGCAACCTATTGTTTGAAATTTAATTTATTGAACATGAATTGCAATTGAATTGCAATTGATTTCTATTATTATTAAATGAATTATTAATTTCAGAGATATTAATTTTTTAATCATAGTATTTGATTATGTACAAAATGTTTTAAAAAGATTTTTGGGAGGTTATTTGATAAAGTTGGATTTAATGGAAATCATATGACACTTACTAGGCTAACAAAGCTCACTATATTTTATATTTTTGTAAATAAAACCTCATTAGAGACAGGTATAGGTCCAGGTACTTCAATAGCAGGAACTCCGGATCATGATTAAAGGAGTCGAGCTGATTGTGTTGTTCTTTTTGAAATGTGGGACTACTTGTATATAATTTTGAGTTATGCATATAAAGTTTTGTATATAAACTTTTGAAAGTTGCTTGAAAGGATTTTAAAATTTAGTTTGATTTTATGTTAAAATTGATCGAAATTAATTATGCATGACTTATAAATTCAATTCAATATACCTTTCAAAATCGTATGCATGTTTGTGGTTGCTTGTGGATTGAGAAAGTTGAGGGCCTGAGGCTCAGGAGTTGAGAAAATGCTTGATATTTGAATTGTTTATAGTTTTTATAAACTTTACAGGGTGGCATAGTCAGAAAAACAGTCATTATGTTGTCCAAATTTTGATAATCTATTTGTAAAAGTGTAAAATAAAAAGAAAAATGTTTCCACATGTTTCTGTATAAAAGAAAATTTCTGAAAAGATAAACGGCTTAACATCACGGGAACTTTCCAGTCGGATAAGATATCCTTTGGAAAGCCACCGTGAGGTTGCCCAGCAGGCTACCTAGGGAAAGGGGTCTGTCAATTGTTGTAGGTTTATTGTAGATCATCTAGCAACCCTTGAACCTTTTCTGTACCAATTTTAAGGCGATATTTGTAGGTCTTGGATGTGGAGTTTGAAGGTTGGAACTGGGGTGCATATTCGATGCAAGACAGCCCTTAATTTGTAGTATTTTTAGCGTTGTTTCGAGCTGATTCGAAACCAAATTAGATGCAACTTCATGACCTGTCTTTGCACGACTTTTGCAAGCTTCAAAGTGGAGTTAGAAGGCTGGATTTAAGCCACAAAATCAGCGCATAACAAACCTTAACAGCAGGTGAATACAGCCCTTGAAAACGCCTCAAAATAGTCCTGTGGAGAGCATATTTCGGAGCTGAAAAGTAGTCCGTCATTAATCTTATTTGGAGATCAACAACAGCCCATAATCACCATATATCTGGCGTATAAACGGCATGGAAGAAGTGAAGATTTTGATGTTGGAATGGTGGTCAATTCTTGATGATAGTGGAATCACACTACGACTATGAGATTTTCTATCCTCTACTTTGATTTTAATTATTTAACGATAATGTTGGTTATTGGTTTGCTTGGTTTGATTTGTATGTTATTGGTGATGAACTAAATTTCTTATCTAGGGTTACAATGTAACTTTAACCATGAAACTCACCATATTTTTATTGTTGATTAATTGAATTTTTGTTAATTGAGTTCTATTCTATTTAAATTTTAATGTTCTTAGATTATTTGATCACTAGTTTAAGAGAATCGGTAACCTTGAGTGAGCTTGAAAGAGGAACTCTTGTATTTAGATCTTAATAGAATGATATATAGCATGTAGAATAAAAATATACCTATATGTTATGTGTGATCGTGTGTGGATACTTATCCATTATGAGTTTATATTAACCATTTAACATAGAAAATAGCTGGGTGTTTAATGCGAACGTACTTATGATGGACTCAAAAAAGGCTCACAATTACTATAGTATTACTCGATTAAGCTCATGATAAGAATGAAATAATTAACGATAGAAATATAGGTTAGGTGGAATGGTAGATTGAAATTGTAGCTCCAGATTGTTATCTCCTTGGTTGTGTGTGTAGTTTAATTAGCTGAATTAGTTATTTACATAGTTTAGTGTAGTTTGCTAAATTCATATTTCGATAGTTTGAATAAAGGTAGTCGAGATCAATTTTAGTACTTAACATAGTTGGACAATCCTTGTGTGAACGATACTCTACTCATCATATATTACTTATGGACCGTGTATAAGTACATGTGTTTTTGGTATGTATTTTATGCACTAGAAAATTGCCATCAGTGACAAATGTCACATTAGTTGCCACTTTTTTGAAAAAAGTAAACATACAGGTAGCGCTAGAGTATGATACGTGTCGTCACAACAGTGCGTCGCATGTCAGTCATATGGCTATCCACATGTCGCCACGTGGGTACCCACATGTCACCACGTGGTTGTATGTTGGCTAGACTACATAACCCTGCGCGTCACGTGCCAGCCCATGCATTGGCTTCTCGACTTCGTCTGGCAGTTAGACAATCGCCAGTTTAATTAGAATTTCATCTTTCTTTTTTTTAAAAAAAAAAAAAATATATATATATATATATGTCCTTAGTTTCTACATTTGGATTAGGGGTGAAGTGTACTTTTCTATCATACAAGTGGGATTAACATTTCAACCTAAAATCAACATTTAAAAAAAGAAAGATTTCAACCCCAAACTTGTTTTGAACTGATTGCACTCATTTCTCGATAAAAAATTGTGATTCAAGTTGTCATGGATTCGTCTCTAAGTCTAGTTTCATATGAACTTGAATCAAGTTAAATGGAGACAAATTCAAAGAGATATCATACAATAAGGGTGTAAGTGTGAAATCTCTATTTCTTAGATATTCATCCAAAAATAAAATTCATCATATGTTCTAATCATCCAATTATATATAAGGCAGGAATTCACTAGCAAACAACCAATAAAAGCTATGATACCAATTAAAGCAATAGACAACATATTTTGTAAAATGAAAATAATAATTAAAACAAACCAATTTTCAACAATTTTCCTTGAGAGTAGAGTTGTTCAATTGGTTTTGACTTCAATCGCTAAATGATAAACAACATGAAGTTCTGGCCACAGTCTAAGTACCCCTTACCTTGATCCTGTTTTATGTCTTTGGTTTCTATGTTTGTACGTGTTCTGTAGGGGTGGCAAAACGAGTTAGCATGTCGAGTCAAGCTGAATTCGATTCGATTTGTTTATGAATTCGACTAATTCGATATGAATTCCTTTAAGAAATAGGTCAACATTTTTGGATTTGACACAAATTCGTTTATAAACGAATAACATGACATAACATGACTAATTTGTTTATTAGTTGGATCAATAAAGTATTCAAATCAATTAATTCGTTTGACCCGTTTAATTCGTTTAATTCATTTACCACAAAGATCTACTTATCACTACATGTAATATAAAAAATATTCAAAAATACTAAATGTAAATCAATAAAAACTTTTATTCTTCAATATTGTTCGTCAATTTTTAAATCAATTCCAAATCTTCATCAACATAAAATCCAGTTTGTAGTTTTGCTTAAATTCGATTAAACTAGCCAAAACACACTTCAATTAAACCAATCATAACCTATAATCTTCTCCTTCATTATATTTCCCAAATTAACCTACCATGAACTCAATAAAATGAAAAATAAAATAAAATAAAATCCAAAAAACAAAAACCAAAAACTTAGATCAAGCCAAGAACCATTTTTCACAGATATCCAACACGAGCTAATTTTAATCACAGATATCCATCGCATCCAAAATCATCAATATTGAAGAGCACAATAATTTCACAAATAAAACAAATATATATATACACATATATATATACACAAATTGAAAAAAAAAAAAATTATAACAGTAACAATTAAAAAGATTACAAAAAAAAAAAAAAAAAACTAGGGATGGATCTACTGTGATATGAGGTAGATAGTGAAACAATGCTAGTGCACGGGGATCAGGACAATCAGATCAAGCATCAGATGGAGTGTAAGTCGTTGGCGGAGGCGGGACGAAGACGTTGTGACGAAGACGGAATGCTGACCGTGAGGCGTGAGGGAGAAGGAGTGGTGGTGACCATGATGGAGAAGGGTGGAATGGGTGGTGGCTACTGAAAATGAAATTAGTTGGGGTGGTGACCGTGAGGGAGAGGGGTGGAATGGGTGGTGGCTGTTGAAAATGAAATTAGTTGGGGTGGTGATCGTGAGGAGTGAAGTTGAAAGAGCGGTGGTGACCGTGAGGGAGAGGGGTGGAATGGGTGGTGGCTGCCGAAAATGAAATTAATTGGGGTGGTGATCGCGAGGAGTGAGGGCGGAGGGGCGGTGGTGACCGTGAGGGAGAGAGGTGGAATGGGTGGTGGCTACCGAAAATGAAATTAATTAGAGTGGTAACCGTGAGGCATAAGGGAGAAGGGTGGTGGTGACCATGAGGGAGAGGGGTGGAAATGGGTGGTGGCTGCTGAAAATGAAATTAGTTAGGGTGGTGACCGTGAGAAGTGAAGGTGAAGGAGCGGTGGTGATCGTGAGGGAGAATGGTGGAATTGGTGGTGGCTGCCGAAAATGAAATTAACTGGGGTGGTGATCGTGAGGAGGGCAAAGAGGTGGTGGTGACTGTGAATGAGAGGGGTGGAATGGATGGTGGCTATCGAAAATGAAATTAATTAGGGTGGTGACCATGAGGCGTGAGGGAGAAAGGGTGGTGGTGACCATGAAAGAGAGAGGTAGAATGAGAGAGAAGGGGGAAATGGATGGATGATGTGGTGACTGCTAAAATGAGTTAGGTTTAGAGATTGGTCAAGTGTGTGTGTGTGTGTGTATGTGTATAAATCGATAATTACACACTAATCCCTATAATATATTAATATTACAATTTTACCTCTAATTTAATTATGTCAACCCGTGATTCATTTAAGCAAACCTAATTAGATTTGTTTAATAAACAGATTAAGTAAGTTGACACGATTACGATATGAATTCATTCAACTCAAACCTACACCTATTTATTTTTTGCGAGTTCACGTTGACCCGTCGTGTCGTGACCCATATTGTCACCCCTAGTGTTATGGGAAACTTGCCTAATGGTTCGATTGATTTGAAATTCATCCAACTAACTAACCCAATTTATACCTACATTTTTTATCTGCCAATACTGTTTTATTTGGTAACTACACAAGTAGTTATTCATTCAAATCCAAACTCTTATTTGGATTGGGTCATGGGTTTGGGTCATCTTGGATGGACCTAACCCATAACCCAATAATACAATTATATATATGTGTATGTGTGTGTGTGTGTGTGTGTGTTTTCCTTTTGAACAAGAAGTTTTATACTTACAATTTAATTAGAATGAGAAATTATGATACCTAATTTATCTCTTAGAACTAGAAGTTCTATGTCCCAATTTATTTAAAATAAGAAATTCTAGTTAAATTTTAATTAAATGTTATTGGTTTTCATGCTTAATATGGACAATTGTATATGTCATATAATTATTGTTGTCTGAAGCAACATAACAACCCTTGCCTATTTTATAAAAGGAATGTGCTTTTGATTATGGGTCTAAGTCAACACAAAAAGCAATAAAATAAACACGATTGTGCTTTATGTTGAAGCCAATGTTATATATATATATATATAGTGATTCTACCATCAATGTCTCCCAACTTTAAAAAGTTAGGACGAACCAATTAAATTCATCCATTGTATTTGAATTAAATAAGAGAGATAATTTGTTTTAGGATAGAGAATGCAATGAATGAATTTGATTAATTCATCCTAACATTTTAAAGTTAGGAGGTACTGATGGTAGAAATATATATATATATATATAATGTATGCAAAAGTTGTTACACATGTTTGTTACCATCATTGCATGTTTTTGAATGACAATATTTGATATTGCAATTTGGTCCTTGAAGAACATTATGTGACATTACATATTAGTCATTGAAAAAATAATATGATGGTCTAATATATTCCTAAAGGATAGAAAGATATTATAAATAAATCCTGAAAGAACATTATGATGATATAAATAAGTCCATGAAAGATAACAAAATAAGATCAATAATTTTTTTCGTCATTAGGGGAAGAACAAAAATAAAATTAGAAAACTAAACGACGCAAAATTACAATTAGCATGCATCATCTTTTACATTATAACAATTATTGTATAAGCGTGAACCAAATGATCAAAGAATCATTTATTTGTAAATTGCATATCCGAATGATTCGATACTTATTGTCAATATATTAACTCAGGTGATTGTTATTAAAGAATAATTTATGTAAATGATAATAAATAAATCATTCATTGCACTAATAAGTGTGAAATGTAATGTTTATTGTAAAATCATTATTTCTTGAAGTGAATAATAAAATATTATAATCATTATAAAGATACACTCGAGCTATATATAATCCTCATCATATAAACAACGACTCCTGCAGAGTTAAATGTTTTTAAAAAGATAGAACTCTTTGAACAAGGTTATGTAATCTCCCTCTATGGAACTCACAAAAGATATTTAAATATTTTAATTGCATATAGAAAAATGTGTATACCTAAACTATAAGTATTATAGTTTGTTTTAAGAACATGTGAAACTTTATAATAGCCCTGAAAAGGCATGTGTACTAAAAACTTAAAAGAAATTAATATCTATATTTTTTTGCTCTGCATATATTTTTTTTAAAAAAAGGGCAAAGATATTGAATAATAAATTATTTATAAATGTTGACATAAAAATTATTGACCAAAATAAAAGCAAAGTTATACTTATGTAGTTTCATTAGCCTTGTCATGTGAATGCTTGAAGATGTTATATGTTTGAATAAAATAATTATTCATATGAAAATTGAGATAATGGTAAATATGTGCACTGCACGTTTTTTTTTCTTGATCAGGTTTTATCCCACTATGATTTACGATGAGATTTTTATGAGATAATATTTGAGTAAGTCTAAGGAACTCGAAGCGTATTATCAAGGTGATATACGTCAAAGGAGGAGTGTTGTGATTATATAGACTTATCACCACTTCAATTTTGGAATTATTTTTGTACCTTGTTATGATTATCTATTTTGTTATTATTTTATTATGAAAATAATTCTGTATATAGGCCTGTTTTGTAATCATTCATAGTGTCTCATCAATTGAATTACTTCACCTCTTTCTCTTTTACTTTCTCTCTTTCTCTCTTGTTTTGGTTAGTATTTTATATTCATTACTTTTAGGTTTTATTTTATACTAGAATTGAATATATCTAAATTTTAGTGGAATATTTAAAAATCTAAAAATTCAAATTTTATGGTTTTAAAATTTTGAATTGAATATGTAAACTAGCCTGCAATATAGTGGTAAGTATTGCTAGCCCACCATGTTCTCTTAGGAAGATTATGGTTCGACACTTATTGTCAAAATGTGGCTGATTTTCTTCCCACTTTTGTGTGGGTTGCTTTCCCATCTATGTGTAGGCTCCTATCTCCTGTATGGAAGCTGCTCTTCGGGCTGCACCATCAGTGTCATATCCCGTTTGGTCTCGGTTATCCTCTGAGTCAGTCTCAATAATTGAAAAAAAAAAAAAAAACAAAACAAAACAAAATATTTAAATTGAATATACCAAAACTTTTAAAATCTATTAAATAATGCAAAAGATTTGAATTGAATATATTAAAACTTTTAAAATTTATTAAATTTTCATTAACTCTGGACAGGATAGACTCCCTTAATTTAAATGGTTTAGTATGGCAATTTGACCAAAAACTTCCATAGTTTTCAAGGACAAAGCCTCCAAGATGGAAAGAAAAGAGAAAAAAAATGGTAGGATTATGATCAGGGTAGAAGAAGAAAAAAAAAATGAGAGGCCTGAAATTGCTTAGCCTCACAAAAACTACTTGTGTTGTGTGTATATGGGCTTGTGTACAAGAAAAGCTTTGCCTTACCTTATCCTATCCACATGTCTCGCTCTCTCTCTCTCTCTGTCTTCCCTCTCTCTTTTCTCTCCATCTATCTCTCTCTCACCAGAGCTAGTTAACTATATCCTCTTCACTTTGACACACACCAAAAACACTATCTACTTCTGTCCCCAACTTCTCCTCATTTTTTCTCTCCTCAACTTCTGATATGCAAATACTCACTTCTCTCCTTATCAATGAATGTTAAAAACCCCATCTGGGTTCTCTTCATTACTTTCTAATCTTCTAAAAATTATTAATTGGCAGCTCTATTTATATTTCCATATATTTGTGTTAAATCACTTCCAAGTTCTTTTCACTATATTTTTTTTTCTCTGTTTGAGCTTCTTCAAGTTGCTCAACATTGTTTTCTTTTATTGGGAAAAAAAAAAAAGAAGAATAAGCCTGAAGTTTGTGTGTCGGTCAATAGCTGTATAACTAGTTGTAACTTGTAACATTGTTTCTTGTGTCATTGAAAAAAAAATCCTGGAATTTCTGTTGAGATTGGGCTGTCATTGAAGCAATTTCTGCTTTTTGTTTATTGGTTTATTTATTGAAGAGAGACAAGAGTTGTTGACTGATTGGTGGAGGGAGATTCACTGAGAGTCTGCATGCAGAGATATAATTTGTGTCGATACATTCAATGCAGTTCATGTTGTATGCATCGAACCATTGAAGTCCTGCAACCTTTATAACCAATCCAACACTTTTGATGCAAAATGGCTCCCAAGACAGGCAAGGCAAAGCTGCACAAAGCCAAGGGAGAGAAGAAGAAGAAGGAAGAGAAAGGTCTGTTGCTCTATTATTATTATTTCAATCTCATTTTCTTTTCATTGTTGATTTTCTGTCTGGTTTCAGAGAAAATTAAACAAGAGAAAATCACTCATACCCAGATGAGAAATTCTGCTTGTATACATGTTTTTAGCCTATTGAAGCTGTTTCACTTAAAGGTTCAATCAATTAATATCAAAATTTTGTCATCAATTTGTTTCTGTTTGGTGTCTGAGAAAACAAAGGAAAATGAAGGAATGGCTGTGGTTATGTTTATGTTATTAACTGATTGTAGTCATATTCACTTGAAGCTTCTATCAATCTCACACCAATTATTTTCATTTGGTTTCTCAGAAACCAAAGAGTTAGCTAGCTAAACAGAGTCAATTTCATTTAATCTTTTTGTCAATTCTTGTTCAATTTTTTCAAACTTTTGTGTGGCACCTAAATGTCCCTTAGTTTTATAGATTTTTTCTATAATTCATTTTCCTAATTTCTAAAATAAAATTTCAACCAAAAATACTAAAAAAAAAAAAAGATTTTTGAAACTAGGATAGATAAATCAAACAAATTCATACTTTATTAGCCAATAATTAGTTGATTCAAACACTATTTTCTTCCCTTCCCCAATGCTAAAAACTTAATTTAATTTTTATTGTGGGTTTTAACGCTCACCTCTTTTAATACCAGAGAAAGAAACATTCATTTCTAACATAATTATACTAATTAATTTGATCACTTTTACAGTCTTACCCACTATAATGGAAATTGCCGTCGAAACCCCGGATGACTCGGAAGTCACACTCAAGGTATGAATTTCATTCCCAGTATTTCTCTCGTAAACGAAAACCTCAAAGGTTAGATATACGGTTAAACTATACTAACTTAAAAATTTGACTTAAAAATGTGATTTATTCACTTAAAATTCATTTATTATTCTTTTACATTAGATTGAATAAAAATAGATTAATAAATATTAAATTTATATTTTTAAATAAAATTCTAAGTTAGTATAAGATTTTTTTTTTTTTTTCCTGAAACACTAAGTTAGTAGAAGTAGATGTTGATGCATCACATCAATTTCGTAAATCTACAATAAACAAATGATGATTTGAAATTATTTTTTTAAAAAAAATGATGATTTGAAATTTAGATTCATATACAATCGGACAGATGGACGGACGAATATAAAATGATATTATATATATTCGTCCCCTTGAAATTCTATTTTGCCAATTATATAAGTTGGCTTACGTGTCTCTCTAACATTGGAAATTTTGTTGTGTAATAAAAAAGGGCATCTCTACGGACAGGATCTTAGATGTGAGAAAGCTTTTAGGGGTCCACGTGGAGACGTGCCATTTCACTAATATCTCTCTATCTCACGAGGTACTGTTTCTATCTAGCGATATATTTTTCGTTAATTGTATTTGACACCACCTCCAGCTGCTCACGTGCCGGTGGGGGCCATCCCTTTACATGATTTTGTATAAATCGTACTCGTGCTTGATCCATTGCTGTCGTTGGATTGCTTGGTTTTCCTTTACATGATGGGATTGGACGCTTGGGAATAATTCCCTGGGATCCCTCTCCATTGTTAGATTTAATAGTATGATTTTGATAAGGAGAAAATTTTGCGTGAAAGGTTTAGTTAGCATGCTGTACTGATGTTAATGTGACGTTTTAATAACAATATAGTACGTGACATTTATTTTTTATAAAAATTTAATGTTAGCATAACATTCGAATAATAATATGACACGTGGTATAATTTTTTAAATGAAAATTTTCTCGTAAATGAAAAAAGACACTAACATTAAATATTTATGAAAGAAAACTGTCACGTATCACGTTATTATTCGAAAGTCACACTAATATCAATATGATACACCATATAAGATTTGATCAGACTATATAGGTTAAATATTATAGGGTTATTATGAAAAACCCCCCTGGAATGAAACTTAATCGAAATTTACCCCCCGTTTTTAAATTATTAGGTAAATTACCCCCTGCCGTTAACTTTCCGTACAAAATGTTAACATTTTCCATCCGAAATAGTAAAATGACCAAAATACCCTTACCATATCCTATAAAATTCCTCTTATACCCTTCAAACTTATGAAAGGACTAAAATGTCCTTTAAATTCTTAATTAATTAAAATATTAAATAAAAAATAAAAGATTTAAAAAAAAAAAATTTCTTCACACCTCTCTTCTTCTCTGCTTCTGCCCTTCTTCTTCTGCTTCTGCTCTTCTTCTTCTTTTTCTTCTTTTTCTTCTACTTCTCTGGGTTCGAATCGAACCCAGATTTGGGTTCCAATGGAACCCAGAACTGGGTTCGATTCGAACCCAGTTTCTGGGTTCCTTCGAACCCAGAAACTGGGTTCCAACGAACCCAGTTCTGGGTTCGTTGGAACCCAGATCTGGGTTCCAATACGAACCCAGTTTCTGGGTTCGTTGGAACCCAGTTCTGGGTTCCTTCGAACCCAGTTTCTGGGTTCCAACGAACCCAGTTTCTGGGTTCGAAGGAACCCAGATCTGGGTTCCAATAGGAACCCAATTTCTGGGTTCGAAGGAGCCCAGATCTGGGTTCCAATGGAACCCAGAACTGGGTTCGATTCGAACCCAGAAACTGGGTTCGTTGGAACCCAGTTTCTGGGTTCGTTGGAACCCAGTTCTGGGTTTCTTCGAACCCAGAAACTGGGTTCCAACGAACCCAGTTTCTCTGGGTTCCAATGGAACCCAGAACTGGGTTCGATTCGAACCCAGAAACTGGGTTCGTTGGAACCCAGTTTCTGGGTTCGTTGGAACCCAGTTTCTGGGTTCGAAGAAACCCAGAACTGGGTTCCACAACGAACCCAGTTTCTGGGTTCGTTGGAACCCAGTTTCTGGGTTCGAAGAAACCCAGAACTGGGTTCCAATGGAACCCAGAAACTGGGTTCCAACGAACCCAGTTTTGGGTTCGATTCGAACCCAGAAACTGGGTTCGAATCGAACCCAGAGAAGTAGAAGAAAAAGAAAAAGAAGAAGAAGAAAAAGAAGAAGAAGAGCAGAAGCAGAAGAAGAAGCGCAGAAGCAGAGAAGAAGCGCAGAAGCAGAGAAGAAGAGAGGTGTGAAGAAATTTTTTTTTTTAAATCTTTTATTTTTTATTTAATATTTTAATTAATTAAGAATTTAAAGGACATTTTAGTCCTTTCATAAGTTTGAAGGGTATAAGAGGAATTTTATAGGATATGGTAAGGGTATTTTGGTCATTTTACTATTTCGGATGGAAAATGTTAACATTCTGTACGGAAAGTTAACGGCAGGGGGTAATTTACCTAATAATTTAAAAATGGGGGGTAAATTTCGATTAAGTTTCATTCCAGGGGGGTTTTTCATAATAACCCAATATTATAAATAGTTTTATTTTAGTGGATACTTTATTAAAAAAAAAAAAAAGATTAGAAAGATACCCTCAACCCTCCTTCAAAATTTCATGAAAATTTTCAAGAATAAGCAATTATTACATTTTGGATAAGAAAATATTATCGAAATTCAAAATAAAAGTGACAATTTCCTTAAATGAAAACATAATATTCCTTCTAACATTTTCACAATTTTTATATAGGTAGTTTTGAGTTCAAATTGTTGCTTATATTAAAATTGCTAGGGATTCAAATATATTTATTATAAACTTAGTGTAAATTTTTTTCTTCATAACTTAATAACATTGATTGCATATTCCTAAAATTATTTGTTAAAAAAAATAATAATAATAACTATTTCTAGATTTGCCATCAAGTTATTTGGTGCTTATTAGTTGTCATATTGTGATATTAAGAGTTTTTTAAATTTACCATCACTAAAGTTTGTTGTGGTCCAAAATGTGAGTGGAATTTGGTAATTGATAGAGTTGTAAACTCAACAACTTTGACTTTAGAAAATGAAATGGAAGAAATGTGACGGGTAATTCCAAGTTTTTTTTTTTTTTTCTCTCTCTCTTTTTTAGTATAAGGTTGTTGGTCAAACTTAATATTTTATTAAAAAAAAAAAAAAAGAAAAGAAAAGAAAAGTACAAAGCAAAACAAGACAGTAAGTCATGTATCCACGTGAATAATTGACTAATGGATGGTTAACTATGAGGGGGGTAAAAAAAACTTGTTTGGTGTGATATAAAATAAATAAAAAATTTAATCCTAAACCAATTGTCACAAGCCACATCACATTTCAATAATTTTAAATTTAAAATTAAATGGATTAAAATTTTTAAAAATATCATAAATATTAAAAAATAAAAACGAAAATAAAAGAAGAAATCTAATTAGACCATATCTCTTATTCTTAAAGATCGATTTGATCTCTCTAAATACATGGACGAAATCTCACGATGATAGGTGATCTATTTAATATTAGTATTTTTGTTTTGATTTGTGTTTTATATGTTATGGCGAAGTTTCTATTTTTTTGTTTGAATGTTGATTCAGGTGACGAAAAAGAAAAGATGATGTTGGATAATAGGGACGAGAAAGTATCGAATAAGTTTGTGATTTCCCTTTTTTTTTTCAACTCTTTTTTTTCATTTTTTTTAAAATACAATCTAGATTTATTCTAACTTTCTTGATTTTGTTTTTTTTTTTTTAATTTTTTTTTCCATATAGACTTTTACGTTTTGTTCTGAAAATATTTAAATACTTAAAATACGGTAAAAGTGACTTTTCATAATTAAAACAGGGGTAAAAGTGACTTTTAATTAGGAAAAGGTTGGTCAATGTTTGGTCAATGAGTCGTCGACGTCTGGTCAATGGATGTCAGGGGAGGTTTGTGTAATTAAGGTATCTTTTGAATATAAGTGTAATTTTACCTAAAGCCAGGGTGTTGGTGCAATTTTCCCCTATAGAATAGAATAACGGTATTTGCCCCAGCGAATCGATAGTCTCTAACTGTATCCACGTGAATTTGAAAATCCCCTACAGGTGCGAGGATCTAATCTCAAAGATTCAGTGGACATTGTCTCGCTCAAACCCTGCCACCTCACCATCGTCGAGGGTAAATTCACCAAATCTACAATCTCAGATCGATCAGCGGTCACAAATAAAAAACCAGCCATCTCTTATCATACATTAACCGCACCCTATCATTTCCCTAACTAAATTTCAATTTTTGAAATAGAGGACTACACGGAAGAACAAGCAGTCGCTCACATTCGTCGACTTCTCGACATCGTTGCCTGCACAAACAGCTTCGGTCCGTCGCCCAAGCCGGCATGCCGAGTCAGCGCCGGTTCAAAGGATTCCAGTTCGACGGAGTGCGAAGCCACCTCGCCGCACAACGGAGGCGATTCCCCCAAGCCGAAGGCTGCAGACAAGAAGAATGCCGGACAAGTGGCGAAGAGCGGGAAGGACGCGGCGGAGATTTCGGAGAAAGGAGACTCCTCCGCCGCCGTGATGATGTGTCCGCCGCCGAGGCTTGGCCAGTTCTACGATTTCTTCTCGTTCTCGAACCTCACTTCGCCGCTACAATGTGAGTTTTTATCTTTGCATTTTTTGATCTGATAGGTTTTTGTCTTGATTGAAAGATCGAGGGTGTTGATTGTTAGTTTTGTGTTGAATTGTGTTGTCATTCAGACATTCGAAGATCGAATCGTCCGTTTCTTGAGGACAAAACAGACAATGATTTCTTTCAAATTGATGTGAGTGTTCATTTGTTTATTGAAAATTGAAAATCGATGTGATTGTTGTTGTTGGTTTTAAGTGAAATATTATATCATGTGTTTTGATTGTGGACTGGTGAAAATGCAGGTTCGCGTTTGCAGTGGGAAGCCGATGACAATCGTCGCTTCAAAACAAGGTTTCTACCCTGCCGGAAAACGTGGCCTTCTTTGTCACTCTTTGGTTAGTTTGCTTCAGCAGATTAGCAGAGCTTTTGATGCTGTAAGTTCACTTTCATCTTTTTGACTTTATCATTTAATGTAGATTTGAGACTGGCTTGATGATTAATTTTGCTTGTAGGCATACAAAGCTCTGATGAAAGCTTTCACCGAGCACAACAAAGTAAATAGAGTATACTCGATATTTTTTGCAAATTTGATTGAGGTCATTGGAGGAAATTATTATCCATTTATGTGTTTTCTGTCTTTTGTTTTAGTTTGGCAACCTTCCTTATGGTTTTCGGGCGAACACGTGGGTTGTGCCTCCAGTTGTTGCTGATAGCCCATCTGTTTTCCCACCACTTCCTGTGGAAGATGAAAACTGGGGAGGAAGTGGAGGTGGGCAAGGAAGAGACGGTAAACATGATAACAGGAAGTGGGCGAAAGAGTTTGCAATTTTGGCAGCAATGCCTTGTAAGACGCCGGAAGAGAGGCAAATTCGTGATCGGAAAGCCTTTTTGCTTCACAGTTTATTTGTTGATGTTTCGCTTTTTAGAGCTGTTGCGGCGATTAGGAATCTCATTGACAGCAATCAGCACTCTCTAAATGATCCAACTGCTTCAGTTTTGTATGAGGAAAGCGTTGGGGATTTAGTTATTAAGGTGACAAGAGATGTGCCGGATGCAAGTGTAAAACTGGATTGCAAAAACGATGGGAGTCAGGTTCTTGGAATGTCACCAGAGGATCTTGCTCAGAGAAATTTACTAAAAGGGATAACAGCTGATGAGAGTGCAACTGTTCGTGTGAGTGCAGTATCGGTTTGAATGCTTATTGCAATTTACTACAGAAGTTTTTCTTAATCATTGAGTTCACATTTTGGTCTTGCAGGACACTTCTACTTTAGGTGTAGTAATTATTAGACATTGTGGTTATATGGCTGTTGTAAAAGTTTCGGCGGAGGTGAACTGGGAGGGGAAACGAATTCCTCAGGACATTGATATTGAGGACCAGCCTGAGGGAGGTGCAAATGCATTGAATGTGAATAGGTAAGTTAATTTCTTGGCTTATTTGTTGACCAGGGAGCAACGAGGCTAGGAGTTTGTTGTTTCCTTTGTAAATACCTTCCCTTTCCATGCATGACACCACATACTGTTCACAGAGTGTTTCTTATCAATGCACACACATGTGCAGAATGTGACAATTAAATAAGAGGAGATAAAGATAGAAACTATTATGCAAATACAATCTAACTTACCTTTTCATGGAACTCAGACATTATTTTCTTTTCTAAAATATTCAGCTTAAGATTGCTATTGCACAAGTCATCTTCACCTCAATCATCTAGTCCGGTTCAGCGGTCTCACAGTGCAGATTTTGAGAACTTACGGTCTGCTAGATTGTTGGTGCGGAAAGTGATAGAAGATAGCTTGCAGAAGCTGCAGGGAGAACCCTCTAAACACACCAATTCTATTAGATGGGAACTAGGAGCATGTTGGGTGCAACATTTGCAAAATCAGGCTTCTGGGAAAAATGATTCTAAGAAAACTGAAGAAGCTAAGCCTGAGCCTGCTGTCAAGGGTCTTGGAAAGCAAGGTGCGCTGTTAAAGGATATAAAGAAAAAAACTGATGCCAGAATCAACAAAGTTGATCAGGGCAAAGAAGTTCCTGCTGATAGTGGCCTTGACAAGAATAAGAAATCAGAAACCACTAACCAGAAGGAGTTGGAGAAACGAGAAGAGGAAATGGAAAAGATATGGAAGAAGCTTCTTCCTGACACAGCATATTTGCGCCTTAAAGAATCAGAAACAGGCCTTCATCTTAAGGTTTGCTTGCTTTCTGCTTCTTAGGAGAATTTATCTGTCAAATTTGATCTATCTAGTTCATCTCCCTTTTTCAAACTTAATGTAGCCAACTTCTCTGCCAGCTTTTTTTATTAATGCACTTGTAAAATTTAATTTTCTTTATGTTTGTTTAGACTTCAATTCTAATTGGTTTGGTTTGTTCATGTGTCAGTCTCCTGATGAGTTGATTGAAATGGCACATAAATACTATGCTGATACCGCTCTTCCAAAACTGGTTAGTTCCCCAAAAACAAACTCTTTCTTTGTCCCTGACTTGTTTCAGACTTAATTTGTATGATTGGTGTGACTTTGAATTTACTAGGTAGCAGATTTTGGCTCCCTTGAACTTTCACCAGTTGACGGAAGGACATTAACAGATTTTATGCACACTAGAGGTTTACAAATGAGCTCCTTAGGACGTGTGGTAATTCCTTTATTTCATCAGTTGCTAAATTGATTACCTGCTCTATTTTTAAATGTTTATGTTTCCACTGCTTCATGACATCTTTCTACTTCTACCAAGTACTACTAATTGTTCTCTGGGTTTGCTTTTAGTATAAAAAGTGGAGAAGTTTTGAACTTAGATAAAATAGGGGATGGTTGTTAAAAGGCACCATCAAACAACTAGAGACAATCTGTGAAGTCATACGATTGGAATTTGAATTCATTACTGTTAGATTGTCCTATATTAGTTGAAAAAGTGAATTTGCATTGGTTTATAAGATGAGAGTGAACCTCTACTTATGAGCTAGCTTTTGTGGTGGAGTTAGACCTAAGACCCTTTTCTAACATGGTATCAGAGTTTTGAGTTTGACCTAAACTTAATTGCATGGGTGCAGATACTATCGAGTAGGCACACTGCGCGTGAGGAAGGTTATTAAATAGTCCTACATTAGTTGAAGAAGTGAATTTGTATTGGTTTATAAGGTGAGGGTAAACCTCTGTTCATGAGCTAGTTTTTGTGGTGGAGTTAAACCCAAGATCTTTTTCTAACAGTTACAGCATATGATTATTTGGCATTCCCACACCTTATTGTTCTACAGCAAAAAATCACATTGAATAAACTAAATTAATGTTTTTAGATTATTCATCAAACTTATTCCTTTGAAAAATTTTCAAAGAGCTAAGTAGAGATAATTCTCTCAATTGTAAGAGACGATATGTCTCACATTAATAAACTTGATCAAATAGAGAAAAAGATAACAGAGAATTAGGGATCCTGAAAAGTAATGAGCTTAGTTTAACATAAATCTGTTCTATAAATGTTGTTGTTCGCTGCTCTTGCTTCATTATATAATTACAAAGCTTTTGAAGAAAGAAAGGAGAAGAAAGGGCTTTGAGAAGTTTATGTATATTTCATTCAAAAACTTAAAGGAACCGTACAACCTTAGCCTAATATAGGCAATTAGATAAGTTGACCAAATCTCCTAAAATAGGAAACCAATCAACCTACTATTACTAACAGAAAATCTGCAGCTTTATACTAGTATAAAATTATGTGTGAGATGCCGGTTACTGAAACTGATTTAAGGTGCTGTTTGGGGGAGTTTCTTGTAGGTTGACTTTCCTAAGTTCTTCTGCCTTAACAGTTCATCCTACTCAATTCTTATTTTCTGTCATTTGGTTATCCTTTTTCCTTCTGATATGGTTACATATCATATAATTATAACATCGTATTCCCTGCCTATTCTTTATTATTTTTCAGATTTCTTTTTTGGGGTTTTTAAATATCTTTTCCTGGACTTTCTAGGTTGAACTTGGAGACAAGCTCCCCCATGTGCAATCCTTATGTATACATGAGATGGTTGTTCGAGCATACAAACACATATTGCAAGCTGTTGTAGCAGCAGTTGATAATGTTGCTGACTTGGCTGCTTCAATAGCATCATGTTTGAATATATTGTTAGGAACAGCAGCTACTGAAGCTGCTGCTGATGCAGATATTAGAAATGATGATATGTTAAAATGGAAATGGGTTGAAGCCTTCCTCTTAAAGAGGTTTGGATGGCGTTGGAGAAATGAAAGCTGCCAGGACTTTAGAAAGTTTGCTATTCTTCGTGGGTTATCTCACAAGGTTTAATTATTAGACCTTGCTATCATTTAAGGCAACTCAAAGTGAATATACTCCATCTCAGTTTCTTAATGAAGTGATTTTTGGCAGGTCGGGCTTGAGCTTGTTCCTAGGGACTATGATATGGACATTGCATCCCCTTTTAGGAAGTCTGACATCATAAGCTTGGTTCCTGTGTATAAGGTAATATAATAATTCACAGTAGGCACTGGACTGGATCTTGTTATTGTGTTTTTCAAATGTTTTTTAATTTTTATATTCTTGTTTACAGCATGTTGCATGTTCATCGGCGGATGGGCGTACTCTACTAGAATCATCCAAGACTTCCTTGGACAAAGGTAAACTGGAGGATGCTGTTAACTATGGCAGTAAGGTATGATATAGCCTCTCTCTTTTTAACGTTTGATGATATGTGCAACAAAAATACTACTAATTTCAAACTGATTTTTCATACTGAATTTTGAAGGCACTCTCGAAACTTGTGTCGGTCTGTGGACCTTATCATCGAATGACTGCAGGAGCATATAGTCTTCTGGCTGTAGTACTCTACCATACTGGGGACTTTAATCAGGTATTTGCTTTTGGGAACACTTGATAACTAGTATAAATAAATCATAAATTTGGATTCTCTTTTCATCTCAGGCTTTTCCGAAGCTTTCTGAAGCATATGATTAGTTGTTTGAAGAAGTGAAAACGGAAAGAGAAGTACATCCCAACCATTAATTGATTGTAGTGCTTATGTGTCATGAGATTAGGAAAAGCTTAGGTGAAACTTAGCTTTTGAGAGGATCCAAGTCCCAATCTAAATGCATGATGAATTCCCGCACAATTATGATCCCATAATTTTGTTGGTTTTTATTTTCTTACTATCTCAGCTATATGAAACTTGACATATTTAATCAAGTACATTATTCTTTTTAAATTTTCTTTGTCTGTCAACTGACCTTTTCAAATTATTTAGGCAACCATTTATCAACAAAAGGCATTGGATATAAATGAGCGAGAACTTGGACTTGATCATCCTGATACAATGAAAAGCTATGGGGACCTAGCCGTCTTCTACTATCGTCTTCAACACACAGAGTTAGCACTGAAGTATGCATTAATAAACTTTGATTTAACTTTTTTCTTGATGGTTTCAGTTCCACAGTGGTTGTCACAAGATTTAATCATTGCTTTCTAGAATGCTGATTTAGTTATTTATCAATTTGGCTTGAGGACTTAAAAAGTACAAATCTCACTGTCAATCGAAAATTTTATAAGCTCTGTTCTGTGGCTTTTCAACTGTAATATTAGCAACCCTTTTTAGGTTTTAATAAAAATGAAGGAGAAAGACTTAAAGCAGTAGTATCTAGAGTACTGCAGACAATGCAAAAATTTGTAAATTGACATTTAGTTTGGCATGACAGCAATTCATGACAAAAGGTCCTTTGTAACTGCTTTACTTCAGCTAAGACGTATTATTGGAACTATTGGACTGTTGGGATAAAAGTTCTTTTATTCAGTGAACTTCAGTTTTTTGTTGACTTGCATCAATAGTATATCCTCAAAAAGGGCTTACATTCATGTTTTGGTTTTTATTCTAGGTATGTCAACCGTGCGTTGTATCTCTTGCATTTAACTTGCGGGCCTTCTCATCCAAACACAGCTGCCACATATATTAATGTAGCAATGATGGAAGAAGGTTTGGGAAATGTCCATGTTGCTCTTAGATACCTGCATGAAGCTCTCAAGTGTAACCAAAGACTACTTGGAGCTGATCATATACAGGTAAACTTAATCTCTCAGATTTTTATTTTTTTTCCCTCATGAAAAGAAGTTAACTTATTATTTATGAACAATGGAATTGGTGGCAGAGAAGTTTTGGGGTTCTGAATATTTCTTGTTAAAAGTTTTTCCTTGTTAAAGCTCCAAAACCATTTTACCGTTAAAAATATAGAAAACTTTTAGAAAATATAATTGGGTTGGATTTAGGTTGATAGGTTCATTACGAGCTTACACATGGTGAACTGAGTAGCTAGGTTCTGAACAGATAATGCTAGCGTTTTATAGAAGGTTTTTAGTTTGTACTTCTGTTTAACACATCTCTGGTTTGTTCAGACTGCTGCCAGCTACCATGCCATAGCAATTGCTCTCTCTTTGATGGAAGCATATTCCTTGAGCGTTCAGCATGAACAAACCACCCTACAGATACTGCAGGCCAAACTTGGGCCTGAGGATCTGAGAACACAGGTAACTTTCAATTGTGCTATCTGATAATTGAAGCTCATTTTATCTAGTGATGATTCATGATCCTCAAATTCAAATCTGTGAATGTTTGTAGGATGCGGCTGCATGGCTTGAGTACTTTGAGTCCAAGGCTCTGGAGCAGCAAGAAGCTGCACGCAATGGTACCCCAAAGCCAGATGCCTCAATCTCCAGCAAAGGTCATCTAAGGTAATACACTTGCACATTAGTGCAATGCATTCAACTGATAGTCTTCTGTCCATAATAAAGAGCTCAAATGTTAAGTTGCTCCTCTGCTTATCCTTAAATTTTGAAAATACTGTAGGTGGTTGTTGAGTCAACATAAAATTTAGTGACTGCATCTTGTGTATATTATATTTTAGCATTCCTCTAAATCATCTGATATTATTTACAATTTCCCTTCTTGTATCAGTGTGTCGGACCTTTTGGATTATATAACCCCAGATGCAGATATAAAAGCAAGAGAGGCCCAAAGGAAAGCTCGTGCAAAGGTGATAAACTCCTGACATATCTGGTTTCGTTTCTTTCTTACACTGCTCATTTTTTCCTTTACTCTGCTGATATAATATGATTAAAGATTTTCTCTTCATCACACAGCTTAAAGGCAAACCAGGCCAAACCTGGGAAACAGTCTCGGATGAATATCAGAAGGATGAAATTTTGTCACCCATGTCTTCCATTGCGGAGAATTCAAGTGATAAAGAGAACAAATCTGAAGCTCAATATGCAGAAACTAAGAATGAGAAATCTGACTCGATTCTTCCAGATCAACCGATATTGATTAAAAACAATGACCTTGTGGAAGATGACAGCTCAGATGAAGGATGGCAGGAAGCTGTTCCCAAAGGTCGCTCACTTACAGGTCGCAGATTTTCTGGTTCAAGGAGGCCAAGCCTTGCAAAACTGAATACCAACTTTATGAATGTATCTCAGTCATCAAGATATCGAGGAAAGCCATCTAATTTCACATCCCCAAAGCCAATCACGAGTGAATCTGCTGCTTCCACTGGATCCAATCTTTCTGTTACTAAAAAGTTTGTTAAAAGTGCAAGCTTCAGTCCAAAGCCAAGTAGTGCAAGCCTCTCCCCTGGTGGAGCAGATAAATCAACGCCAGCTAGCCCGGCTACTACTGATCAACTTTCCAAGTCTGCACCAGTTAGTAGTTCAATCAGTGTTCAGGCAGCTGGAAAACTTTTCTCCTACAAAGAAGTTGCTTTGGCCCCACCAGGGACAATTGTGAAGGCAGTGACTGAACAGTTTCCAAAAGGAAATCCTGGCATAGAACCAAGTCCACCTCAGGTAAGTCAGGAAGCAACCACAGCAGTGATCGCCCCAAGTGATGCACCAGCTGCAAAAAACGCAAAGGAAGATAAAGTTGAGAAACCTGCAGGAGAAAAACCACTTCTGGATTCTGAGGAACAAATAAAATGCCATGTCAATGAAGAACCAAAAGCTGATGTCAGGGAGTCGGCAGTTACTGAATACTCGGCGGGAAAAAAGAATAATACTGCTTCTGGAAAAATAAAAGCAGAGGTTGGGAAAAAAGTAACAATTGCTGAACTTGGAGATGTTGAGACATGTCCGGCTAAGGATTTAAATGCAAATAATTCCGAAACTGAAGTGTTAGGAACAGGAGCTTTTGAGACATCTCCAGCTACCTCTCCTGATGCGAACCCTCTATCTTTTTCAGCTGAAAAAACAACTTCATTGCTGGAAAATGATGCCCCTGCTCTCAAAGAAAAACTGGCTGATGAAAATTCACTGGATCTGCCCAACAGTGAAATTAGTGGCAAGCCATCTCCAACAGAAGCAGAAAAACAAGATGAAGCAGAAACTGTAAAGGAGACAACCAAGAAGCTTTCTGCTGCTGCACCACCGTTTAACCCATCCACAGTTCCAGTTTTTGGCTCAGTTGCGGTTCCTGGTTTCAAAGATCATGTAGGAATTCTGCCCCCACCAGTGAATATCCCTCCAATGCTTACAGTTAATCCTGTCCGTAGATCACCTCATCAGTCAGCTACTGCTAGAGTTCCAGTACGGTCCCAGGCTGTCCGGTGGCTATAACAGGCCTGGAAACCGGGTTCCACGTAACAAACCTAGTTTCCATAATGGTGAACATACGGGGGAAGTGAGTCACTTCAGCCCTCCAAGAATAATGAACCCACATGCTGCTGAGTTTGTACCAGGTCAACCTTGGGTTCCAAATGGCTATCCCGTGTCTCCAAATGGTTATTTGGCTTCTTCAAATGGCATGCCAGTGTCTCCAACCGGATTCGCTGTATCTCCTAATGGTGTTCCAGTAATGCCAAATGGATATCCAGCAACTCTTAACGGTCTGCCAGTGACTCAAAATGGGTTTCCTACTTCTCCCATTGGTTCAGCTGAATCGCCTGGTATTGTAACCATTGATGTTGGAGCTACAACCATAGCCGAAAACATGGAACCTCAAGGAGATGAGAAGTCCTCGGTGGAAGTTGAGGATGAAAAACAGACAATGGAAGAGAAACTTCCTGAAGATCAACCTGTAAATAACGAAAGTGCTGATCCTGTTATAAACGTAAAACCAACAACCACCGTAGCCCCAGTCGCCAGCACCACTGTTGTGACAAAGGCAAATTGCAATGACAAACCACAATCAGTTGAGGAAAAACCAGGCAAATGTTGGGGTGATTACAGTGACAGTGAAGGTGAGATCGTTGACATTCCAAGTTGATCAAGGACCATGATCTTTTCTTAGATATACAAAAGTGATGTTATATGTTCACAGCCTGAGGACTGTATAGCTGTGAGAGATGAGAAAATGTGCAACCCGTAATTGTTGAAGACCGGGTAGTAATCGGGATGAGTTTTATCTTATTCATTGTATCTGAAGTTTGCCACATGAATGACTGCAGAAACCTGGAGCATTGTGAATATTTTCTGATATTATAGTTTGGCTGTGCTGCAGAAAGGAAGAAGATTGTTGATAGGCTGGTATGTGAAAGAGATATACCACGACTATGAGACTAGCTATTGAGTAGTTTTTTCTGGTGGTTTCATGTCTTTTCATTTTATTCCCTTTTTAATAATGGAAACACCAATAAACTTGAAGATTTTGTACTTTTCTTATGTTACACATCTAGGAATCGAGCCTGCATGGAACTTATGCAATAATAAATTTTTAGTTTCTTCTTGCCTTTAGCTAAATACTATACCTTTTCTTTATTTTTTTTGGGTTTTAATACATTTTGTCCTTTTATGGTGCTCAACCAATTTTTTGGAGTTCGAAGAGAGGACACAACTTAAATTCATGATCTTATTGATGTATAAGGGATTTATCATTGGAGTATCTCAATTTTTGTCTTCATCTTTTCAATCAAACTTAGGTGTTCGATTTTCTTTTATTTATTATTATTATTATTTTATCTTAAGTCTTATAAGACCTTATTTTAAGTGGTGAATTAATAAGACTATAATCAAGATATTGGCTTTTGTTTGGTTTTGCATTTTGAAATCTTGAACTCAAATATCAAGTGATTGAATTATTACCACTATATCTGTTTTCATATACATATATATATATATATGAAATAACATATTTACTGTACAGTACTCAATTTTTGCGAAAGTTATAACTTGTGAACCAATATTATGACACTTGACTAAATATTGTAACAGAATATTAATGTCATAACATACAAACTACATGTTACAACAATTTAAATATGAAAACAATAAAGTAAAATAAATACAAGAACATTTTTAATTTTGTTTGGTTTTACTTAACATCCATGAAGTCACGTCCAGAGTAATCAACTTATTAATAAATTTTAAGGGTACAATCTATTCTTGACTTATCTAATCTAAGACTCTCTCTTATAATTGACGCAAAACTTAGCTCATTAATCAAGTTGCAGCATGTTCCCTTTGTCTACAATGATTGATAGCTACTTGAACTTCTTGCAATAGCTGCAAACTTGCATTTTTCCAAAAGCCAATCCGTTCTTCTTCCCGAAGAACATTTGTTCCTTTAACTCATTTTAAGACTTTATAAATAGTCTCTTCCCGAATATGAAAACATTTTTTCTCCCAAAGAACTTATATTTCTTGAAATCCCTTCAAGAGCTGTAAACCAGTCTTTTCTCGAAAACCTAATGACTTATCATCCTGACAAATCTTTAAACAAAAACCTAGACTTAGTCGGCTCATCCTTCCTATGTCTAAAATCAACTTACAGAACAAACTCTCTAAGATTTACACAAGCATTCTCTCTAAAGCTCTCAAAACTCACATATTGCTTGCATACTTTTCTTCAAGGTATTAATACATATTTATTCAAGAAATGTGTAGCAATTATCTTGTAAAATGAAATACAAAAAATCAGTTCCATTAGAGATAAAAATTAGCAGATAATATCTGCTAAAAATCATAAATAAATCTGAAATAGAATCAACTAAAAAACAGTGAGTCAACTCCTATTTTTCAGTATTGTCCAATTCACTTGAATACTAAATTTGTTGCTTGATTGAATTTGGTCCAAAGAACGTCTTGATCCATGCTACATCTGTAAATCAGCAGACCAATTTATAATTTCAAGATAAACACAAAATATTTTTAAATCAAAATGATTCTATTGTCAAATAAGATAAAGTCAATTGAATATTTTATTCAAAAAATATATTATAATACTTATGAAAAGATATATAATGAGAATAAATATGTTTTCTTGGTAATTAATCACAAAAATAATCTCTTGATCAATATAATCGCAGAACACATGAAACAAAGTCAAACTTGATAAAAACTCTTAGTTTTGCACTAAGCATTGTCAACAAAATTTGTTGTAATATCATTATTGATGCTACAACATTAGTCCAGCTATTGTAACTTGCACTTCAACTGTCATAACGTTGAATAGCAACAGTCCATGGTTTTTATTGCATAGATTTTACTGTCGTAGTGTCATGAGATGCCAATACATGTATACTTCCACTTGTGTACCAACAATCTCCTTCTTTGGCAACTTTTATGGCAAAAACTCTCAACATGTTGGCAGCAAGATTCTTGGAACACTGCCTCACAAATGAATCCTACAAAAACAAAAACACTCCCCTTCAATAATTTATACTCAACACTACATTTTACCCCTATTTGCCTAAAAGGGTCAAAGGTAAACCATAAAATAATGGTCATGAACAAGCAAACTGTCTTACTTTTCTTGTTACAACCAAATTAGTAATTTACTATTTTGTTTATTGGAAATTAGCAAATTGTCTGTGTAGACTATTGTAAGACAGTTTGTTGTAACAAATTAGTAATTTACTAATTTGTTGAAAAAATAATGGTCCTTACGTGTGTTCCATCTTACTTTTCTTGTTGTAACACAGGCTCTCTTGTTGTGACATATTTTCAGATGTTACAACACTATTTTCTTTTTAGCAGTAACTCTTTTTTTTTTTTTTTTTTTTTTTGAGTTGATGCATTTTTTTCTTTTCTTTTACCGTGGGTCTTCCATAGTCAAGTAGCTTCACACTATTACTGTGGTAATGTTTTTTCATGCTAAATTATCATCTCCATATTTGTGATACAGAAGCCCAAATTACTTATGGCTGGCTTTCAAGAGGCCTAAATTGTTATCTAAAAATAAAACGGGACATTTCTCAAAAGAATAATAACAATAATAATAAAATGGGACAAAATCATTTTTATCCAAAAACAAATGAAAAAAATTCATTTTTACCCCTTTTTTATAAAAAAAATTGTTCATAGCCCCTCAAACAAAATATTTTCATTCTATACTTAAGTTTACCAAATTACCCTCAATTCAAATATAAAACGCGCTTATTGACGCTTTATTAATCGAGTTTTGATTGGACTTAAAAAATCGATACCAGGTTTTTAGTGAGATTTAAAAACTGATACTGGTTTTTACATCCAATTAAAAACCGGTACCGATTTTTAAGTCAATTTAAAAATTGGTGCAACCTAATCACCGTCTTGATGCTATATCTAATCGAAAATCTCTATTTTTAGGCTAATTCCATCCAAATCTAACTCTAAATATCAATACTCAACATCTAAAACACAAAAAAAATAAAAAATAAAAAATAAAAATCATAAAATCACAAAAAAAAAAAAAAAAACAAAAACCTCAAAAAATCCAATAAAACTAAAACAATCAACAAAGAAAGTCAAATATCTCATATCATAAGCAATGGAGAATGAGAACCAGGTAGACAGTGACAATTTGGATAAAGTGAGTGTATGATGCAATTAGTTTCTTTGAGAGGTTGAAAACAAATATTTTTAAAAATATGGCTAAAAACAAATTTCAACATTCTTATATCGGTATTTTTTGTATTTTTCACAAATGGAAAGCATATTTTTCGCAAAATTCATCTTCCTCATTGAATATATATGCTTGAATCAATCTGTTAGGTATTTAAAAATAAAAATCATATTTTTCACAATATTTATTCTTCCTCATTGAAATTGAAATTTTATTTAGTGAATGTGTCCCTAAAAAATATTGTCGAATTTGTTCAATATGAAAGAACATTAAATATACCAAAAAATGAAGGTGGCATAATTTGACGGATTTAAAAAAAAAAAAAAAAAAAAAAAAAGAAAGGATGCTTTCCAAGGGAGATTTTGTAAAAATTCTCAAAGAATCTAACTAAGGTTTTAAGTGATTTCAGAATTCCAGCAGAGTTTAACTTCAACAAATATCTTACAGGATTTCTAATAAATTTGAAATCATTCAAACCCTTGTCTATAATTAGAACATACCATGAAAACGTTTCGGAAATTTTACAGCACTGAATTCCATTTCTTATATATTAGCTCTCACAAAATCTGTAAACACAATCCCTCAATTTGGGGTATAACAAAAATATAAAATGCTTGACATCAAGAAATGAAAGGACACAAATTTTCATTAAAAAGATGGCTTCTATGGTGAATCACAAATTTCACATTTCTTGCATAACAACTCTGAATAATTCTACTAAAAATTACTTTAGTATAGATGATGATTAACTATATATTTCTTAGAAAGTCACAAATACAAATACAACAACATCAATTGCTCTAAGCTCTCCCTTTTCAACAAAATTGCGCACACACACTCTCTCTCTCTCTTCTTAGTGATACATTTCAAGTCAAACAACAACAACAGATCAGGATTCAGCAAATGCCCTGACTACAATCTCTCTCTGTCTTAGCTGAGAGTTTTTTCTAATTAAGCTAATATTAATATCCACAGGTTGGAGAATTACGTCGAAAATCCATAACTACTAGAGTGGCAGCGCAGTGAGTAAGGGCACCTAAAACAACAAAAACATGGAAGATCTGATGGCTTTGACCTGCAATGTCGAATGCACCAGGCTTCCATCTCTCCGGTATTCTACTAACGTAAAAGCCAGCTCCTATGGTGTATAGTAGAGCCATGAGCAGCTCGTATCCAAGGGACAGGGATATATGAGGGTGACCCCAATGGAGGTACACTGCATGTGATGCTGGAATTACCCCTGAGAATCCCATTATTAGGAACAGAGTAGCGCGGAAGACACGAAAACGAGGAGAGGATAGAGTAGGCGTGAGTAGGGTGATGATCGCGAGGACACCTAGGACGGTTATGGAAGTGAGATAAATGGTTAGCGGATAGGGGTTGCAGTAGAAGATGTAGTAGACGGGGGCATAAAAGGAGCAGACTATCATGACAGAGATTCCAGCATAGTCTAGGCGCCAGAAGAAGATGTTGAAGCGTTTGGAGTGGCAGGCAAGGAGGTGGGAGAGGGTGCTGCAAATCAAGCAGCACATTGCCCCTGATAAGAATACAAACCAGGGCCATTTGGGGATAGATTCATTTGAATTTTGTTCTAGTACATGGAAACCTGATGGCTGCGAGTTATGCCTCATATTCATATGTGAATCCTGCAAACAAACATTGGTACCAATTAATCCTTTTTTACACTAGCATTGTCTTAAAGACATGAAAATGTTATACTGTCTGTGCATAGATGGGATCTGACTAGCCCAGATTACTTATGTTAATTCAGACCCTATTCTCATGCAAATGTCTCTAACTCAGGTTGCAAACTATAACAAGAATCAGCTAAGTTTATTAACTTGGAGAATCTCTTACTTCCAAGTCTTCATATTTAAACAGTATGTTACTATGTTCAAGTAATAAAATGTTACTATATCCACATTAGATTTCTAATTGTGATGGTGATTGAGATGCTTCAAAATAATAAATTTGTATTAGATAGACATATTAATAATGCGATATGCAACCACTACCTAATATGGTTTGGTGGTAGGAACGCTCATTCAACATGATAAAAACTTAAGTTTGAGTCACCCCCACCACATGTGGTTATCGGAAAATAAATGAGGTGATGTGCATATTCATATAATTTGTTTTTGCCCCAGTTTAGTATGCCACCAGCAAGCAAGAAAAATACATCAAGACTTGTCATCTTCCACAAACAGCAGCAGAGGCAATAAGATAAGATGTGCACTAATTTTCTTAACTATTAAGTGATATCTCTACCATCATCAAGTCTTTCTACACATTATCTCAGACCAAGAATTTATCAAATTGGAGTCTTATCCACTAAAGATGAACAATGAGGTTAAACTATAATAATATACCATTGGTAGTTTGACATCTATAAATAGTCTTCTATCCAACCCAACCTTTTGATAATCAAAACGAAAGTGACTTTGTCCCAACCCCTAACATGATCACATCGGCCATTCTGCTTAAGCTTTACAGTTCATCATGTCGTGTCAAAAGTTATCAACATGTAGTCTTAAATTCACATTAGTATTGTCTAAAGGCCACTACTAGTACTACCTTAAATAAATGTCTTCTCTCTTCAAGGACTGGAGTCCTAAAGAACTATTTTAATACATCATAAATGCATCTTGTAAATTTGCTTTACCGTACAAATAGAGAGTATCTTCATTCATATATATATATATATATAAAACACATTCTAGCATATATCTGAAATATGAATACACTTGATAAAAAAATACGTGATTATATTCTTAAATGTGTAATTGTAATTATTATATATGATTATAATTAAATATGTGTGATTACAATCAACATATGTGATCATATATATGAGTAATGTTAGGTTTTCCAAATATTATGCCAAAATGATGTAACATATCAGTTTTTATTATCTTGTAAATCATGAGATGATGTGATAATTAAGACAATTCATATGTCACATTATTTAAACATGAATTTGAATAAAATATTTGGAAAGTCTAACATTACTATATATACATATATATAAAATAATTTTACCATCAGTAATTTCTAACTATAAATATATTGACCCAATCACAACATTACCTTAACAATAATAAAAACTTTCCAATAATACAGGTGTAAGGTACGAATGAGAATTGAATACCCCATGTAAACAAAAACTTGGGTACGTGAACACTTTTGACTAACTAAAAGTTGACACCAAAAAGTCGGATATTTGACGACAGATACACACTTACATAAGTAACAAAACCCTGTCTACAAATTAAAATATAAAAAGAAAACGACAACGGTCAATAACTCTCACGTGTTCCAAGCCGCAAGTTTATGACAAAAAATCTAGTGATACATAAAAAGAATTAAGCACGAATATAATGTCACTTCAGATATTTTAGTATTAAACTCATATATATTAAAAGCAAGAATATTCTTATCTAATCTGTACGTAGATATAAAAAAAATCTATAACTATTAAAGATTTTCATAAAATTGTACCGGAATCTATATATATTTTTTTAGTAAAAATCACATGGTTTATGTAATTGTATATATTATTTTTTTTAATAGTGTTGTTTGGTAGAAACTTATGTTCGAATTTGATATATATATACATATATATATTTTTTATAGGTACAAATACAAATTATAAATGCAACTATTACACTCGATACCTATGGATGGGAAGAGGTCTCTCAAACTTTAACCCACACATAACAAAGATGGGAACGCACACTCGAACCTTACTTATGAGATAGAGACATGGAAAGTTATGCCAATCACATCACTCACCAGTGTGTTCAAATTTGATAGTTAAATGATATGATATCCTTAAAAATAAAAAAGGTAATTAATTAAAATTGATGAATTAAAATTTAAGTAATTAATTTTTATATTTTTTAAAATATTATATTATTTGAATAATAAATTTAAAGAGACTTTTATAATCAAAACGTCCTAACTTTAAAAAGTAATGATCAATTAATTAAATTCGTTAATTTCATTCGAATTAAATAAGAGAAAAAATTTATTTTAAAAAAAAAATATAATAAATGAATTTAATTGATTGATTTTTACTTTTTAAAGTTAGGACGTCGTAATCACATAAACATTATAAATATGGATATATTAATAAAAGTAACATGACTCATTATCTTTTTGAAAAAAATGAAAAGTATGGACTGCGAAATCGTCCAAGAATCAAAAGATGACATGGTGTCGGACCCCACTTATCAGCCATTCTCTGCGCTTGCAGTTGGAATTTATCGCTTTTTGCGCTTACGAATTTTAAGTAAGATTTGGGGGGAGAAATGAAACGAATTCATATCATTGAATTTTAAGTGCAAAAGGTCCATCATTATGTCAATCTCCTCTTATTTTACGGAATTATTATATCAAAATATAACAAATTTTGTATTGTAATAGCGATATATGATTTAATTAAATTATAATGAGATAGGATCGAAAGACACAAATTTTGACATATATTTTAATATAATATTTCAACCATTGGATTGAAAAACAATGAATGATGTAGATTAATTTTTAATTTTGAATTTATACACATCACCATATCGTATCCTACCATTTATTCAAATAAAAAAAATTATTAATTCAATTTTCATTTAATCTTTATCTTTATTTAATCAATCAATCATGTAAATAATATATGAATTTGTAGCTCTCAACCTGAACTTTCAAATAAAATTCATATTGTATATGTTTAAACAAACATATTGATCAAAATAGCCCAAAATCAAAAATCAATTAAAAAATAATGAATAAAGGAAATAGAGAATAAGAAAGAACATAAATAAGGAGAGAGAAATTGGTGCACACACAATAATTTGATGTAACACAACTCTCCAACAACTCTTATCTTTTAAAAAAAAAATAAATCTGTATCATTCATTATTTTTCAATCAATAGTTGAAAAATTATGTCAAAACTTATATCAAAATTTCTGTCTCTCAATCTTACCCCAATTATAATTTATATATATATATATATATATACTATAAACATTTTGTGGAATTAAGTTATATTAATTTAAATATTTAAATACATTTTTTATTTTTATATTTATTTTATTTTTATATTTTTAATTAATATAATGAAAATAATAAATATATTATGTAAATTATAATAATTGAATTGAAAGTAAATTGAGGGATGAATGTTTTATTTTAGACCAACACCGAATGGTTTAAAAGAATTTAGAAATTTATTGAGATTAAATAATGTACTAGTGATCTAAATAATTACTCATATAAGTGGGAGATAATTGCTCCACAATAAGGAGAAAAAACTATTTATATAAATTTTAAAATATGTTTGATGAAAATTAAATCTCTAATTCCTCAAACCCTCAACTCCTTAATGAATAAAATATTTTAAATTTAGCTTAAGCATATTTAAATGTATCTATTTTTGAAAGAAATTAGAATACCTTTACCTACGTTATCGGTTCCGCGTATCATGTGATCTGATTTAAATGGTTCTTGCACGCCATGACGTATTCTAGACTTTCCACTAATTTTACATAGGACAAATACATCCAAACAAATAAAAACCTCTCCACAGCAAATAATAATACAACAAAACCAAGACAAATCCAAAATTTAGAAGAAAAATGGAGAAGTTCGATACTTGACATGCGGCTTTATCTCAGTTGTCTTAGATGCTATCAGTTGTATAGCAAATACAGACCACGGTATTTGCCATACGATATCTATGCACTTACACGTGAACAGAAGATAATTAATTATCATTTAAATTTTAATCTTTTTTAAATTTGTTACTTTTATAATATTATATCATTTAAATTATAGGTTATACTATTACTCCTTCAACTCCATTAAAATATAATCTAATAATTTAAATAAAATTTAAAAATAAAAATAAATAATTTATAACTTATAAATAAACCCTTAATAATCTTGTATCCACTAGTCAAATCTTAATTAAATATATGATTTAGTAACGTTACTAGTCGGATAATTTTATCAATAAATTATCATCATTGATTAACTTCAATAATTATTGTTACAATCACTTCAATGTTAGTTAAACCCATAAATATAATTTACCACAAAATTCAAAAAATTCAATTGCCAAACAAGTAAGTGTTTGGTTTCTCATAAATAAAATAATCTTATCTATAAATTATATTAATTAAATTAGTTATAGGAGCTGTTATTAAAGTCGATGGTCGTAATTAAGGGATGGTATTATCCAATGAATTGTCAAATTCAAGAACCAAATATGTACGAATCTTAAAGAACAAATTATCTCATATAAAAGAATAAAAAATAAAAATAAAAAATAAAAAGGAGAGAGAGAAGAACGTACAGGAAACATGTGAGTGTCAGAGATATTGACGGCGGCTTTGTTCAGCATCTGCGTTGTCAAGGGCCCTGATAATGCCTCGTGTGCTCTGTTAGTTTTACAAAAACAACCACCACCACGATAGAATATCATTCACGGACCAAAATCTCCGAAAATGACAATCAAGTCCTCCTCTTCCTCATCAATCAGTAAAAAGGAATTCAATCTACCTGAAGAAGAAACCTTCCAGCTGCGTCCTCACCGTCGAGCTCATCACCATCAGCAACACGAATATCACGAAACCGATCAAATGCCTGCCACCACCAACACGTATATATGCATGTATTGATTACGTACACGAATACGAACACAACGTATAAAAATACGATCACATAGTATAAAAATACGATCACATAAATAAATAGATACGTACGTCCAGATGTTGAGAGTCTCGTTGTGCAGAGAGAAGACGCTGAAGACGGCGTCCTTGAGAGGCCATTCGCACCTGTAATGATCCAATATGAACTCGTTGTCTTGCAAGTACTCCGGCAGCTCTTCGTACTTCAACAATCGCCTCCTTGCCAATCTCCGCTGCCTCCCCGCCGATTCTTCCACGCCTTCCTTGGCGGAGGCGCCGACTCTCCTCCTCCTGCTATTCGGTTGATGATGATTGGTGCTGTTACGGTTGTACATGATTGGTTTGCGTGAGTGCGTTGTTATCGGACCTCGCCGGAATGATATGGTTGGATCGGATTATGTTTTCCGGCGAGAAACCCGGCGAAGGTTTGCGATTCCGGCAGATCTGGTGGTGGTCGTGGTCACATTTTATGTTGTGTTTTGTTGGTGTTGGGTTTATATAATGTGACCGAATAGTGTTTGTGTGGTGGACCAATTAAAATCAGCTACGTGCCCAACTTGTTGAATATGAATTCTCGATTGTTACACGTGGCGGTGTGTCATTGAGAAAAATAGTTTTTTAATCCGCGTGCATAGTGCACGAACTTTAACTGTTTTTGCTTTTTTTTTTTAAAAAAAAAAATTATTTATTTATTTAGGTAAGCAAAGTTATTTGATTCATTGTAATATATATGAAATATATTAAAAAAAATTTATTGCAAATTATTAAATATAACAATCAGAACAAATGTTTTATAATTATGATGATTCTCTTAAACTACGTTTGGTATATGGGATTGGACTCGAATGAATTGGATTGGATTAAATTAAATTAAATTGAAAAATTATTGTCTCATATTTGATAGAATTTGGGATCAGATTAAAATTATATCATATTATGTTGATATATGTTAGGATTGAATTGGAATAAAATTAATTTAAATATTTTATAATAGATCTAAAACTAATTTTAAAAAAATTCTTTAAAAGTTTTGAAAAAACAAAAAAAAAAAGACAGAGTTGAGAGGGAATGTTCATTCCTAAACCCATCAAATCTCATCATTTTAGTTGGAAATGAATATTCCCATAAGAGAGAGATTTAAGGAACTTTGGGATTGGGTTTCGAATCTCATCCATTGCTCTCCAAACATGAGACTTGAGAGTTTGAGATATTATAAATCCTAAACCCACTCTAAATCCCATATTCGAAAATAGCCTTAAAGTAACAATTAGATAAAAGAAGATAATCAAACAGATTTTAATTAAAGAACTGACTTTCAAAAATTGAGATGTCTGTGTCATATGACAAATCTAAGTTAATTAAATCGAATTTGTATTGTTCATCCCTTTTCTTTGTTATTTCTCAACCTTCAATTGATGACATTCTGATTTTTTGTGGTTCTCATTTTAATGATTGTTGTTCTTTAGTGCTAAGAGATGCCAACATGGGTGCCCATACTTTAGCCAAGTCGTCATTTTCTCATCCAGAGGACAGGTGTTTATATGAAAATTGATTCCAATGTCAATTACTTGGTACATAAAATAGAAACGAGCGACACCAAAGGGGGCTAGAAAACTAAATAAAGATCCCTTTCAACTTAAGGATTCTCTTGAAGAAAGGGATGTTGGCTTCTGGATGGTTCATTCTCTTTCACTACCCATTAACAAAGAAAGAGAGGTTAGGGGTCATCAGTGGTTCATCGGTAAAAACCCTCCAACACTTAAATCAATAGGTATTTCATATGGAGTCTCTAAAGTGAGGCAAGAGAGTAAAAAAATGGGAAGATTTCTAATTACTCCTTCAAATACGACCCTAGAACATCACCTAATATTTGTGAAAGATTCTCCAAGAGGAGTTCCTTTGTGCATTAGAGTTTTTCCAAGTTAGAGAGAATGACTTACATTCTATTGAATGGTGTTGCCTATATATATATGTATATATACATCTAGATATATATTTTTCCACTCTCACATTTTAGGGTTTCTTCCTACTCCTTTGGGTTTCTTCATGCACCCTTAGTTATTGGTCAACCTCTCCCTCTTTGTCCTTTCACTTTCTTACCTGTTTTTTATCCTTTGAACCTCGCTCGTCTTACCACTTTCATTCTTCCCTCGTTTTATACTCTTGTTTAGCCGAACTAACATGTGACATCTTCTTGTTCGTCTCTTCTATCATAGGGCTACATGGCTAATTACTAGCCCTTCATTTTTTCCTATAGCCAAGCACCTGCCATTCCTAAGTGCTTGTCAATCCTAGGTCTGTCATTAGGCTTGATCTTCCTACCATCTTGACAGGATAAGAAGCTAATAGATGTTGTAGGGCCTTGTTTTTGAACTTTAATGCAGAGTCTCCCTTTGGTTTATTTTCCTGCCCCTTGCCAAGGTTATTATCATCCCTTCCTCATCCTTTTTTTCTAGATGATTAGGCTTGGATCATGGCTTCCCTTTAGACCCATCCTTCCTGTTTGCTTCTTGGGCATTATTCTTTGGGTTGATTTCTAATTGTTGCGCTTCAATGATTAGGTTCAATTTGATTTTGAGGAGCTAATTTTCTCCCCAAACAATAGACTTTGATTTGGTGTTTGTTCAAGGGCAATCCATAATTTCTTTCGTCTTTTATGATGTGCTAATATTATTATTATTATTAATATTATTGTTTTTGTTATTTAAGAAAAACAAAGTCACGTTGGACAGGTTTGGTTGTTTTTATTTTTTAATACAAGGAATACAAAGAATTATAGCAAAATAAGAAAAATTATAAATGAATTTTGACATATCACTACGAAAACAAAATAAAATCTTACTACTAAAACTTTTTTTTTTTTTTGGGTTATAATTTTCAATGAGATTAAATCTTAAAACTCAAGCATTTTCTATTCTTAATACAAAAAATTGTGATAATTATTAAAAAAATAAATATAGTCCAAATTATCACATTGTCTCCTTTTGTTATTAAAGTTAATTTATCCTTAGCGGTCAAAAACTCATATCATTAATTAATTTTGTATAAATATAATTAATAATGAGTAAACAAGTCCCTAAAAATAGTAGTAAAAATTAATGTTGTGCCCCAACTATAAAATTTACTAGTTGGCTATGGTAGGCCATAGGTGGTCCAAATTCAGGCCCATATTTAATTACTTTAGGTTCTATCTACCCTATATTATATGATGATGATGATGATGATTATTATTATTATTATTGAAAAGATATGATACATTTATTGATAAAATAAAAAGAAAACATAAATAAATAAATAAAGTTGAAGCTTGGCGGTTTTATACTTAAAATCAAATAATCATCACACAGTTTAAAGTTATTAACAACTAAGCACGATCCACTATGTGCTTATCTCAGAGAATAATAATTTTAATTCCATTTTTTTTTTTAAATGTTAGATATCATTGAATGAACCATATTTGAATTTATAGTTGAACAGGAAATGCTTGAAAACATGAATGTTGTGGTAACAGTAACCAGAAACATAATCAAGAATTTATGTTGAAATAGGTTAATGACAGATATAATAATGCTTGGGTTTAGATCGAGCTAGCTGTTATAAGAAGATTGTACAAATCTTTCTCTTATAAATATTAGATACCAATGGAATTATTGCTTCCTACTTCCTAGAATCAACTCTTAATTTTGTGTTAAAGTCGACTCATGTTGAGATTTATAAGATTTTGTGCTGGAAAATATAAGACTTAAGTGATTTGTCCTGATCTTATGGATAGAGATTGTTTAAACAAAATTTTAAGGAATGATTTTATCAAATTTACAAATTTCAGTAGATAATTTTGAGTATCGTAAACCAGTTGGGGCCTGTTTATTAATTAGAAAACTAGAGTAAATAGAAGGGAACTTTATTTCAAATTTTGAATTATAATGTTTACTAAAACTTTTGAGAATTAAATATGTGGACCCTATATTAAAATTAGGAATCAAATTTTTATTTCTTTTTGAATAATAGAATTCAAGTAATTTTACTGATTTACCCTCAATTAATATTAAAAAAAATAATAATAATAAAAACAATTGTAGTCCTCCTCTTGTACGCAATCAAAATTATTCGATTTGATTGAGAGGATTAGAGAGCATCAGAATGGGAAAAGCAGAGATGCGGCAATGAAAGAAAGATGGAGAAGGTTTGCTCTTGTCATTGTCATCCTTTCTTTGCTCAGAGGCAGAGACTTTAAACAGATGATGTTAGTGGAGTTTTCACGGACGCTCCATGATATGCGATTTTTCGGAACTATATTGATGTCAGTAACAATTATTATTATTATTTTTTCTTTTTTGCACTAGGTGTCAGGACCTTTCAAATTTCTATCTTAAATCGGAAAAGATTTGTGATATATTGAAAAACTATATATGATTCTAAATTTTCTTGTAGAATATCATTTGAAAATTTATCAATACATAGGGTGGTTTAATCAAATTTTGACAATATAATTGCTATTTTTCTAACAATTTCACCCTAAAGTATAAAAAATTAACACTTTTAAAATATCTCAAATTTCAATTACTTAGAATCTCCGATCATTCTTTCAAATCTTATTTCAACACAAGTAACATTATGTAAAATATATAAAGTAAACTAGTTTTCATATGAAAATATAACTATAAAGTATATTTATATCATTTGTAGACTTGCAAGCAGAAACATGAGCAAAATTGACGGGAAATCAAATATTTTACAACGTTATAGTATAAGTAAACACACACATGTCTAGATGCTAGGGAATATACAAAATATGTATATACAATATCAAAACATGATTTTCTTAAATCATTTGATCGAGTGGCCCACCTCTTCTTGTTCGAAGATTTCCTTCGAGGTTTGATGGTTATTTGGGAAATAGTTTTACAAAAATATAAAAGGATAAACACTAACGCTTAGTGAATAGATATAACTTTTGAAAACCACATAAATCATTTAATTTTGATAATAGTTAACAGAACATAAACTTGGTAATAAAAATAAAATATCAATAATTTATATTCAATCGTATATGAAAATAATACTAAAATAATGTCCATATTATGATAAACTATAGATATCTGTATAGATAATTTTTATCTACTAATAAAGGCTCGATCTACACCAATCTAGTACTTAGGGGAATCTGGTCATGCATGGTGGAGACACTCAACACATAAGCAGAGCAAGTGATAACATCTGGTCATACATGTGTTGGGCGTTTATACGACTTCTCAGACATCTCGTAACTCAAATGATTTCCATATGCAATATCCGAAAATATATTTCCGAGTACACAAATAATTCTTAATAAATACCTTTCTCAAGCATACATAATGATATTTTAAATATTTTGAAACTTTTCATGTAATAAACTCAAGCTGGAATACAATAAATTTCTATTAGAATTTCTAATACAAAAACATATATACGTATACAATTAAATTCTAATTTCAAATATATGGTGAAATTAATAATTTAGAAAATTAATTAACTATCAAATAATTCATTTTTAATAATTCATAAATAATAAAATCTAAAATATATATAACTATAAATAATTAATTTAATTTAAATAAATAATCCACCAAGAAATTAAATTTTAAGTTTTATTTGGAATAAGTAACACCCATGATCTTTTTAGGTTCTTCTCCACTTAAAATAACACAAGAATGCATTTAGAACCTATAAAAATTGAACCTGAACTGAATTTATGGCACATCAAATCAACCCAAAAATCAGCTCCAATTATCTCTTTTCTTTTCTTGGCTTCAGCTCACTGGTCTCTTGCTTTTTTTATTCTTTTTTTTTTCTTGGTGTTCTGTTTCGGTCCTCCATGTGTGTTTCTTCTCTAATGGAATACATATACACACACCGCGTATGATAGTCATCAACATGGCCTACACACATGCACACACTTTTCAATCTCTATTTTACTTACCAAACTTGTATATTTGACACTTGTCCTGTTTTTTTTTTTTTTTTAAGTAGTCCCATTTCTTTTATTTAAAAATTCTTGGCCACTATCTTATTTTCATTTAACCACCCAATATTTTGTCTTCTGTTGACCATTCCTTTGCCCTTTGTTTATTATTATTATTATTATTTTCTCAATTGTCCACCGAGTTGGTGGACATGGCCAACTATACAAATATATTTTATTTTTTTTTCAAGACCCATTTAATCGGGCTTGTTCAACCTGGTAACATTAAACCCTTTTTTTTCATCGATTTGGGGCTCTCTTAAATAAATTTCATCCCATTTAAAATTTGCACTCTTAAATTTTTTGGGTCTATTAGAATTCAAACCTCACGCGGAATCAAAACACTATCTAAAATTTGTCCATGGTCATTATTTTTATTGATATTTTTATACCTAATAAAAGGTATTTTTGTTTTATATTATTATAATAGAAGTGATTGAATACTTATCTTTATCTTAAGAGGTCAAAGATTCAAGTCTTACACTGATTTTAAAATAAAAGGTATGGATAGTTTTCTTTGAATTCTCCCTCTTTCACCATTAAAAAAAAAAAAAAAAAAGAGAGAGACAATATATTTTCATCCCTAATATAGAGAGTTATTTTGGTTGTTGGGTTTTTTTTTTTTTTTTTTTTTCATTCGGGAATTTAATTGGATTTCAATTTTGATTTCTAAAGTTAATAAACACTAGAATGTGAGTTATTTGCTTTTGAATAGTATTGAATATTGTTGAAGATACATTAAACAATAACTGAAATCTGAACACAAATATTTTTACGTTTATATTTTTATAACTAGTAATTATATGATTTTATTTTAAATTATGTATTTAGTAAAAAACAAATTAGTCAGTAAATCCTAACAAAATTTATCTATATATGTCTAAATTAATTTGATTTCAATTTTAATTCCTAAAGTAAACACTAGAATGTGGGTTGTTTGCTTTTGAATAGTCTTGAATATTGTTGAACATTAAATTGTAATTGAAATCTGAAAGCAAATATTTTTACATTTATATTTTTATAATTAATAATTATTATGTAATTTTATTTTAAATTATATACATAGCAAAAAATAAATTATTCAATAAATCCAAACAATATTTATCTATATATTTCTAACTTTATATAACTGTAGTTTTTATTATTAATAATAAATATATATTATTTTAAACAGTAATAAGAAAATATAAAATGCACATAACTTGTACATTGTTTTTAAGTTATAAAATATATATCATTAAAATTGCTATACAAATATAAAAATTCAAATTAGTGGTAACGATATGAAAAATGATAATTTGTAGGATTTAATGAAGATAAAATTAGAAATATGTTAAATTAATTCCGATTTCTCTCTATTGGAACTCAAATTTAACTGCCTTTAAAGGTCAATATAAATTAACACAAATTCCCTTTGAAAACAACCTTGAATCACTTAGTCAAGATTTAATTTCAATAAAATCCAAATATTAATACCTAACCCTTGGAAAATGGGGCCATGGCATGGTGGTAAAACTACAACCCCAGCCATGACTTCATTGAAGCCGTGGGTTCTAATCTCACTAAAGACCCACTTATGTGGACATTTTCTTTCCACGTATTTGGGTTGCTCCCTCTCGTCTAGTGGGAGTTGATCTTTGGCTGTGTCTTAAAGTCTTATCGTAACTTATCCCGATTATAATTTGGACTAGTCCCAGAGAAAAAAAAAAAAAAAACACATAACCTTTGAGATTCGTTTATCTTTCTTAACATAGAATAACATTATTAATTGTAGAATAATTTTGGTCCAAATTTAAAAAAATGGGAATAGGCTGGGCCTGTCAATTTCTAACGTTACGTATAAGGTTTAAACCGCAAAATAGAGGCACCCAATCAAAGTTTACTTTCTTTGATAACAATTCATTTATTTTACTTGTTCTATTTGAAAAAGAAGAGGAGTGTAAAGGAGTTCACCTATAAACAGTTTCAGCTATATTTGTAGGTTAGTTGGCCAATTACTTCTTAAAATCGAGAAGCCTTTACAAGTTTTAATAATCTCCGTTTTTTTTTTTTTTCATGCGCGAACAGGCTACCACGACATTGTCTATTGCGTCATCTAGGTGAGGTTGTTGAGCCATTTGGGATATATATATTTTTTATTTATAAAAATAGATTTCTTTAACTTGTTGAAACTTTACAAATTAAATCAAGAAATTTTGGATTCCAAAATTCATGTTGGAATAATTTATAGGGGTACTAGATGGTAATAAACAATATATTGATCTAAATTTGAGATCTTTTATACAAGCCTAGAATTATTGCTTTCAAATATACCTTTATTGTTAAAGTGTCTTTTGAATCTTTATCCCACGTTTGTTACTCAAGATGCAAGACCACAATAAGAACATAGAAAATTCTCTTCGAAATGCAATGGAAAAGTAGGGTCTAATTATGTAATCAGTATTGCTTATAGAGTGATATAGATCTTTACTTAAAAAAGGTGATAATTCTTCATTTCTTTTAGTTTTTTAACAAATGACTCTTTACAAAATTTCCTCCTTTTCTCCGGATTACAAATTCTTCACTTATGATTCGGGAGAGACTTAGATATTGTCTGGTGTATGATGCACCTTCTACTCATCTCAATATCATATGACATGAAACTATAAAGTTCATACTATATTATAATGTTATGTTAATGGTTTTTTTTTAAGGTGTTTGATTTTTATCATAATAAGCAATGATATTATGTTATTGAAAGGTGAATTTTACGAAGACGTGTAACATATTGATTTTTTCGTTTAATCTACTCTTAATGATGGGAGCAGAAAGGTTGTGCAATTAGCCCATGTTGTTAGATTTTGGCACTCGTACAGAATGTAATTACACGATCTACAAGCAAAAAAGTTGGGTCGATGATGCCAAATATGCCCACTTAACTTGTAAAAAACAACAGTTTTCGTATTACCAAACAAAGCTGGATCCTTTCAAAAGGGGTGTATTTAAAAGTACTCTTGACGACTTGTTAACCATGATGGTTATGCCAATCGGGCCCATTCTTATGTTGTCAAAACGACTCAATCACGGTAGCCAACTATTTTCTTGAGCCCCGTTAAATTTTCACGATTGCTACTTTTTATGGCATCCGTGGGTATTTATATCATTCTTTTGTATTTATGTTGAGGCATATATATATATATATATATATATATAGTGCTTCTACCATCAGTATTTTCTAATAGTACTTCTGCCATCAGTACTTTCTAACTTTAAAAGGTTAAGATGAATCAATTACATTAATCTATTGCATTCTCTCTCCTAAAACAAATTTTCTCTCATCTTTAATTCAAATGTAATGAATAAATTTGATAGGTTCGTTCTAACTTTTTAAAGTTAGGAGACACTGATGGTAGAATAACTATATATATGTATGTATAACGACCGTCGTCTATAATATATTTGGGTATCGATATACTTGAACTGATTACATTTTAAAATTACTGATAGTATTTTATTATGTTTGATTACAATTGAACATGTTTGATTACAACTCAATTGTTGTAAATATGATAAGATTTATTTAGTTGTAATCATATATAATAAATACATAATAAGATATAATAAAATATAATCAGACTCATTTAGTTGTATATGTATGTATGTATGTACTATCTCAAAGCACTCTTTCAAGATAATTTTCATTCAACATAGGGCAAATTGCACAAACTCTCCTGAGGTTTGACAAAATTACACAAATATGACGTTGTTTGGGTAACTTCCACTGACATTCTCTGATGTTTCAAAAACTCAGCACAAATCCCCCCTACCATGAATAATATGTTAACCAAGATGAACAGTTAAAGTCAATTTGAGCAACAGTACCAAAATACCCCTAAATAAATTAATATATTATTATTTTAATTAAAAAAAATTAAAATATAAAATTTACAAAACATTTAAAAAAAAAATCTTATCATCTTCTTCATGATTTCCATCAAATTTTCTTGATCAATCACCTTCATCAAATTTTCCTCATTAATTTTCATACCATCAATTCATCATCAATTTTCATCAAACTTTCTTCATCAATTTTCATACCGTCAATTCTTATCTAATCAATTCATCACCAACATCATCACTAATTTAAATTCAAATAAATTTACATATTTTTAAAAAAAAATTCATAATCAATTTTTCAACCCCACCAAGTCATCATCATCAACATAAATTCTTCATTATCGTCAGTTCAAACATAAAATATCTTTAATCTACCTCCATTCTTTAATCAAAGAACCAAAAAAAAAAAAAAGAAAAAAAGGGAAAAAAAAAAAAAAAGCTTGAAGATCTAGAATCCTTCAAAAAAACAGGAAAAAAAGGAAAATTAACATCATAAAGAACTCATAAAATCGAAGAACATCATCATGAACCTAGAATAAGCTTTTTTATCAACCAATCTTCAACTAGAAAATTTAAACGAAGAACATCAAGAACCCAAAAAATTGAATAACACCATCAATAGATAAGCATTTGATCCACCAATCTATACAAAAATACCCAAAAACTCAAAAACTCAGAAAAACTCAAATATCAATCTATAAAAAACTCAAATCCTAAATCTAACCAAAACCCCATAAAAAAACCAAAACCAAGATCGATTCATCAAAAATTTTCACCATCCAAAAAACAAAACAAAAAAAAAAAAAAAAACACAAGGAAATTAAAAAAAAAAAAAATTGGGTCTCCATCGATCAATCTCTACTGGTTTGAGACCCGTGGCTCTTCAACTGGGTCTTTATCATAAAGACCCCGATCCAATCTCCATTTTCAAGTCTTCACTGTGGAGACCCATAACTAATTGGTTCTAGGTCTCCACGATGGAGACTCGAAATTAGGTCTCCATCATTAGAGACCCAAGTCATCTTCATGACCATTTAGGTCTCTATTAAAGGTCGTCTATTGCAGACCCTCTTGGTCTCCAACACAGTCTCCAATGGAGACCATTATTGCTTTTACTAGGGGTTTGAAGAAGAAGATGATGAGAGAAGAAGTAGAAGAAGATGAAAGAAGAAGATGATGATGATAAGAGAAGAAGTAGAAGAAGATAAGAGAATAAGAAGAAGAAGACGAGAGAAAAAGAGGAAGATATGAGAGAAGGGTGAGGTGAGGAGAGAGAGCAGTGAGGTGATGAAAAGAGAGAGAGAAAGAGAGGGTGACTTTGTTTTTTTTTTTTTGTTTTTTTAAATTATATATATATTTTAATTAAATTAAAAATATTTATTAATATTAATTATTAAAAAATTAGATACTTAAAAGATTTAATGTAATTTGACGATTTTACTTTTACCCAGTGGTACTTAACATCTACTCATTCACAACTATTTGGGGACAGGGGAGGTTTGCGCTGAGTTTTTGGAACCTCAGGAAAGGTTAGTGCGAGTTATCCATACATTGTCATATTTGTACAATTTCATCAAACCTCAGGGGCGTTTGTGCAATCTACCATTCAATATAAGTCGTTTACACATTTTGCCTTTCAAAAATAAAATGCATCACTATTATAAGGGAACAACTTTATAAATTATTTCAAAAAATAAAATGTGCACATGCGCCCTTTATTGGAATTCATCATATCTTCATTAGCCAAACCAATTTGAAAACCCTCCATATATGTTTATAACTTTATAAATGTGTATGATGAGACTCAAACAACTATTATGAATATGAAAGGAAAAAAAATGCACTAATCACTTGAGTTATGAGTAAATTTACCAATTTACCCTACTTGATTTGACATGGATGTATAGAATTTGTAACTTCAATCAAATGAAAAATGGGATCTTGGTAGGTTGTAGCATATTTAATAATATGGAACATATTTAGTCACTAGTAAGATATGTATAATTAAATTATATTGTACATGTTCATGTTACAAATTACCAACTTAATGTTTGTTTAGGATCATGTGTATGAAGCTAGTTCAGCACAATGCTTTTTACGGATCACACACATTTTGCATATGATAAACCATCAAAACAAAGCTTTTTACGGATCATGTTCATGATTGTTTATCATGTACTTGTTGAAAGCAACATACATTCTAATCAAGTTAGTACTATCTTAATCTCAAACAATGTTTGAACTAACCAAAATAAGTTAGAGAAAGACTAAAGACTCTCATCCCCAATTTTTTTTTTGACAAATTTCAATTTTATCCCTAACTTTTTATAAAACTTTGATTTTTCAAATATAAATTGTTATATGATCTTGCCATCCTCAAATTATCAAGAAATTCATTAGTTTGGTCCCTCTAACCAAACTTTTAACAGTCAATGGTGACTATAAAATTAAAAAATAAAAAAAAAACTTTTTACCCTTGATGTTCTTAGACAGCGTAAAAGTACCCTTTAACATCACAATTTGCACCAATTAGAAAGCAACACATATCACTAAAAAAATTTTTCAAAAAATGAAATAACTTCAAACCAATAGAATATTAACATGTGTCCCATTTTTACAATATAAAATGTTAAGAATAGGTAAATCAAATAAAAATGAAATTTAAAAAATAAAAATAATAATAAAAAAATCTGGTTATTTGGATGTCCACCATTGATGGGGTCTTTATCAATGGTGGATAAATTTTCTTAAAAAAGGAAAAAATATGAAAAAAAAAAGACTTATGGAGATTCAATCAATCTAGATCTCCATCAAATAGAGATCCAAGATCTCTATGGCTGGCGATCTTTATCGCCGACCATAGATTGTTCCTCGATCCAGGCACACCTAGATCATCGAGCACAAGATGGGTTCAACCTAGATTGTTATTCAACGATTCGGGTTCAGTTTAGATCATTGTTAATGAGCTAGGTTTTAGAACTTATATCATCAAACATGACTATCATGCTGAACCCAGATTGCTGAAAGACTCTTAACCTAGATTGTTAATTTGGGTTGAGCCTGATCAGATAAATTTTCTTCAAAAAAGGTTTTTAAAAAAAAAATTGCAAAAAAGAACTTGCACTACAACGAATTATGGTTTTAGTGACAAAATATTTGGTTATGACTTTATATTTCGTTATTAAAAATATATATATAGTGACGACCATTCACATTCCTCATTATTGATTCAAATTAGTTACCGAATTATATTGCGAAACTATATTTTTGTTACTAAATCATTTATTCTCTTTTTAGTTATAAAATATTTAGTCACGAATTTATATTTCCTCACTAATAATATAGATGTTTAGTAATGACCATTCATATTCCTCACTGTTGATTCAAATTAGTTACCGAGTTATATTTCAAAACTACATTTTTGTCACTAAATCCTTTATCCTTTTTTTAGTTATAAAATATTTAGTCACGAATTTATATTTCCTCACTAATAGTATAAATGATTAGTGACGACCATTCATATTCCTCACTTTTGATTTAAAATAGTTACAGAGTTATATTTTAAAACTATATTTTTTGTCACTAAATCCTTTATCCTCTTTTTAGTTATAAAATATTTAGTCACGAATTTATATTTCCTCACTAATAGTATAGAGATTTAGTGACGACCATTCTTATTCCTCACTATTAATTCAAATTAGTTACCGAGTTATATTTTGAAATTATATTTTTGTCACTAAATCCTTTGTCCTCCTTTTAATTACAAAATATTTATTTACGAATTTAAAGTAAATAAGTTAATTGAATTCATGGGAACCAAATTAATTACTTTTGAAGATTGATAGCAAATTTATTTCTTTTAAAAAACGTTTTCAATTTTTCATGTTCTAAATTTTGGGATTGTATTTAAAGATTAAAATAAATTGTTGTTCAACTATCTAACCCAATTTGTTATCATTCTTTTAGTAATTTATTTTATTTGAGGATAATAATGGTTTTTTAAATGTATTAATTAATTTATAATTTAGTTAGAATTTAAATAGGAATTAAGAGTTAGAGTTTTAATTTGATTAAACAATTCTATTCCTAACTCAATTGATAAAATGAATTAATTTAATTTATAACTATTTATTAATTATGAATATTTTGTTTTTAAATAAAATAATTGGTATTAAATCTAATACATTAAGATAAGATGAAATTATGATAAAAAGTAGGAGAAATTTTTTTTTTTTTTCAGTACAATGGTTATCAAAGAAAAGTGGGGGGAAACAAGTCAATAAATTGGCGCCTAATTATTTGGTTGGTTACTTGGTTATTGTTGGCACCTAATTATTTGGTTGGTTACTTGGTAATAAGTTGATGAGAGATGAGAGAAGCATAAAAGCCAACTTGGAAGCAGCCTATAAATTAAAGCGATACCATTCAAAACCTACAAAGGCTTATCTACTACATCCTAGGCTGTTTTTTTTTTTTTTAAAAAATAAAAAGTCACTTCTTTCAATGGTCAATGGGCAAATTGCACAAACCTCCCCTGAGGTTTGACGAAATTGCACAAAAACGACGAAGTTTGGGTAACTCGCACGGACACTACCTGAGATTTTAAAAACTCTACACGAACCTCCCTTACCGTCAGTCAACTATGGTTAAATCCTGACGGTCAACGGTCAAAAGTATGAAAAGACAAAAATACCCTTTAGGTCAAACTTAAAGTCAATATTTTATTTTTTTAAAATTTAAAATTAATAAAAAATCTTTTTAATTTGATTAAAAAAAAAAAAAGAAAGTTAAAAAAAATATTTTTTTTAAAAAATGAGATCTTTGTCTTCGGCGATGGAGACCAATTTCATGGTCTCCATCGCCGGAGACCAGTCTGGTCTCCAGCTGGAGACGGTGGTCTCCTGCGCTGGAGACCATTTTATCTGGTCTCCAGCACGCTGGAGACCATATGAAATGGTCTCCAGAGCGCTGGAGACCAGATCTGGTCTCTGGCTGCTGGAGACCTGATGAAATGGTCTCCAGCGCTCTGGAGACCAGATCTGGTCTCCAGCGCTCTGGAGACCAGATCTGGTCTCCAGCCAGAGACCAAACTGGTCTCCGGCGGAGACCAGACAACTGGTCTCCATGGGAGAGGAGACCAGTGGTCTCCGGCGATGGAGACCACTGGTCTCCTGGCCTCCATCGCCATGGAGGCCGACGGAGACCACTGGTCTCCAGGTCTCCCTCGCGGAGACCAGATCGACCCCGATCTGGTCTCCGCGAGGGAGACCTGGAGACCAGTGGTCTCCGTCGGCCTCCATGGCGATGGAGGCCAGGAGACCAGTGGTCTCCATCGCCGGAGACCACTGGTCTCCTCTCCCATGGAGACCAGTTGTCTGGTCTCCGCCGGAGACCAGTTTGGTCTCTGGCTGGAGACCAGATCTGGTCTCCAGAGCGCTGGAGACCATTTCATCAGGTCTCCAGCAGCCAGAGACCAGATCTGGTCTCCAGCGCTCTGGAGACCATTTCATATGGTCTCCAGCGTGCTGGAGACCAGATAAAATGGTCTCCAACGCTGGAGACGGTGGTCTCCTGCGCTGGAGACCACCCATTTTTTCTGGTCTCCAGCTGGAGACCAGAAAAAATGGGTGGTCTCGCACTGGAGACCACCGTCTCCAGCTGGAGACCAGACTGGTCTCCGGCGATGGAGACCATGAAATTGGTCTCCATCGCCGAAGACAAAGATCTCATTTTTTAAAAAAAAATATTTTTTTTAACTTTCTTTTTTTTTTTTTAATCAAATTAAAAAGATTTTTTATTAATTTTAAATTTTAAAAAAAATAAAATATTGACTTTAAGTTTGACCTAAAGGGTATTTTTGTCTTTTCATACTTTTGACCGTTGACCGTCAGGATTTAACCATAGTTGACTGACGGTAAGGGAGGTTCGTGTAGAGTTTTTAAAACCTCAGGTAGTGTCCGTGCGAGTTACCCAAACTTCGTCATTTTTGTGCAATTTCGTCAAACCTCAGGGGAGGTTTGTGCAATTTGCCCATGGTCAATTAACAACTTATTAATTAAATTTAATTATAATATGATCATACTAAATCTTGTTAATCAAATTTCCTATACCTTGGCCTGGTTTAGGTCAAGAGAAGCTTTTATGTTCATTTGAATGGATTTATTTATTTATTTATTTTTTATATATTTGAATGGAAAGGTTGTGCTTTTGTCTTTTTTTTTTTACTTAAAGAACTATAAGGAAGAAAAAAAAAATGTGATTTATGCAAATAAAATATTATTTTACATGCTATATTAAATATTTAAATGGATTAATATTTCTTATCAATTTGTAATAGGTATCACCTCTCAATGTGATCTAATGGTAGAGAGCTCCCATACAGTTGCATAAACATTATGTAAATGAATAAATGGTTACTTGTTTAAGTCTCCAACGTGAGGGATGCTTCCAGATTATTTTCTCTTTTTATTTTTATTTTTATTTTTTTCTTTGGCATTATTAATTTTTATTTAATAATTAAGCCATGTTGAATAACATTATATATATTAAAAAAAAAAAAAAACCCTAAGAGCATCATTTTGAATGTTTGATGTGATTTCAATGTTTTATAGTCTTATCTTTCAATATGTACAATTTATTAAATGATAATTAGTTATAGTTATTAAAATTTATAGACATTAAGGTGGATGGTTGAAAATGACATTATATATAAAGCTCTAGATTCCTACTGTGTTGACTACTTTGTTGCAATTATGATTAATATACATAAATAATTATTTTTGGATATAAGTAATGCAATGTGGTATGTCTTATTTTTTGTCAAATTTATAGTTTGAATGATGTGGTAATTTTATTTATGTGATTTGTTAATTTTTTTTCTCTCATATAGTTTCTATTCTATTCAAACTCAAAATATCTATAAATAGTACAAATAAATTTGAAAATAAAGATAATATGTAAGAAAAGGATAAGGCAAAAAAAAAAAAAAATTCATTAATTAATGACTAAATTATGAGGACATCATGAATGATAATATTTTAAAAATAAATATAGATGTTAATTTATATAGAAAAATAACTTACCTGCTATTGCTTTACGAACAAATTGTAATCCAGAGAATTGAAATTCAACTAATTTCTGAATTAGCAAAAGAAACATAAGATCAATAGGTTCAATTCAAAATCTAACACATGTTAGTAAAAAAATTAAAATACTAAAAGAGACATCAATTCGAGCTAAAACAAGAACTTGCCAATTATCTGTCCACAAAAAGTTGTAATCCAATCGATGTAGATTAAAATCTTTCAAATCCAAGTCCTAACAAAAGAAAATTGAGGGCAATATACTCAATTGAATTAATTGAAGTAACAACAGTAGATTAAATTGAGAGATGTTTGCACTAATTTTGTGGGAGATGAAAAAAATTGATGTTGTACATAACTATTTGAACTATGGCTTTTAAATTAAAACTATTAAGCTATTTGAACTATGGGTTTTGAATTGAAAATGTCAAAAACATATCTACTAACGTTTTTTATTTTGAAAATTTAAAATCTTGCTTAATATTTTGATATCTTGAAAAATCCTAACAGTTTGTAACGTTAAGTTTTGAAAATTTAAGGCTAGTTAGGTAGTTAGTTACCTCTATAATTTTATATTATATTAGATATATTGTTTTTGAAATATATATTGGATAATACTTATGATTTCTTTTCTTAAAAAAAGTTATGAAAATTATATAGTCATATATCCCATTGTATAATTGGCCAACATGATCATTTTCTTCTAATTAATTATGTTATAATTGGATTGTCTTTTCCTTTTCCTTTTTTTTTTTTTTTTTTTTAATTACATTGGATTGTCTTTTAATTTCTTTTAATAAAAAATAATATTATAAATTTCATGTAAACCCTCTATTTTAATTTTATAGATTGCCCAAAAGTAGTCCCTAAGTAACTATCAGAGACCCTAAATGGTTCATGGAAGCGCTTAAAGTTATAGAGAATCCTTAGAGATTGAATTAAACCTGATTGAAGATTAACCGGAAGGGTAAATTGGTAAATGAAATTGAATAATTTTTAATGTGACAAGGGACTAAATTGAAGATAAGTTTTGATAATTGTGGTAAAACTAAAATTAAGTTAAAAGTTAAGGGTGAGAACGAAATTTTTCAGGGTCGTGACCGACATTATATGATTTGTTTGTGGAGAAAAATACGAAGCAAAAGATGGATTGAATCACAAAAAAAAAAAAAAAAACAAAACAAAACAGAAGTCAGAACCAAACTTGTCGCACGAGAAGAAGAAGAAGAAGATGAAGAAGAAGAAGAGCTTGCTGCCTTCCTAAACCAGCTCAAAACCGACATGCACCAGACCAAGACCGATCGAAAACCAGCCGTAGGACTCGACCCGAAGCAAAGAAAAGACGTCAAGCCTAGCTCATCCAACTGCGAGCTCGCCAAGACCGAGCAGAAACGAAGACGAATCAGTCCAAAAACGCACCCAGAACCGCGACAGAACGAGGTAGATCGAGAGAGTGAGAGTGAGAGAGGAAGAGAGGAGAAGGAAGAGAGGAAGATCCAACTGAACCCAACCTAGATCTACCACCATAACAACCCCAAAACCAGTCCAAACCGAGGTCAACGCGAAGAGGAAAAGGGTGATTTCGTGAGGAAGAAAATAGGGTAAGTTGTTTAAGTTTGAAGTTGATATTGTTGATGATTTTGTTGGTAATTGAGTTAGTTTTGAAGTGGGTTTTGTTATTATTTATTTGTTGGTTGGTTGTGAGAAAAAATGAGTTGAAAACTATGTGAATTGATATTTATTAGGAACCTAGGAAACCAAGAAAATATAAAAAATTTAAAGAGAAATCAAAACACGCACTAAACTAGTTTGAAGGGCAATTCCGTAAATTGACCCATATTGCATCCATTGAGTGTTCAGATGACCCTAATGAGTTTAATTTGATGTGTTGAAGTTATTAAAAGTCAAAGATTAAAATTTGAAATCAAAACCAAGAAAACGCCAAAAAAATTAGTGGCAAAAAAAATGCGTTTTTAGCCTAAAACGTTTACCCAATGACCGTTTCTTTCCGTACCGACACTTGGACTGACTAAAGGGCAAGTTGGGAAGGTGTTCGGAGCGAAAAGGAAATGAAAAAAAGCCCCGAGTAAGGTCGTGAATACTGTTCGGCCTAAAGGGGTCGAAATCGGATTATTTTCATTTCAGGTCTCCAAACGCGATTCCGTTAGTGTCAGAATATCCCTAGGTGATAGTAAATAGGTTATGGGTGAAGAAAATGGAGTTTGGAACCTCAGAATCAATAAAGAAACCAAAAATGGAGGGTTGCGCGTAAAAAGGGTCACTTAGGGGCAATTGTGTAATTTTAGTTATTTCGAGTTTCCAGAAGTTGACGTGAATGTAACTTTACATATCCATATGTTGTGTAGGTGATGAGGATGCACGAGGATCGAGAAGAGAGGAGTAGGGGCTCTGTACGCGTCATTTACAATTGTCCGTTTTGTGAGTGTGTTTCATTTAAAGAATTTAAAAGTATTTCAAATTATTAAATTTGATTTTATAAGTAATTGCTTACTTGAATATATTTTAAATGCATTGATATGAGCATGAATTATAGCTTGAATGAGAATTTTGATTTTATATGCACATATGTGGTTGTTAAAGAGAATTTCAGAAATCAAGTTTTCAAGTTTGAGTTGAGAAAAGAAAAGAAAAGTGTTTTCAAAACTATTAGTATGCCCTCAGAGATTTTCAGAAAAGATTAGATCCGGTCGGTCTATCCCACATCAATTGACACAGTCCTGGAGAGGGATGAGTCACTAACCTGGAGGGACAAGTGTCCGAGTCTGTCAGTTGAGTCGCCATTGTTGATGTGGGGTGGTGTTTCGCGTGATATGGTTAGCATTGAGAAATTTCGCAAATAGCCGCGAGATGTCCCAGAGCTGTCACGGTTTGTCCTCTAAGTTGGATTATTCCTCGTATAGCAGCCACATGACCTTAGAGTTAGGGGTACTATGGTATTTTTGAAAGACATCGAGAAATAGCTTTGAAAGAAAAGTAAATTTGAAAAGAAAAGAAATTTTATGATTTTATTCAAGCTATTTATAATTTTAAGTTATGAGTTTTGAAATTTATGCTTTTGCATTTATAAATCCTTATGTTATATCAAGCTTGAGAAATTAAAGTTTGAAATAAAGATTGTTTTCAAACATTTTTCCAGGAGGACTTTTAGCAATTAGATTTTTGAAGAAAAGATAAATTATCACTCACTGAGCTTCTAGCTCATTATTTTTTGTTTTTGTACAAAAAGCTCATCAGGTACTCTCAGCAGGTAGCCGAGCAGTGACATTACCTCCAGTGGGAGAGTCAGCGCAACACGATATCATTTTGAGCCGTCTATTTTTACATCAGTTATATTTACATGTAAACCCCTTTTGAAATGTATAAATAATTTATAATTTATAATTATAAGTCCGTAACTATTTTTAAATTGTTTTTGATTTAAATGTGGTTTACGACTTGAGTTTTGGATTTTATTAAGTTGATTTGAAAAATTAAATGTATGTTTGAGGCCTACGAGTAATTAAAAGTTGGGTTGGTGCTGAAAAATAGTCGAAGTGTGATTTTTTGTAAACAAGTTTTTTCGGAATGTCAAAAACGCAGCTGTTATGTTGTCGAAATTTTATTAGAAAATAAGTTTAAAAATAAAAAAAAATTTCTACTGTAAGCCCTCGATGTTTAATTAAAGTTACTTTAGTAATAATGTCTAAGTGGTGTATGAAATCGTAAATAATTATTAAGAGATGTTTTGAGACCTTAGAGGATTAAACGAAAGTATTGTAAAATCATAGGGATTGATGCAACTCCATTGGAAGCTTAGTTAAGTATAAGGGCAAATTGGTCATTGTCAATTGAATTCATAAGTTAATATGATTTATGGATTAAATTGAAAGGAGTTTATAAGTTAAGGGTCAAAATGGAACAAACAAGACTTAAATGCCATAAGTCAATTATTTAAGGGATAAGATAGCCATTTATGGAATTGTTATTAAAATATATAAACAACACTTAGTGAAAAATCCATTCCACCAACACAGACAAACTCAAACTGAGAACACCAAGCTAAAAGAGAAAAGAGAGAGGCGAGAGAGAGAGGTGTGTATGGTTTGACCAAAGGGTGAAATTGATGATCAAAGTTGGTTCAATTCATTTTTGACATCCCAATCCATCAATCAAGCTTCCCTAAGCTAGGAAATCAAACTAGAAGCAAGAACCAAAACAAATCAAGGTTAGTTCACTCACTTTTGAACTTGTTTTTGTGATATTGTATTGGTTATTTTAATGGTGTTTGAATTGGTTTTGATTGAGGGATTTTATCTATGTTAAGAGATGACTTGTTGGAGACTTGAAAAACATGTATAGATGGCATAGAAACCTACTAAGATTGATGAGTTGGGGTTGGCTTGAGATAGATTTTAGGTTGGTTTTGGATTGGAAGCAAATGGAATGAGATGTAGACAAGGTATTTGATAAAATGTCTCAAAGAACTAACATGCAAAACTTGATGGAAATGAATCTAGTATGTGTTGTAACATGTGAGGCCTTATAGAGAAGTATGAGAATCTAATGGTATTGAGATGTTTTAGGCATGATTTTATGTTGCTTAAGTGACTAACAAACTTATGAAAATGATTGAAATGGAATTAGAATAACTTCCATTGTAAGGTAATGTAAGATACCTATAAAGGGCATTATGAATTGTCTTTGAATATCACTTCTTTTATGTGTTGAAATGAATTGTATGGATAGGTTTGAGTATGTATAACACTAGGAAAGGAAGAGTTAAGTTTTAGAATGAAATGGGTGAAAAAGCCCCTTAAAAAGTGATCGTAAAGTGGTGTTTTTGGCCCAAAACACCTATCAAACAATGTCGGAATTCGACGAAATTTTACGGATGACCACATTGGAAGATAAAAAGAGTGTGGAAGAAAGAATTGGAGCAAAAACATGCACGGTTTGGGCTGTGAATTCAATTCGAGTTTGAGGGGTCAAAAACGTTCATTTTGAGTTCCAAGCTTCAATTTATGATGGGAAGCATATGGGGACGCTCCTTGGGGTATATAAGAAAGATTCATGCAAAGAAATTGAGAATTTGGAGCATGGATCAAAGAGAAATTGAAAGGAGAAGCTACTAGTGTAGAGGGAATTTTATAGAGTTAGTATAGTTAGGTGCATTTGAGTGCATTTTTGTATTGTCTATTGAGCACATTCTAAATGTGCTTATCATGTGTAGGTGAAGTCGAGGCTAGCGGAGTTGGGGAGGATTGTTAAAGCTATTAGGGGGAGTTGATTTCAAAGGTGAGTGCTAAAATGCATTTTAAATCATTTATGTGGTTTTGAACCGTTTACACGTTTTATGATGTGTTTACCACTTTGGAATTCAAAAATAAGTGTTGTTACGGATATTATTTTTGTATGAGAAAGTTTCGTTTTCATGATTTTTATAAGTGTTAATTATATTTTGATATGAAATATCAAGTTAGAACTTGTGACAATTGAGCTATTTTTTATGGTTTTGTAAAGAAGAAATGAAATTCTTAAATTTTATGTGTTTGATGCAAGAAAATAATATATGTACAAATATGTTTTCAGAGGCCAATTGTCTACGTATCATTTGTAAGTTTTATTATGACGCCCCAATCCGGACCGCCACTAGGCTCCTATCCGATTGGTATGCCCGGGCACCCAAACGAATCCCTCTTAGCCCATCTTGATGAGAAAAGGGCATTCGAGGAGCGAACCCTCTTAATTTGAAATTTAACTTTAGCGGAAGCTAAATCTTTTAAACCTTAAAGTTGAAATGATTTGGGTTGGGTTGATACTATTCATTTGGTCATTTTTAAAACTCAAAACCGGCAGCATAATGGCTGTAATTTGGATAAACCAAAAACCTGAAAATCAATTTGAACACTTCAAACTATAATCACAATCCAACCCAACTTCTCGCAATCCAGTTTATCAACATAAACACAAAAATTTGAAACCTTCAAAGACAAGATATAAACATGTACTTTTAAATCTAGTAAGTTTGATTTTACAAGCACAAAATGATGCACTTTTACATAACTCAAAAGATGTCACTCTTTTTATGCAAAATGTACAAACATATACAACATACAAAAGACCCAAAATATGATTATTACATTCTTCAAGAAGCAAATGCCACACTTGCGCCTACTTGAATACGGAGGAGGGAGGTTGCACTAGTCTTCACCTACACGAGTACTTGAGGAGGTTTTTATAAACAATTTGAAGAGTGAGCTATAAAGTTTAGTGAGTGCAATAGTTTATAAACTTAACTTTACTTTCCGAAAACTTCCTCCTTAGAAAACTTTAATAAAAGTTTCTAATTCTTAAAAACATTTAAAACATAAATCTCATTCAATTGCATAATATTAATATAAACAACTTATAATAAACTTGTAAAGCATAAATCTGAACATACTTAAAATAACTGAACTTTATAAAAGCACCATTCGTAACCTTAATCTCTTGACCACACGGCGACTTAGCTAAGGCCGCAGGTGTGGTAGGTCACAAAGTGATGCATCTGACATCCACCGCAACCAACTCTCTGAGACCTCTCAGCAACTACGTGCGGAATTCTGCATCGCTAACCGTAGTGCGAGACCATATTCCACAAAGTAGGGGCGACACACTCACTCATAACTCTAACTATACAGTTAGTGACTCGTTTCCCCCAACCCTTGCCTTACTAAGTGGGATATACCGTATGGGTCTGAACTCGATAAACTGGTGGGTACTTATGGCATTTGAAAACTTTATTTTTCTCTAATGCTATGCCTTACAAATCTTTATACTTGGTGCACAAGCACAAAAGCTTTAAACTTGAGTCATTGGACTCGTTTACTTTACAAATACAATACATGTATTTACATACAAGAACTTATACATGCAAAAGCATAAAATCTAGCTTATCAATGCAAAAGCATAAAATTACTTTAGAAAACTCTTTGAAAGTGCACTCACCTTAAGCTTGGGCTTAACTCGGATGAGCTTCAAAAGCCCTCTCGTGATCCGATCGGATGCTCTTTACCTACATGACATATATATACATAAATTTATGTTTGTGTCAACTTCTGAAAACTCGAAATAATAAAAATTACATAATCCCCACTAAGTGTACCATTTTTAGGCGTAACTCTCCATTTTTGGTTCCTTAATTTAATCTTCGACTTTTATTAATCCCAATATGCCTAATTAAACTCATTAGGGTCATCCAAACTCTCAACGGATGCCATATGGCCAATTTACAAAATTGCCCTTTAAGCTAGTTTAGCGCACGTTTTGGTTTCTCTCTAACTCTTTGGTTTTCTAAACTCCCAATATGCTTAAATCCACTTATTTTTCAACTCGTTTTCACTAAAAAACAACCAACAAACAAATCATAACAAAACCCATTTCAAATCAACTTAGACACCAACGAAATCATCAATTTCAAACTTAAATAACTCACCCCTTTTTTTCTTTCGCGTTAACTTCGATTTGGGACTGATTTTGGGGTGGTTTTGGACTGGTTTTATTGACAGATCTGAGCTGGTTCAAGCTATTTTTCTTCCTCCTTCTCATCTCTTCCTCTCTCTTTCCCTCTCGGTTCGGCCGCAACTTGTCGTGACTTTTGCAGTCGATCTGCTGCTGGTTTGCACACGAGGAAGATGGTTTCAACTTCGATTCAACTGCTAGTCGTTTTTGCCATGGAGTTCAGCGAGATCTGCTCGGTCAACTGGTTTGATTCACGGCTGGTTGAGCTAGATCGACGTCGAGGTGGCTACGTTCTGCAGGTCGTCGCAACTTGAACGGAACAGCAGCTCGACGTCGTTTTCTGCACAATCGGGTCGGTTCAAACAACAGTTCTGCGCGTGCGATTCTGCTCGTTAGCTTCGGGTTGTCTCCGCCGTACAGTTTTCGTCGGTCGACGGTGGTTAATTGGCGGCAGCTCTTCTTCTTCTTTCTTCTCTTATTCTTTCTTTCTTTCTTCTTCTTCTTCGCGATTTCACGATTGATTTCTGTTTTAATTTTTGAAAGTCAACCATATTTTTTGGCTTCTAATTTCCTCCCCAAACAACTCTAAAAATGACGGTCACATCCCTTAAAAATTTCAGTCTCCTCCCTTGGCTTTTAGCTTAATCTTACTATGACCACAATTATTAAAATTTATCTTCAATTTAGTCCATTTTCACCTTAAAAATTTTTTGATTTCATTTACTATTTTAACTTCCCGTTTAATCCCCAATTGAGTTTAAATCAATCCCTATGGGTTCTCTCTCTATGACCTTAAGTTTTTCCATAAACCATTTAGGGTCTCTAATCAATACTTAGGGACTATTCCTAAGAAACCCGTACAATATAAAAAAATAAAGGGTTTACATTTATAGACCCGGCCGATATATGACAAAGTATGGGAGGGATTGCGTCACTAACTTTGGGGGGAAAGAGCCCGTAGTGTCGCTTTTACGTGTGTGGGATGTTGTCTTGCACTACGTATTGCGATGTAATATTCCACACGTGGTGTTTGGATGTCTTCATAAGTGTCACGGATGATGTTTGTGGCTAAATTGCCTTGCGACTCCACATTATCGTGGTTGTAAGTTTAAGGCTAACGTTGGTGCATTTTAAAACGTAAGTCTAAGTTTGAAAGTAAACTATTTTATGTGTTTTATATTTATGCTTCAAAAGGAATTTTATAACCAAATTTAATCTTATAATGTTATTGCTTACTAAGTTTATTGAAAATTCTATGCATCTTTCATTTTGGCGTTTGTATGATTTTATTATGTTAAGCATGAACTTTTATGAAATTTAAGTTAAATGATCTCAAAATAAATTTTTTTTTTAATGTTTTTAAGGAGGTATTTTACAAATGAATATGATATTGATTTATAAATTACGTGCACTCACTGAGCTTCAATAAGCTAACTTTTTCCTGTTTTATGTTAAAAATCTTCTCAGGTGCTAGCATAGGTGATCAAGGCATAAGATACCCTCCGTTAAAATAGATGGGCGCAGATTCGACGGATGCTTAATTTGTATAATCATTTTGCATGCATATGAAAGTTAAAAGCCACAATTTTGTTGTATTTCATTATATACTTTAGTAGCTTTTGAAATGAATGCTTGTATCTATATGTCTTTTGATATGTATAAGATTATATGAATTCCATTAAGGTTATGAAAAATACATACTTTTTTTTAAAAGTTATTTTCCTTGAGTTTTGATTATGTTCTTTGGCCTATGGTTATGGTTTTGTATAATTTTTAAACTATGGGATTTTATATGGTATGAAAATTTACCTATGTTTTGGAATTTTACATGATTCTTTTGTATGAAATGGAAATGAAACTCTGAAATTTGTTTGAGGAAGAAGTTGGGTTGTGATTGGAAAAGATTTGAAAGTGTATTTGTCTTACAGGTATTTTGGGAATATTGAAAATACATACATCATATTGCCGAATTTTCATTTGAAAAAAAAAAAAAAAAAAAAACAACCCATCCTTGTTTATAAGTAAGGAAAGACTTTAAGGGTTCGTTCCACGGATTCCTTTTAGACCAATTTGAAGGGTTTAGGAGGATTCCGTCGGAGTGCCAGACAGGGCCCTCTGGATAGAAGTATGATATGGTTCGGACTGGGTCCTGTCATCTACGCATTTTCAGTTTTTAATGAAAACCAACCCAATAATATTTTAGAAAGTATTAGAAAGTTTATGGTTCGCTCCACAAGTTTCGTTTAACCCGACGAGTTGGGTTTATGAGGGATCCGTTGGGGTGTCCGACGTAACGTACCGGATTAGAGCTAAAGGTATCTGAATCTGGTTGTGTCATTTCATCACGCCCTCTTTAACATTTTAATAATAGAGAAGACTTCTTAATTTCTTTTTTTCAATTTAAAATATTTTTTTTTACAAAAATTAAAAAATATTTTTTTGAAAATAGAAAAATTTAAAATTTTTTATCTCAAGATAATTAATCAGTTTAAATATTTACATGAAAGATTTAGCAAAAAAATTATATTCAGTATGTGGAATTCATTATACAGGATATATACAAGATATATGTTTAAGATATCATGAGATTAGATTAAATTATATATTGTAATATATCTATTTTTTTAAGTAACAAACAAACAAAAAAATTATTCAAATATTCTAAGTCCTTTTTTTAAAGAAATAAAAAATAAAAAATAAAAAAATCCAAGTAAAAGTTACACTTATCCATTTAACTATATAGTTCACATAACAAATATAGTGAGACACACGAATATTTTAAAAAATTTCGAGTAAATTTAATATACATGTAAAATTTGTGAAAAACAATATGAATTATGTATTTATTATTTATGAATATTTTTTTTTTAAATAAAATAATTGGTATCAAATTTAATAGATAAACATAAGATGAAATTATGATAAGAGTAGGAGTGGGTTTGTTTTTTTTGTTTTTTTAAAGTAAAATGCTTACCAAAAAAAGAAAAAGTCATAAAATATATGGCGGCAAACAACACTCTTTTGGCGCCTAATTATTCCAGATTTTTTTTTTCTTTTTTTAATTTGGCATTAGAAATTTTTATGTAATAGTTAAGCCAATTGGATGACACTTTAGTTGGTTACTTGGTTATTAGCGTACAAAGTGAGGGATGCTTCCACAGTTGTTTTTGTTTTTGTTGTTTTTTTGTTTTTTGTTTTAACTTTTTCAATTTGGCATTATGAATTTTCATTTAATAATTAAGCCATGCTGGATAACATTATTATTATATATATGGAAAAAACTGAGAGCACCATTTTGAATAATATTTGATGGTTTCAGTGTTTTACACTATTTTCTTTCAATATGTGGAATTTATTAAATGATAATTTATTATAATTATTACATTTTATAGACTTAAGGTATATATATTAAATATTTTTAATTCCTCTTATATAAAAATTATATTCAAACTCTCCCTTATTTGATTATGTTTATGATTTAAAAAAAGTTATGTAAATTAAATATGTATATATCCCTAATAAATATATATTAGTCAAGTTACAAAAAAATGAATACATATCAAGTAATTTATTTATGATAATGATTATGATTTAAAGTTTGCATTTTAATGACGCTTAAGTAATTTAAAAATACTGGAAAAGGGCATGAGACAAGCATAGTTATTTTTTGGTGAAAAAGTTGGTAGACTTGCAAATATAGGCATCTAGTAGTTTATAATCAAGGATTAAGGAAGCAAGAGCCAACTATGTAAATTCTTGGATATTAATTTACTATTACTTTGTTAGTTTGCTGCAGGTTAAGCATGAGTTGGTTTCATGAATTTCTAATGTTTTATTTACAGGAATAAATACCATTATAACTTGTTCACATATAGCAGGTTGCTGCCATATCATTTTTCTGTTGCATTAGTAATTTCAGGTTCTACTTCGTATTTGTAATCATTACTAGGTGATATATCTAAATTGCTGTATAATACATATAAGTTAAACATTACATTATGGATTGAAAAATTTTTGGATATAACTTGAGGCCTACTTTTATATCATCTAAAACTTTTTTTCGAAATTCAACTTTATAGTTTAAATGATGTAATAATTTAAGACCAAACTAAAGTCCTTGTCAACCGTCCACATGACATATTAATATTTAACTAAGTCAAATATAATGTTTTATTTTTGGTCATTAATTAGAATATATTTATCTTTAAGTAAGAGTTCAAATAGAAATTGAGAGTTAGAGTTTTAATTTCATTAAACAATCCATCTCAAATGATAAAATAATTTAATTTTTGAAAACTTAAGACTACTTAGGTAGTTTGTTACCTCTAATCCTCTATAATTTTTAATTTTATCCATTTTAAATTATATTGGATAAAATTTATGATTAAAAAAAATTATGAAAATTATATATTCATATATCACCAAGTTATAAGCGTTCTTTGAGTTTTAGCTTTTGTCTCTTCTTTTAATTTCATTGATATGGAGGATTGTTAGAAAAATGGGATAAATACCAATTTTTAAAGGATCTAGTTTTTATTGGGTTAGAGATTTTAATTGAGATAGATCAAGATGGATTTATGAAAAAAAATGGTGCTTGGATGAATGAAAATTGAAATAAAGAATTAATTTTCAAACTATAACTGTTGGATTAAGTGTTAAGAATACAACTATTAAATTTGAAAAAGTATAACTACAAAATAAAATTGTAGATTTAATTTTTCTAATTATAATTGTAAATGTTAATTATAGAATTGAATTGTAGTTTTAATTTATATGAAGTGTAAAATTAAATATTCAAATTGGTGTAATTTTGAATTTTCAAAGCATAACCATTGATTCGGTTTTAATGACGGGTATTAAATTAGTTGTAACCACCCCTCCATGCAATCGATCAATTGATACCATTTCTAATTGTTTAGGGACAACTAAGTATCCATTTTTGCTTTTCAGTTTATTTTTTTCTCAAACATTATTCCTAATTGTAAGAGTACTCTAGAGTAATAGAGATTTAGATATAAATCAACTCACCAAACGAGTCTAGTTAGAGTTATTATATCCTTAGAGACAAATACCGAACAACTCAAAGGATAAACAGCAAATTTATCTTAAGGACACCATAGTTATTATAGACCTCAACACAAATATTTTTGTTTATTTTTTTCATACTGCAAATTCTTTGTCCTATTCTTATTATCAATTTTTTCTAACAAAAAGCACTTCAACTGGAGTCAAAGATTTGTGCATTTATTTGCATGTAATCGGAATGACTTGGAATCGAAATAATTTGAAATCGAAGTTGTTTACTTCAATTGTAGGAATCAGAATCAGAATTAGTAGCATTCTCATTGAAATGCTTATTTTGATTTAAAATCAAAATTAATTAATTACAAGTTATTAAAATGATGTACTCCATAAGCATTTTTTCTATAAAAAAAAAAAACTATTGAGATCTTAAAAAAAGGAAAAAAAAAAACTATGTAACTATTGAGATTTTGTCAATTGCAAAAGAAGTATTATGTATCTTTTTACAAAATTGTATTTAAGATGTAGTGCAATCTTTTTATAAAATTATCATGTTCTGCTTTGTAACTCGTCATAATAGGCTAAGAAAAATAAATTTTCTTAAAATATTATTATAAGAATATTATGTATCTATATTATATATCAAGTCATGTTTTTTTTTTTTTTTTTATAAAATGATTTGTTCTTTTTTTTTTTTTTTTTTTCGTTATAAAAATTCTTAGCAAAGATGAATAGAGAACTAAGCAAATTATGTTTTCTTTTTTCACTTTTTTTTTTTTTTTTGTCGATTTCTAGTTTTAGTGTTATCTTTTTTAATAAAGGGTATAAAAAACTTTTTAAATTATAAAAGAGAATGGCCAGATGAAAATCCTAAGTGGGGTTTGAGAAATGGAAATCTCATTCCACAATTCTAAATTTGCATGAGACTTATAATTCTATTCTCATTATGGATTTATTTTAAAGTAAGTAAACATCAATAATCATTCTCATTCCTCAATCTCATTTTTAATTCCTTAAGTAAATGATTATTATTTTATTTATATTAAATTTTTAGGATAAGAGCATTATAGTCTTTACTTTTTATTACAATTGATCGTTGACCATTACTAATTGATAGTCAATCCCAATAGTTGGCTTGTTTTTGTAGTATTAATAAAAACTCAAGTGATGTTCATGTGAGAAGGGCCATAGCTGCCATGTACGTTTAAAATTAGCAAACATAGAAGGTTTTTGTGTAATTTGCCCCTTTTAAAATCATTTTTAATCTTTACCTTTCATCTTAAAGAAGGACGGTGGAGATTTTTTTTTTTTTTTTTGGTATTTCTAAGTTTTTAATCTTTTTAATTTTATTTTAACTAAAATTGAAATAATTTCACTAAAATGATGAAAATGACCCTTGCTTGTTAAGTTTGACTAACATTGAGGACTAAGTGATGAGTTTTATGATAATTTAGAGATGACAGAATCATTAATTGATTTACTTAAAAAAAAAAAAAAGAATTTGAAGTTTTTTGAAAGTTATGGATGAAATTGAATTTGATTCCCTTTTTTAGTGAAAATGAAAGGAAATAGTATTCCACTTTCGTTCCATTTTTTTCCCCAATCATATCTCTCAATTACTAATTTGAGTTTTAATATGAATTAAAATAAAAACCTTCTTAGTTTATCTTTAATGAATATGACAAATGCAACACTCATTTTCTTTCTTTCTTCTCCTTCTCTTTATATTTCTTCTTCTTCTTTCAAGTGACATATCGAAAGTTTTTAATTCCAGTAGGAATCACCTGTTTCTTTATATTCCAACAAATCAAAACTATTATTTTTGTCACAAATCTCTCTGTCCAAGACTTGGCGACCCACAAAGATTTTTTGTTATTTGTACAGCCATTTGAGAAACGTTGTGGGTTTTGAAGTTTTTGTTACTTTAAAACTACAAAATGACTTGAATATTTGTGTAAGAGAAATTTAAATGTTGGCGTTGGATAAAAATAGTGGGTGAGATCTTGGTGTGCCTAAATTGTAAAGCATTAGAATTACCAATTCTTTTATGCGTATTATGAGTTCCTAATAGCGGGGCCCTTATACATAATCCGTAGCCTCTAGCTAGGGTACTGTAATTCATTATTTGCTAGCTATGCCCATCATGTATTTCAATTCATTTATCATTGTCTACTGTACATGAAGATCCTTCTTTTTTCTTTTTTACTTTTTGGTTTGAAATTGACATTATTCATTGTATGTTTGTAGTTGGTCGGTATATATTTTCTTTTGTTAAGGATCAATGCTTCATTTCATATTTATTTTTCTTCGTTCAGGATATGTCCTTGTTTGAGTTCCTTTGTTCGTTATATGAAATCTATTTTCGTGATTGATGTTAGAAGTTAGATATGTTCGAAATATTTTTAATGGGGTAAACGATGTTGTATTTAAGTCCATAATATATTATCAGAATCGTTTCAATAAGAAGAGCAAAGTTTTGTCAGATCAAATTTTCAAATTTTTAAGGGGATAGTTTTGTCTCAAATCCACTAGTTTTGTCTCAAAACCATTCTCGATGTTAGTAAAACTCAAACTAATGCTTTGGTGATTGGAACAAAACTCATCAAGGCAAGAGTGCTACTTAAAAAAAAAAACAATTTTTTTTTCTTGTTACAACAAAAGAGAGGTCTCCTTTCTCTTATTACTAGTAAATATGTAAGGTTAAACTTTATTTCCCCACCATAAATATGAAAACATGAAGAACTAGGTGCACATGGCATGAGCTAAAAGGAATATGCTAAAACCTTTCGACAGTTAACAAAAAGCATTTAATTGATGAGTCTCCATTGCACTCCCCTCTAGAGGTAATGCGTGAACTTTGAGTACCAAATCCGATCGGCTAGAAATGAATGACCATGCATGCCTAGCCTGAGATCTTGGTGTGCCTAAATTGTAAAGCATTAGAATGACCAATTCTTTTATACGTATTATGAGTTCCTAATAGGTGGGGCCTTATACATAATCCTCGGCCTCTATTTGAGGGTAGTTTAATTTATTATTTGTTAGCTATGCCCATCATGCATTTCAATTCATTTATAGATCTCTAGTGTGAAGATCCTTTTTATCTTTTCCATTCTTATTTGATTGTGATAATAACCACACGATAGTTTGTTATATGATCCCTTACGTAACTGATCGCAATTATGATTATTTACTTCAACATCTAAGAGGAAAGATAGGGATGTTTGCAGCTGGAAATATATTTGATAATTAGACAAACTTGTTACATATTAAACTATATGGAAAAACTCAATAAGATTAAAAAAAAAAAAAAAACCAACGATAACATAAATCTTCAGATAAGTATTTGCTTGGAATTTTATGAACCATTACGCATGAAGAGAAAAATACAAAATCCAAATTTGGTTTTCTTAATGGATGTTATTAAATGTTTGGATATGATAGCAAAAACTTGAATCTAAAGACTAAAAACAGTAGAATCTAATCAGAAAGTGATGTGAATCATAACTTAATGAAAGATATTTTGTTCTTGGATAATTTTTATTCTGTTTTAGATCAGTTTCATGTCACTATTACAAAATCAAAACCCAATAAGAATCCCACATCCCACATCATTGCTGATGAAAAATAAAAAGAATATATTCTTATCAAATTCCACGTATTAGTATTGAAAAAAATGACCACAATCAGCTCAAAGGAAGACAAGTATAAGCATTTTATCAAATAAAAATAATATTTAATTTTCTTTCTTTCAAAATCGAAAAAATAAAATATTATTCTTTGCACGACTTGCTGGCTAGGTTTACCAATAATTTAATTAAAATAATAAAATCCCTAACATTTGTTAATAAGTCAACTCTTTTCACCCGTTGCATGTTACTCTTAATTAATTAGCAGTAATTATAGGTGACCCACAGCACTCATTTTAGTTTCACTGACCACAAAATGGTAAGATTTATCAAAATTTTTACCTAACTGCGGGGTGCCCTCGTTTGTACGGCAATGTACATTATTGGTGAGTTTCATGGTTAGTCATGTATAGGTTTTGGCCACACAAAAATAAATAAATATATGAAAAATAATCACATCTCAACCTTTTATTGATTGTAATATTATCATATCAAGTTAGGTTATGAAAAAATTCATATTATAAAAGGATCCAAATCTATATATATATATATATATATATATTCTCCAATTACCATTTCTTTAAATTTTTATTTTATGACCATAAATTATAATCACCAATTTTCAATGAACTCCATCACAATAATGAAATCCATTGAAACTGAATGGTTCTATTAATTATCTTAAAATAAAAGTTTTAGGATGTCCATACTATATATGATTCAACCCTAAAGGGCTCCCACGGAGTTGTGTCTAATTTATTTTGTGGCAATAAATTCAAAGAAGGCAGTAGACGGGAAAAATCTTATGAAAATATATGTTGATCATATGATGTAAATTAGATCATTTTCATTAATAGAATTCACATGGTTGGTTGGATCCATACCGTATGCATGCCAAATTTTAGTAAGTAGCTAGCTATATAATATTAGCAAAATTAGTATTTGTGGGAAATATTGTATTTTTGTATGTAATTATAATTGTATTATCGAAGTTCATTGATCATGAACATTTTTATACTTGTATTTCATCATAACATTTGTAATAGATTAATTTTTCCTTATTCTTTCTAATTAAATATATAAAATGTGAAAATTATTTCAGTCATCGTAATTATACAATCGATGACACAAATTTTATGAATCAAACATCTAAATAAACTCTATGAAGTTAATGTTATGACGTACTTGTACCTCCTTTGTGAATTACACTTCTCAATTCATTAAAGATTGACCAATGTTTTTGTTTTTTTTTTTTTTCAAAGAAAAAAAAATGATTGACCAATAATTTTTAAAGTAGTTTACCTACCCAAACTTGTTGCCTCCGATCCACATTAAACACTTCAATCAAAGTTATATAAGCCACTTAATTCGTTCAACAAGTACATAGAAACTCATAAACCCAATAGAATCTTATATTTTCATTTATTAGTTTAATTTTCATGATCATCTATACCCAAACAATTTACTAGCTATATAAAATTATTATTTTTTTCCAACTATAATTATTCGCACACATTAATCATATTACAATTATGAGACATCCTATACTGTAAACAAGACTTGTATACATGATAATCAACAACTTAATATTCATTATAATTCAATCTTATTGAAGGAAAAAAAAAAAACGCCAACTTTAAAAGGTAGTGGGTTCTTTTGGTACTCTCTGTATAATTACAATTAGTGTACATAATAACAAATCCTAATATTATTATGAACCAGGTCTTTTTATAATTTAATATTTTTCCTAATCTTTATAAATAATATGATTAGTATTTGAAAAAGTAAATATGAAAAACAATCAGATTTCCACCATTCAATAATTATAATGCTTGTATATCATAAGAGTAGATTAGGTCAATAGAAAGTTTAGATTACGAGATGATCCAAATTCTATAACTATATATTGTAGTTGACATTATCAATATATGCAATCACAAAATTAACTAATTAATCATATGAGGTAATAAGAAAAAAAATATAGTAAAAGAAAGAGAGAGAATTATATATGTATAACTTCTAGACTAAAGCATATATATATATATATATAAAGTATACGTATAACAAAAATGAAATGAAATTTGATGAAGATGATAGCGATAGCAAGTACCACAAAGTTAGGTGAAGACAAGGAGAAGGTACCACAGGAGAGCCGGTCAGAGACGGCCAGAAACAGCCCTTTTATAGCCGGCTGTCAGTACACTGTGGCCAGCCCACACTCTTTTAACACTTTGCTTTTGCACCATCTCAACTTCCTTTAAAAGCCTCTCCATTGGAGGACCGAGTCATATTACAAGTTACAGCCCATACCAAAGCTTCCCTCTCTCTCATTAGTTGTTTCTTCTGTCTACTCTACGCTAGCTGGTACCTATTAATACTTTTTTGACAATCATGGCGAAATTATCACAGCAGAATCCGAAAAACGTCAACAATAATAATAACAATAACAATAATAATGGTGTGAGTACGACGAAGACTAAACGAACACGGAGGAGTGTCCCCAGAGATTCTCCTCCTCAAAGAAGCTCTATTTATCGTGGCGTGACCAGGCAAGTATATATTACTTAGATAATTTGCTTATATATAGCTTTGATTTGTTTATTTATTTATTTATTTTTGATGTTATTTCATTTCTATTTTTTTTTGTTTCTGACATGGGTATGTTTTTTCTTTGTGGTTTGTGTTTTGTGCAGGCATCGGTGGACAGGAAGATATGAAGCTCATTTGTGGGACAAGAATTGCTGGAATGAATCACAGAATAAGAAAGGAAGACAAGGTTCCTCATCTTGGATTTTTTTCCCTTTTTTATATATACATGAAACATAGATCATGTTACTTTGTTTATTATATATCAATTATGCAGCAATGTATTGATGGAGTTTTTTTTTTTTTTTTTTTTTTCCTGTCTGGTTTTCTGGTGGAATTTACTGGTATTCTACACCAAATGCAGTCTATCTTGGTATGTTCTACTTCAGGCAATATATTTCTTATATCAAAACATAAAATGGTTGTTTTATACAATTTTTATAGTTCCCTTTCAAGTTTCTTTTATATATCTGGAATCATATGTTTGTCATGGTTTGTATGTGCATGGTTGTGATTAATTTGATTGAAATATTGCTTGATTTTTAGGTGCTTATGATGATGAAGAAGCAGCAGCACATGCTTATGACCTAGCAGCACTGAAGTATTGGGGCCAAGACACCATTCTTAACTTTCCTGTAATTCTTTTCAACCTTTTTGTTTTTTCATTTGTCCAGTCGAGTACAATCAAATTACTCGAAAAACAATATCTTGACACTTTGATATTCAGTGAATATCACGGAAGACTTGTAACACAAAATTTAATTGATGACTATTTCGTTTGATGATTATTAACTACAGTTATCAACTTACCAAAAGGAGTTGAAAGAAATGGAGGGTCAGTCCAGAGAAGAATATATTGGATCATTAAGAAGGTGAGGTTTCTGGTATTGTGAAAAAAAAAAAAAGGAAATTAATGCTTCGATTTATTAATCTGATTAATTATCTAATTATCTTGCTTCTTTGATTCACATGTTTTCTGTATAAATGTGCTTTAAATTGAGGGAGTATGTGCTATATTAATCGCAGGAAAAGCAGTGGTTTTTCCAGAGGAGTTTCCAAGTATAGAGGTGTTGCGAGGTATTTTAATTTATTCAAAAACTTGTTATATTTGTGAAACTTGTTTTCGTTTTGTTTTATTTTGGTTTTTTATTTTGGGTTTTTTTTTTTTTTTTTTTTTTTTTTTTTCTTTTTGTTTTTGCTTTTAAGTTTTGTGAAACTTTTATTGGGTTATCAAATGTAGTTTAATTATTATTATTTTTTTTTTCTTTTTTGGCCATCGCACTATCTAAAATTAGACATTCAAATTCTTCTTATGCTTTCTTTCACAAAAATCCATAATCACATAGCCAAGTAGTTATATTTATATCGATTATATATACCATTTCATTACAAATTTAATTTAATAACATTTCTTGAGCTTGCTACATGGCCAATTACAGTTGATATGGATTGATTTATCAAGAAATTTATCACCAAATTCTAGGAGATATATTAAAACAAATATTTTAAAAAATTCATAGAAATATTGAAGTACTAACACCTCACTTAAAATAGAAGAGGTATATAAATTAGGACACATAAACATGACTAGATTTTGAAACTATTTACATTTGTTTATAATTAGATTGTATACCTAAAAAAAATGCCAATAAATTTTATAATTAGTTGGTAATTTCAGTTTCATTTTATCATGTGGCAGACATCATCACAATGGTAGATGGGAGGCTCGGATTGGAAGAGTTTTTGGGAACAAATACCTTTATCTAGGCACATACGGTAATGCCTTATTTTATATATAATTATTATTATAAATTTAGGAGTTAAAATATGAAATATAATTTGATATAGTATAATTTTGTTGATGTGATGTTTTAATTTTTACAATCAGGGAATATATATATATATATATATATTCAAAAAACGAATTTTAAGTACATTTAAGCTATTTATATGTAGGAGGAAGCAACCTCCAAATGAGTTATATTTTACACTATAATTTGTAGCAGAGAGAGGGGGGACCACTAAACCTAACAATTAATTACTAATTAATTATCTCTAAATTCAACGCCAGCTTTCACGTAATTTCATGCACAAAATTTATTATTATTTTCCCAATCAATCAATGAATCAATCACTTAATTATGTCATCAAATAATTTTGGACAGCCACCCAAGAGGAAGCTGCTACTGCATATGATATGGCAGCCATCGAATACCGTGGTCTAAACGCCGTCACCAACTTCGATCTGAGCCGTTACATCAAATGGCTTAAACCTGCCAACCACGCCAGTGTCAACCCTAGCGTCGAAACAACATCTTCATCATCAATATTGACGGCCGTTAATCGCCACCGCGATGATCATCATCACCACTATCATCAAGATCATGAGCAGTTCAACTTGAGCTTCTTCAACAGCCAATCACAGAATATGGTTTCAAGTGGTGGGCCCAGCGAAATCACGCTGTTGAGTCAGCAGCCACGGCCCGTGACTGCCACGTCAGCCCTAGGGCTTCTACTTCAGTCTTCCAAGTTCAAGGAGATGATGGAGATGACCACCTCGTCGTCCTCCTCCGCCGCGGATTGTGCCTCCACGCCGCCTCCACCGCTCATGGACTCTGACCACCCTCTTCAGTGTGGCTTCCCTGAAGACATACAAACGTTCTTTGGTGGGTGTCAGGACTCCAAGTACAGTTTTGGCGAAGGAGATGATGATATCATCTTCAGTGAACTCAACTCCCTCGTCCCTCCTATGTTTCAGTGCAGTTTCGATGTATAGAGCTAGTGGATCTTGGTACGGTAACTTTGATAGGATGATGCATTAATTGCATGAATTGAAATCTAATGATTATCAATTGTCCTGAAGATACCATCGTGCCATTAATGCATGCATGACAGCTGCAAGGAGGATTTGGTTTTAGGTATTATATAGGATTAATATTATTTGATTCTTCCTGTGTTTTAGTCGAAAATCAGGTAAACCTGGATGATTTCAAATTTTTTGAGCACAAATTTCTGAAATTTATTATAAACCACCGATTTTCTGAAAAATTTTAACGATTTAAAGATCATCTAATTCTGCCAGAATTTCGACCAAAACACAGAGATAGTTAATGATATTAATTCTTATTTTTAATACATAATTAAACAATAATAGGAGGGACAATAGATTCTTTAAGAAAGTAATTAGTGATGGGGAGAATTTATTTAGTTCATGCATATTTGTAAACGAGAAAATTAATAAGGGTCTGTTTCATTATCTTCATTTTTTCCCTGTTGGTGGTCTCTTGATTCATATCTTTCTTATATGGAGAAGGAGAATAAGCAGTAGTTGTGTATCTTTATTTAACACAGTAAACATAAGTGAATAAAAATTCTATTTATTATCCCTTTCCAAAAAAAATCTATTTATTATCGTTTCTTTTTTTATTTTTTTTTCTCTCAGTGACACTTGAGTCCCCTTTTTGTGTTCACTAGTTTCTCTCTCACTGCTGCTATTGTAACTAGAGAAAGTGACAAATTAAACAAAACCAAAAAAAGGGGGAGAAGGGTGGGGGGTGCGGGCGCGGCGGCGGTTGGATTTGGATGGGTGGTGGGCAAGATTTTTTTATAAATTTTGATATTTTCCCAAACTCAATATTGAATTAAAATTTTATAAGTGTACTTTGAAATTATATATATATATATATATACATATGTGTGTGTGTGTGGGAGAGATCAAGAGACACGAGATTCAACATGATTTTATGGCCCTTTGTTTCATTAGATTTTGATGATTTTATTTAATAAGTTTATTATTTATATTCCCTTTTTTTCCCTATTCATTATTAATTGATTAATTTTATTTTCTCTTTCCTCTCTCTTATTATTTATGATAAATTTATTATTATTTTTCATTAATTAATTTTATTTCCTCTCTCCGCTCTCTTAGATTCTCTCTCATAAACCTAATTAATTATATCTAATTTATTTATTTCTCTCTCTCACAACTTATTTCCTTTTTCTTCATTTGTTTTCTACTCTAAGTAATAATAAAACACCCTCTTTTCACTTAATTTATTTCCACTATCAACATGATATTGAATTTTTTTTTTCAAAAAAGAAAAAAATTGGCATGAAACTAATTACATATTAATACCCAAATTAATATCATGCCATATGTTCACCATCAAAGCTAGCTACAGTATTCTCCAATCCTTTTGCTATTTAAAAAAAAAAAATTAAAGAAAACAATACATTAGATTATAAATGTACATGCTAAATGAAAAACATAATTTCAATTGAACTAATATGTACATGTAATTGGTTTTGTTTTTTTTCTTTTTTTTCTGTGGAAAGCTATGTAATTAGTTTTTTAAAAGCATCATATTATTGTTCTTTTTGCAAAAACAAGTTAGCATCGTATTAATGAAGCAAATAAATTAAAAGAGAAGAGCTCGTTGTATTATTTAAAAGAGGAGACGACATATAAAGAAGAGAAAATTAAGATGTGTACGAGAGAGAAGGAAATAAATTAGATTTTATTTGATTTAGGAAACCTAATCTTAGAGAGAGGAGTCAAGGAATAAAATTAACTAATGATGGAGAGGAGATGAAAAGGAAAAATAAAATATGAAATTATTAGATCCCAGCCATTCAAATCTCATGAATCCAAGGGCCACATAATTGTGATAAATAGTGTCAAAAATAGTGTCCCCCAATCACTCTCATGTGTATGTGTGTTTGTGTTTGTATGACACATTCTAGCATACATCTGAGATATGCATATGCTTATACAAATAAATGAGTTATTGGATTTTAAAATTTTTAACTATCATTTATTATATCTTTATTATATCTGATTATAAATAAATATGTGTGATCACAATCTATAAATATGATATTGATTATCACATTTACTTATTGTAATAAGATAGATTTAATTGTAATCATATATAAATAGAGATATAATAAATTACAATCAATCATTTTAAAATGCAATCACTCAATTTTTTTATCAAGTGTATGCATACCTCAGGTGTACTCAAGGGGACCCTTATATATATATATATATAAAATAAGGTCTAAAAACAATGAATATAAAATGCTAACTAAAATAAAAGAGAAAAAGAGAAATTAAGAGAGAAGCATATAATGTAATTCCATTGATATGATACTTTGAATGATTACAAAATGGGCGTATATATAGATAAATTGTGAGAATAATTTTCATAATGAAATAACAATAAAACAAGTTATTTGCCAAATGGAATAGTAACAAACAAAGAAAAGAATGTTTTTAAAATTAAAGCAATGTTAAGTCCATATATTTATAACACTCTCCTTTGAAGTACACCACCTGATAATACCCTTTGAGATATTTAAATGTGCCCAAATACTACCTCATTAAAAACCTCGCTAGCAACTGTGAGATAAAACCTGGTCAAGGGGAAAAGAGTACAACGTATATATGCCCAAAAATAAAGAATATTCTCCCCTTGAAAAATATACAACTATCACTCTTGTAATTCCTTGAACATATTGGAAAATAGATTTGATTTCACTCATGTGTCTTTGAGTTGATGCAGAACTAAACCTTGCCAAAAGATTTTTTCCAACATGCAATATCTGGTGTTGTGTTAAGTATAATAAAGCACCAATGACATTAAGATACGGTAATTCTGGATCAAGTATATTTTCACCATTATATTTTGGTCAAAATGGATCTTTCTTTTGGGTCCAAAGACTAGACAACCATAAGAGTACTTAAGCGATGAGTTTTATCCATGTTGATTTTTTTAGAATCTTTTCAATAGAAGCTAGTTGATAGACTAGTATTACCTCTTATTTGTGATCGATCTTTAGGCCAAGACAATGTCTTGTTTTCCTTAAATCTTTCATCTAAAATTCTATTTTCAAATATTCAGTAGTTCTTAGGAGTTCTTTAGGAGTTTCGATTAAATTCATGTCATCAACATATACTACTATAATTAATTGTAAATATAGATTTTAATTTATTTATGAATACACTTGGATATATAAGATCATTAATATATCCTCACTATATGAGGTATCACTAAGACGATTATTCCACATTCATATGAATTATTTTAAAACATATAAAAATAATTGTAGATTTATTGAATACAAGTTATGAAAACTTGAATTGTATGCTTCTAGCATTTTAAATCCTTCAAAGATTATTCTTGACACGACCTAATCCGAATCTCTTTATTCTGGAATCCGGAAGACCCTATTCGGCACCCCAACGGAAACCTACTAGACCCTAACTAACAGAACTAAAAGGATTCTGTGGAGCGAACCTTTAAAAATATTTTCATTTCTAATCTCATTTTTGAAAATTGAGTTAACCATTGCTTTTAATTCAATATTATTTATGTAAAAATTTCGGCAGTATAACGACTGCTTTTACAACAATCCCAAAATTTTCAAAATACCTGAAATTAATAGAAAACGCTCCCAAAAATATTTCCACTTTTCTCAACTTAACTTCTTCCACAAATATATTTCAAATAAAATTATTTCAATCTCCACCACAAGTAAACCAATCACAACCAAAATCATTTAATTAAAAGGGTTTAACAACTCTATACAAACTTAATAAAGTTCACAAGATTATTTACAAACCAAAATGTATAAATACAAGTATTAAGTTTGAGACTAGCAAAATATGCAAAATATGCATGATGTGATTATACAGAAGCAACCAGCGAATCCAGCCCACCTAAACTGACGAAGGAGATCGTGTGCCCTGGTCACCTGCCTTTGTACTTGAGGAGGTTTTTGAAAAATAAATAAGGAAATAATGAGCTAAATGGAGCTCAATGAGTGCTCATAATTTTTTCAAACTAAACAATTCCTTCCTAAATTGTACCTCCTTAGAAAACATTTAAAATAAATCTCTATTTCTCAAAAGTTCATAAGTTGTCCATAAACATCACAAATAATTTAATAAACACAAGATTGTGCACGAAAGTTTAATAACAATGCTAGTTTAGCATGAATATCATAACATGTTAAAACAATTCCATAAACTTTATATTTTTCAAAAAGGAAATTGAAATACTATATTTTACTTTCTAAAATGGCACCAATTGTAAACCCAATAAAGCTACAATCATATGGTGACTAAACTAACGCCGCTCAATGTGAAGTCATGTGGACTTTACTAGCACTGCACGCTGTGACACTATAAAGACATCTCGACGATTATGAGCGGAATTTACATCGCAAGCGTAGTGTGAGATAATATCCCACACACATAGAAGACGACACGACAGACTCAAACCCTTTAATGTTAGTGACACGCCCTCCCAATGCGTGCTATACATGCAAGAATATACCGACCGAGTCTATAATCTAGAAAGTTTGGTATACTCTTGGTCTTTGAAAATTTATTTCATATCTAATTTATAATTATCAATCTCATTTCTAATTACATACAACATAAAAACTATCTTATTTACAAAGAGTTTTATAAATAGAGCTTAAAGCTCTTTTCTAATTGAAAAGCTTTCTATTTACACAAGCATAAAAGATATGCTTCTCATGAAAATTTTTGTAACTAAAGTAGGATGCTCATTTTTAGTTGAAACACTTGAACATTAATAAAATATTTGAAAGCTCACTAATAAGCAATAAACATTTGTGAAAATAATTTTGCACTCACTTGATTTAAGTTTGCTAGAATGAGCTTCAAAGGTCCTTCCTTAGCTCCCTTGCTTCTTCTTCACCTACATAATATGTTCTAATTTAGAATCCACCAATTCTAACTATATGAAATCCATTTCATTGATTCTAACCTATCTAATTCAAGTTGGAAGTATTATGACTACTAACTTCATATTCTTGATACCACTTTAGAATAACCTTAAAATTCCTTGTTTTCTTTCCATTATCCTTACTCAATCATACTTAGATACACATCTAATATCATGAAAATACATTTGGGTAGTTGGATTTAATTTTGGTCATTAACAACCCCCTTTGGCCGAATGCATGCCAGCCCTTACCTCATCAATTTTCTTTCATTCATTTATGGTTCTAACAACATTCCAACCCTCCCTTAACTCATTCAAAGTCTTACATCAACTAGTTAAACTCATTTGGTGATAACTCTAGTCATTATCCTTAATTATAACTACTTGAACGATAGTATAATTTCCAAATTTTTACATCAATTACCTCCATCTCATGGTATAATTTCCAAATTTTTACATCAATTACCTCCATCTCATTCTCTTTGTGTTTCTTTTATTTATACTTACTTAAGTGACAGGCTCCTTTCCCTAGGCACCTTACAAGCAACCTCACGGTGGCCTTCTAGAGAATATCTGATCCAGCTGGAAGGATCTCATGAAGTTAAACCGTTTATCCTTGCAGAAACCTTCTTTTCTAACGGAAACATGTGGGAATTTTTTTTTTAATTTTACGTATTTACAAATAAATTTATAAAAATTTAGGCAGTATGACGGCTGTTTTTCTGACTATACCACCTTGCAAAGTTTATAAAAAAAATATAAACATTTCTAAAATCAAACATTTTCTCAAACTTCTGTGCCTCAGGCCCTTTTCTTTATCTCAAGCCACAAGCAACCCCAAAAATACATTTGAATTTAAAGATAATTTAAAAACAAATTATATGTCATGCATATAAACACATTTATACATTCTAAAAAATATGTACAAATAAATGAATATATGACATTATATGTATTCAATTTCCTTTTTCTTTTTAAAATGTCTATAGTATTTATATATAAATGTACAACACGCATGATTTAGCTGTCTAATCCTGTGTCGGAGTCCCTGTTACGGTTTCATTAGTCCCTGTACCTGTCCCCGGGGAGGTTTTGTTTATAAAAACATAAAATATCGAGTGAGCTAAGTAAGCTCGGTGAGTGTCATAAAAGTTTATAATAATTTCTCCTTATAAAATAACCTCTAAAATTCTTTTAAAAATATTTATGAACTAGTTCATGCTATAAAAATAAATTCGGTTTTTCTGATGTTCAATCTTTTGAGTTTAAATTCTTTAATAAACTCTCAATCTAATTACAAATTAAACTTTATAAATCTAATTTCGGAAAACCATTTTGAAATACTTTTGAATTCCTTGCTACGAAAAAGTAAATAGTGGCGACTATAGCATTTTAGGAAAATCTTTGTATAAAAATAGACCAACCACTGTTATTTGTATCCTATGGTACCCTAGGTGTAAATCCTCTATTTTAATTTTATGGGTTCCCCAGAAATAGTCCTTAAGTAATTATTAGAGACCCTAAATGGTCCATTGAAGCGCTTAAGGTTATAGGGAACCCTTAGAGAATGATTTAAACTCGATTAGAGATTAAATGAAATCGTAAAATGGTGAACGAAATAGAGTAATTATTTAATGTGACAAGGGACTAAATTGAAGATAAGTTTTAATATTTGTGGTCAAACTAAAATTAAGTTAAAAGCTAAGGGATGGGAATGAAATTTTCTCAGGACGTGATCAAAATTATTGATGTTGTTTGTGGAGGAAAACATGAAGCCCAAAAGTTGTTTTAATCACAAAACCAAAATAGAAGACAACGATAGTGAGCAGACCGAAACCAAAAGAAGAAAAAGAATAAGAATAAGAAGATAAAGAGAAGGACACCGAGCATCTTGCCTAACCATACCAGAAGCCGACGCCGGACTCGACGCGAACTAGACCCGAAGTCGAACAGATCGATGACAGAACTAGACCTCGTCATCGCGCAAACCAGACCGCCATCAGAGCAAGACGACGACGATGAGCTGCCGTCCCGATCTCTTGTAGAACTCGATGTCAAGCCCAACCGATCCACGCCATTTTCAACTTCAATCGACCCCGATTTCAGCTCGAAACCAGTGCAGAACGCGACCGAAACAGAATCGAAATAGAGGCGATAGATCGGAGAAGAAGAAGGAAGATTTGACCGAGAAAGAGGAGCTCGCACAAAGGGGAAGAAGGAGGAAGTCAGTCGGAAACCAGTCCATTTTCGCACTCAAAAGCAGTCCAAACAGAAGTCAACACGAAGAGGAAGAGAGTGATTTTGTGCGGAAGAAAAAGGGCAAGTTGTTTAAGTTTAAAGTTGATATTGTTGATGATTTTGTTGGTGTTTAAGTTGATTTCGAAGTGAGTTTTGTTACGATTTGTTTGTTGGTTCGTTTTTGAGTAAAAATGAGTTGAAAACTAAGTGAATTGATGTTTATTGGGAGTTTAGGAAACAAAAAAAAAAATCAAAAATTTAAAGAGAAATCAAAACGCGCACTAAACTAGTTTGAAGGGTGATTTTGTAAATTGACCCATATTGCGTCCGTTGAGTGTTTGGATGACCCTAATGAGTTTAATTAGGTGTGTTGAAGTTATTAAAAGTGAAAGATTAAGTTTAGAAATTGAAACCAAGAAAAGACCTAAAATTAGTAGCAAAAATAACACGTTTTTAGCCTAAAACGCCTACTCGATGATCGTTTCCTTTTGTACTGACACTTTGACCGATTAGATAGTGAGTTCAGAAGGAGTTCGGAGTAAAAACGGAATGAAGAAAAGCCTTAAGTAGGGCTATGAATAGTGTTCAGCCTAAAAGGGTCGAAATCAAACGATTTTCGTTTCAGGTCTCCAAATGTGATCCTGTTAGTGCCAGAACGTCCCTTGGTGATAGTAAATAGGTTTCAGGTGAAGCAAACAGAGTTTGAAACCCTAGAATCAATAAAGAAACCAAAAAGGAAGATTTACGCATAAAAAAATGTCACTTGGGGATAATTATGTAATTTTAGTTATTTTGAGTTTCTAGAAGTTAATGCGAATGTAAATTTATGTAAACATATGTTGTGTAGATGACGAGCAAGTCGGTGAAGCAAGGGAAGAGCGATAGAGAGCGTTTTGGAGCCTTCCGAAAAGCTATTCGGAAGTGATCGTTAGTTAAAGTGAGTGTCAAAATGATTTTCCATGACTTTTGTGTTGATTTGATTTATAAATGAATGTTTCATGCATGTTTGAATGTTTTGGGTAAAAGTGAAATATGATTTAAATGTTAAGTTGCATGGTAACGGATAATATAATCTTTGTATTTTCATTAAAACGATGATTTTTCGTTTTGATATAAAATGGATTTTAGTTTTAAAAAGGTGAAAAGTAAAACTTATGGCTCACCCAAAAAATATCAGAATATTATTGGTCTGGGTTGAGTACCCAAAGCGTGCATTGGTAAAGGTAGTAGTATCAGTACGTCACTAACTATACTAACAGCGGAAGGTACCCGTAAGTAGTCGTGTCGGTCAGATGTCCGAGAGATTAGTCCAATGCACGTAGAGGGTATATTACTAGCTAGCTTACACCCGAGTGAGATAAAATTCCGCTCTGTAGGGATGTAGTATTCCACTACTTGAACCGGATAGAGAGCGATTCAGGATCTTGCTCTATACTAGGGTGTCATGTGGCACGGGTCACTAAAGGTTGGCGGGAGCTGGACTGGTTGGCAGGACATCTACGTGCGGAGTAGGACCATGTTCAGTTTTATAATAATGAAAGGGGCTGGTTGGCAGGACACCTACGAGCGGAGTCGGACCATTTCGTTTCATAAAAAGGAAAGGTTTTTAAAATGAGTGTGGTACGGGGTCTGTGAATGCCCTAGTTGAGCAGCCTAGATTTAAGCAGGGAGGACCGAGTGGTCAAGCTGCGAGAGATTTTGATGCGTAGTAGTTTGTGCAGATGTTAGTAGCTACGATGCAGCAGCTGTGTGGGGCTCTTGGTGACGAAAGAATGACATTGACAGAGTAAAGAAGTTGAGAGGAAAGCTATTCGACGACAAGGGTGATCCAAAGAGTGCCCAAGTGTGGTTAAATCGTATGAAGAAAATATACAGGGTGATGGATTGCTTAGAGGAGCAGAGGGTACAGTTCACCTCATTCTTGATGAAGGATAGGGCTCAGGACTGGTGAGAGGCCCTAAAGAGAAGACACCCAGAGGGGATTTCCTAGGCGGTATTTGAGAGGGAGAATAGAGAGCATTTTTACCGTTAGTTGTACCAAGATGCGCGGATAGACGAGTTCTTTAGTCTAGAGCAAGGATCTATGTCTATAGCGGATTATGAAAAGAGGTTTTCTAAGTTGATTTGGGTAGTCTCTCTGATTATAGAGAACAAAGAATAGAAGAGCAAGAGATTCTACGCAAGTTTACAACCAGATCTGAAAGTCCACCTCTCGTTGGCTCTGAAAGATAGATATGGCAGATTAATGAAGGTGGCACTAGAGGTAAAGAGAAATGAACAAAGCAGAAAGTCAGGAAGCAAGCGTAGTAGCTTTAATTAGCCGTAGGAAGGGCCGAGCAAGATGGTAAAGAAGAATCAGAGGCCTAGATGGACTACTGGTAGGAGGATGAGTAGAGGGGCATCCTTCAGTCCGGGATCATTCAGACCACTAACGACTTCAGAAGGATCCCGCGACACCAGGGGTGCTGTCCCAGAATGCAGTACCTGCGGGAGGAGACATAGAGGAGAGTGTAGATACAGGACCAGTGGCCGCACATGCTACCACTATGGATAGGAGGGACATTTCATACGAGAGTGCCTACAATTGATCACTACTAGTTCAGTGGTTGGATCTTCAAACCGCAGCCCTCTCACAGGCAAGCACGAGTCCGAGACGAGGAGGCAGGAGCTTTCAGATGAGAGGATGGGGTACCTTAGTCTCTACTAGGGGTGCGATGGGCAGAGGGACGTCTACTTCAGTAGCTCAAGCTAGTAGACCTCGCGCCCAGGCTCATGTTTTTACAGTCACCTAGTATGAGGTCGACGTAGCTCCAGAGGTTATCACTGGTATGATCTCGATTCTTGACCATTCTGCTTATGTATTGATTGACCCAAGGGCTACGCATTCCTTCGTATCCATGCCATTTTCATCGAAAGTGAATGCACTAGTGCTACCATTGGATAGTAGTATGCCGGTATCCATCTCGACTGAAAACTTGTTGATAGCAGATAGAGTCATTAGAGACAGGAAGTTTGTGATTGAGGAGAGAGAGTTTCTGGCAGATTTGATTGTATTAGACATACATGATTTCGATGTTATTCTAGGGATGGATTGGTTATCCAAGTATAGAGCCATAATGGACTATTATAGGAAAGAAGTTAAGTTGGCCCGATAAGGGGAACCAGAGGTAGTGTTCCATGGGGTACGGAAGGCGATTGCTACCAGTCTAATCACCGTGATAACAGCCAGTAGAATGCTTCGTAAGGGTTGCCAAGGGTATTTGGCGTATATGGTTGAGACGGAAAAGAGTGATGTTCGCCCCGAAGAGATTTCGGTGATTACAAAGTTCTTAGATGTGTTCCCGAAGGATCTCCTAAGATTGCCACCAAATAGGAAGATAGAATTTGAGATAGACCTGGTTCCAAGAACTGAACCGATTTCCATTACCCCATACAGGATGGCTCCAACAGAGTTGAGAGAGTTGAAAGTCCAGATGGAAGAGTTGTTGGATAAAGGATTTGTGAAGTCGAGTATTTCTCTGTGAGGTGTATCGATGCTTTTTATAAAGAAGAAGGACAGGAGTTTGAGGTTGTGTATTGATTACCGACAATTGAATAGAATGACAATACGGAATCAGTACCCACTCCCAAGGATCGATGACTTGTTTGATCAATTGCAGGGATCCAGAGTGTATTTTAAGATAGACTTGAAATCATGTTATCATCAGTTGAAAATTCATGTAGGGGACGTTCGGAAGACTGCTTTTAGGACCCGGTATGGACATTATGAGTTCTTAGTGATGTCATTCGGGTTGATGAATGCTTCGGCCGCATTTATGGATTTGATGAATAGGGTGTTTCGACCATATCTGGATAGGTTTGTAATTGTTTTCATTGATGACATCTTGGTGTATTCAAGTAGTTTAGAGGAGCATGTGGAACATCTTAGGATAGTTCTGTAGACCCTAAGGGAGCACCAGCTATACGTGAAGTTTAGTAAGTGTCAGTTTTGACTGGATCAGATTTCTTTCTTAGAACATGTGTTATCAGTTGACGGGTTAAGTGTGGATCCCTAGAAGATAGAAGCGATCCTAAGTTGGAAAACACCCATGAATGTGATCAAGGTTAGGAGCATTTTGGGACTGGTAGGCTACTATAGGAAGTTCGTAGAGGGTAGCAGCCCCGCTTACCAAATTGACGAGAAAAGATGAAAAGTTTGTATGGTCAGACGCATGCTAGCACAGCTTTGATGAGTTAAAGCATAGGTTGACCTCGACATCAGTCCTTACCCTTCCATTAGGGGAGGATGGCTTCACTGTGTACCGCGACGCTTCCAAGCAAGGTTTAGGGTGTTTGTTGATGCAGAATGATAGGGTAGTATCGTACGCATCGTGATAGTTGAAGAATCATGAGAAGAATTACCCGACACACGACTTTGAACTCGCAGTCGTAGTGTTCATTTTGAGGATCTGGAGGCATTATCTTTATGGTGTATCTTGTATGATCTTCACGAATCATAAGAGCTTATAGTACCTGTTTACTCAAAAGGAGCTCAATATAAGGTAGAGACGATGGACTGAGCTCATCAAAGATTATGACTACACCATAGAGTACCATCCAAGCAAGGCGAACGTAGTGGCAGAAGCCTTGAGTCGTAAGTCTACCTATTCATTGGCTCAGCTGAAAGTGGAGTATCTACCCTTACTAGTGGAGTTGAGATCCATAAGCGTTAGATTAGAGACGATGGAATCAGGAGCATTAGTAGCAACATTTCACGCCTGTCTAGTTCTAGTGGATCATATTAGAGAGCTTCAGTCGCTGGATCAAAATTAATGAAACTCAAAGGTAGAATTGAAGCTAGGCAAGGAGGTAAATTTGAGCTGAAAGAAGATGAGACACTGGTGTTTGGTCAAAGATTATGTGTGCCAGATGTGGGAGATATAAAGAAAGAGATCATGGAAGATGCACACTCATCAGCTTATGCTATACACCCAAGGAGTACGAAAATGTATCAAACTTTGAGAGATCACTATTGGTGAAGAGGAATGAAGAAAGAGATAGTAGAGTTCGTTTCTAGATGTTTGACTTGCCAACAGATTAAAGCAGACCATGAGAAATCGACAGGTTTACTACAATCCCTACCGATCCCTGAATGGAAATGGGAGAGGATTACTATGGATTTTGTGGTAAGGCTACCAAAGACACAGAGCGGATATGATGCTATATGGGTGATTGTTGATCGATTAACGAAGTCCGCTCACTTTTTAGCGATCAAGAATACCTACTCCCTGGACAGGTTGGCGCAGTTGTACGTAGATTAGATCATAAGATTGCATGGTGCCCCAGTGTCCATTGTATCAGACAGAGACCCTCGGTTTACATCTAGATTCTGGCCTAAGCTGTAGGAAATTTTAGGCACAAGATTACATTTCAGTATGACATTTCACCCATAGACGGATGGCCAATCTGAAAGGACTATTCAGACCCTTAAGGACATGTTGAGAGCTTGTGTTATGGAATTTAGGGGGAGCTGGGATACTCACCTACCACTGATAGAGTTTACCTACAACAACAACTATCAGTCAAGTATAGAGATGGCACCATATGAAGCGTTGTATGGCAGGAAGTGCAGGACCCCAGTTTGTTGGGATAAGGTAGGTGAGAGGAGATTGATTGACCTAGAGATTCTCCAAATCACTATAGAGAATATAAATGTGATCAGAGAAAAGCTGAAGGTAGCCAGTGACAGATAGAAAAGCTATATAGACAATCGAAGAAGAGATTTAAAATTTCAGGTGGGTGACAGAGTGTTCCTGTAGATCTCGCCATGAAAGGAATGCTAAGATTCGGAAAACGAGGCAAGTTGAGTTCGAGGTACATAGGGTCGTGTGAGGTCGTGGAGAGGATTGGAGAGGTGGCGTATCGTCTGAAGTTGCCACCAGAGTTAGCAAATATCCATGATGTATTCTATGTTTCCATGTTACGAAAGTATATAACAGATCCTTCACATATCTTTATAGAGCAACCAATGCAACTGAAAGAGAATCTGACCTACAAAGAGCAGCCTGTAGAGATCTTGGATCGTAGGGAGCAAGTGTTGCACCGTAGAGCGATACCATTGGTCAAAGTCTTGTGGAGGAATCATGGATTCGAAGAAGCTACATGGGAGCATGAGGAGCAGATGCACGCACAGTATCCACACCTTTTTGAATAAGGTATGTAATTTAATTTCGAGGACGAAATTTTTATAAGAAGGGGAGAAATTGTAAACCCTCTATTTTAATTTTATGGATTCCTCGAAAATAGTCTCTAAGTAATTATTAGAGACCCTAAATGGTTCATTGAAGCGCTTAAAGTTATAGGGAACCCTTAGAGATCGATTTAAACTCGATTGGAGATTAAACGGAAGGGTAAAATGGTGAACAAAATCGAGTAATTATTTAATGTGACAAGGGACTAAATTGAAGATAAGTTTTAATATTTGTGGTCAAACTAAAATTAAGTTAAAAACTAAAGGATGAGAACGAAATTTTCTCAAGACATGACTGGAATTATTGATATTGTTTGTGGAGGAAAACATGAAGCCCAAAAGTTGTTTTAATCATAAAAACAAAGCAGAAGACAACGATTTTCATTTCAGGTCTCCGAACGCTATTCCGTTAGTGCTAGAACGTCTCTAGGTGATAGTAAATAGGTTCGGAGAAAAGAAAACGGAGTTCGAAACCCTAAAATCAACAAAGAAACCAAAAAGGAAGGTTTACGCGTAAAAACGGTTACTTGGAGACAATTGTGTAATTTTAGTTATTTTGAGTTTCTAGAAGTTGATGCGAACGTAAATTTACGTATACATATATTGTGTAGGTGACGAGCAAGCCAACAAGGTAAGGGAAGAGTGATAGGGAGCGTTTTGGAGCCTTCCGGAAAGCTATTCGGAAGTGATCGTTAGTTAAGGTGAGTGTCAAAATGATTTTCCATGAGTTTTGTATTGATTTGATTAATAAATGAATGTTTCATGCATGTTTGAATGTTTTGGTAAAAGTGAAATATGATTTAAATGTTAAGTTGCATGGTAACGAATAATATAGTCTTTGTATTTTCGTTAAAACGATGATTTTTCGTTTTGATATAAAATGGATTTTAGTTTTAAAAAGGTGAAAAGTAAAACCTATGGCTCACCCAAAAAGTATCAAAATATTATTGGTCTGGGTTAAGTACGCACGAAGCATGTATTGGTAGAGTTAGTAGTGTCAGTATATCACTAATTATACTAACTGCGAGAGGTACCCGCAAGCAATCGTGTCGGTCAGATGTCCGAGAGATTAGTCCAATGCAAATAGAGGGTACATTATTAGCTAGCTTACACTCGAGCGAGACAGAATTCCGCTCTGTAGCGATATAGCATTCCGCTACTTGAACAGGATAGAGAGTGATTCAGGATCTCACTCTATACTAGGGTGCCATGTGGCACAGGTCACTAGAGGTTGGCAGGAGCTGGACTAGTCAGTAGGACACCTACGAGCGAAGTTGGATCAGTTCGTTTCATAAAAAGTAAAGGTTTTTAGAATGAAAACTCTACAACTATAGTAGATCCGTTTATGAAATTGAAAACCATGCAACATGTATTTTATAATATTAATGCATGAAACTCAATTTAGAATAAATGGATTTGATTCGAATTATTAAAACTGTTTTAGGGAGACTTTTATGAAAATATGGTTTTAAATATGTTATATGACACTCACTGTGCTTTCAAAGCTCACCAAACGTTTTCTAATAAAACCTCCTCAGGCACAAGTACCATAGCTGCGGATTACCCCGAGAAGATATCAAACAGCCGCGACGATAGTGCTCATGTAAGTATCTACTCCTATATTTGTTTGACTTTAAAAGTTGTATATATTTTATTATCTTTACGTGGTTTTGTAAATATCCTTTTGTGGTCAACTTAGATTTAAATTGTGTTTTTGTAGTAAATTGATGCATGACATATAATTTTGTTGATAATGAGCTTATAATTTGAAATGTGAAATTGTGATTGTGGTTTTGTTGAAAAATGAGAGCCTGAGGCTATGTAGTTTTAGGAAATTGAATTGTGATATTTTAGAAGTGTTAAATTTTATAATTTGCAGGGTGGTAAAGTTCGAAAAATAGACGGAATACTGCCCAAATTTTTATAAAATGTTTTGCAAAGGTTTGAAATAAAAACGAAAAATTTCTCCGTGTTTCCGCTGTTTTCGAAAAGGTTTCAGAAAGAACACGGCTTAGCTCTATAAGGATTCTTTAGTTGAGCGCAAGGGCTAGCTAGAGGGTCACCGTAGAGTGCCAGCAGATCTATATCATCGCTTAGGCCTCCACGGAATTTACCCTCGCTTTGGCCTTCTGTCCAGTAAGGCACTAGCTATAATATACCCTAATTCGTGCATGGACGACTTACTAACTAGACTAACTGACTGATTGACTCAGTCCCTACCGCTATTAGTGATAGACTCCTCTGACACTGCCATGCACAAATCTGGGTACTCTGATAAACAATCTCTGTAAATCTCTAGGCGAGACAACTTTTTTATGTAACAAGCTGATCCATCCCCATCTTGGGCCTTTCGATGGGCTTGACCCTCAGGATTCGGGTAGCAGGTACGGTCCTTTGATTTGTTTTTAACTTTATCTGTTTTGGAATACCTATCAGGAGTACCATAGATATATAAAATATTTCCGTTTCAAATGTTTTTCGTATTTCGTATTTTGCATTTCTTTAAATTTTAATAAATCATTAAGAGGTTTTCAAATAACTTTATTCGCTTTAATGAAAACTATTCCCAACCATTTCAATGAATAATTTAAACATAAACATAAAATATGCAAATAAATGGAAACGTAATGATTTCAATTTGTGCACAATCGATTCACATATCCATTTCTTAGATTCATATAATTCTCATTTACTAAAATTGATATTCAATCCTTCAAACATGAATTTTTAGGCATTACATATATAATTTAATTAATCGGAAAAGAAATCTTTTGAAAAACATTTTAAAAGACACTCACCGTTTTTAGTTCACGTTCACGCGTTATTTCGGATCCTTCGTTTCCGCTTTACTCACATATTTCGCATTCTAATGTTTAACTACTTCTAACCCAAACTAACTCACCATACCTTTACATGAAACTAATTCATGATATCCAATGCATAAAACATTTCAATGGTGTTAACATCACACTAACTTATATTCAATTTCATATATTTGTTACACCACCATTTCAAGTTAAATTCATAAGATAAGATATTTAAATTCCTTACTAACTTGGGCCATGGATTACATCCTTTATATCCAATCTATTTCTTTTCAAATTCATGCCAAAATCATCACCAAAACAGTCCACCTTTCATGTTAAAACAACTCAAAACTAGCATCCATCACCATGCACATCACCTTAGCCAAATGCACACCATTTACATCCAATTGTTTCTATTTTCATTTAACATCAATTCCACCCTTAACATAACTCATTTAAGCATCCAAAAACACATTAATTCATTCAAGAACAATGGCTTTGGACAACCCTTAACTTAGCCGAATACAAACATCCATATGCATTTCAAATTGCTTTTTCATTTCAACATGATCTCATAACATTTCATCATCTTTTCATGCATGGAAGCCACTCAAACACATTAAACTTCAATTGGACTATCAAACCCTAAGCATGGCCGTGCACCATACATTTGCATTCACATCCACTTCCTTCAAGTTTCACACTCCAATTCACACCACAATCACATCAATTTTCATGGAAATCAAACTAACATCCTAACCATTTCTATTTATACTTTAAATCAAAAGTTCACTTGCATTAGAACACTTACTAATTTGTCTTCAACCTCTAGCCTTGCTCCCCAACAAGATTGAGCTCTAAAAACTCTAAAATCAAGCATGGAAATCTCATCAACAACCAAGACAGCACACTATACTGCATCCAACAGCTTTTTCACATAAAGACCTCATGAAAACTCAATCCTTACCTCTCCAAATCTCTTGATTCTTGTTGAAAAACTTTCCTAGGCTTGTTTACGACCCTTTTGGGGGCTTGAAATCTGCTGAAAAATAGCTTGAAATGGGTGAAGAACAGCTGCTATTCCAGGTTCTGTTTTACTGGACGTGGCTGTTCTGTTTTTCTACTTCAGCTGAGTGTTTCTGCATTCTTCTGCAGATTTCTAGCTCCTTCTTCACTTATTTATACCCATCATTTAGCGAATTAATTGCCTCTCAAGTTTGACATATAATTACACTTCATGCCCTTAGTTTATCTTGCCCATTTTGCCCTTAAACTATCACCACAATGTCAATCATGTCATTGGTCACATTTGTTTACATTTTTATTGGTCCAATAATCTCTTGCTTTCTCACTTTCTTTCTTTTCAATTTTTCTAGAATCATTCACTTTATATAATCCTCATTTTATTTGACCAAAATGCCCTTAATCTATCCTCCGATGACTATTAACTCTTAGTCATATGTGTTTGCATGTTATTAGTCAATCACTTAATTACTCACACCATTAATCTAAATCATGCAAATTAAAAATTTAGTTCATGACTGCTAATTAATCACCACTTTGACCTTAATGTGTCATTTCTCATTGGTCCATTCAAGTTTACATGGATTGTGCTTCTTGATTACTAATTTCTTCATGCAAGTCTCATTGAATTCTTATGCTTATGAATTAAATTTCCTTCACCTCTAAATAAATTCCAAAAATATTCCATGGTCATCCAACCATCAAATTGACTATGGGATACTCTAATTGGGTATCTTAGCTCTCAATATCATGCTTTGAAAAAAATCCAAATGGATTTAAAATTGACAATATTCACTATTATTCCATTAAGGGTATTTTCGTTCGATTGTCTTTGGAGCTTTTAAAATCTACTCAAACGGACTCATTTTTTATTCGTTTAAGTTTCCTTAGACTCTATTACTTATTCCGAAACTTTTGATTTGTGAGGTCCGCTTTTCGAAAAATGCTATTCATATGGATACTATTCATCTGAAAATACTATTTATCCGAAAATACTATTCATCCGAAAAATATTATTTATCATAGAAATAGGAGTTTTTGGGTTCTACAATTGTTGTAACCCCCTTAAATTTATAAGTATGAATATCATTTTTGTTATTATGAAGATTAGGTATGCACAGATAAATTAAGAGTGATATTGTAAAACCCTAAATGAATTATGAAAGTGCCCAAAGAATATGGAAAAATTTAGACATTGTGTAATATGCATTTCTGGACACGTGTATAAGTCTATAGTGAATGGAATTATTCTATTGATCTAGTAATGTTTATATGAGGTGTATAAGTTTATAATTATTGAATCATTGGTGGAGTATCAATATTTTAGGATCCCGTCAAAATTACGAAAGGGTTCCAGATATTAATAATGGTTTGATCGAGGTCCCTAGTGAATATCGAAAAGTTTAAAAGATATATTAGAGTCCTAAAAGATGCTCTCGGAAAAGAAATTTAAATTTTAAATCGGATTTATGTCAATAAATTTTAAAGTTAACTTTGAGATTATGGAGGCCCAAATTAGGGCATGGAATGACTTTGAGAAATTTTGGAGATTACAAGGAGGACAAGAGAAATTCGAATATAGGCCTCAGAAGATTGAAGGGAAGTTTCAAATAAATCTCGGAGGAACACGTTAGGAATGTTTTCGAAAAACTCATATTAAACGAAAATACGAAAAGATGTGCACGATTGACACGTGACAAAGGAATCAATACATGAATGACATGTGGCATGAAGACAAGATGCATGCATGACACTTGTCATGCAATGGAATGCATGTGTGACAAGTGTAACATATACAAGAGTGGCAATTTAGTGAATAAATAGAAAACCAATGACAAATTCAATTCTAAAGTAATGTATATATAAGCCAATTCAATGGAAATCATATAAAATAATAAGCAAATGAAATCAAAGGAAATAAGAGAGCTGCCATCCATGTGAGTGGAAAGACCAAGAAGAAAAAAAAAAAAGGAATCAAAGCCGAGAGCAAAACAAGAAGCCAAAACTGAGACAAAACCAAAGAGAGAGTGAGAGGTGTGGTTCAGCCAAGGCGGGAAGGAAGAAAACTAAGAGATTTCAATCAATTTTCAACATCTAATCCAAGTCTTCAAGTGAATCCAAGTTAGATAATCAAGTTAGTAGCATGAAACTAAGCTAAAAGAGGTTAGTTTTACAACCTTAAAATTCATTTGAATGGTGGTTTGAATGATGGTTAGTGTTAATGTTTTGGTTAGTATTTGATGGTAGTTTTCATGTGTAACAGCTGGTCCACAGGTTAATTATGAAAGGATGGCCCAAGCATTTGCAGCGGCGCTTCCCCAGCCTCATGAGGCAGTCAGATCGATTGAGCGTGCCGGGAAATTGGGCGCCAGGTCTTAAGATGGAACAGGGGATCCGGAACGCGCCTTTTCATGCATAGAAACTAATAAAGAGATCTTCCAAGTGACGGGTTGCACGGAAGATCAGATGGTGACTTATTCAGCTTTCCTCCTTAAGGATCGAGCTAAGGATTGAGGGAAGGCACTACAGAAGAGGCACCCAGGGGGAATCGCCTGGACCAGGTTTAAGTAGGAATTTCTTGAAAAGTTCTATCCTAAGAGTTACATGGATGCCCAGATTGATGAGTTTTTCAGATTGGAGTAGGGCAATCAATCCGTAGCTGAATACGAGAAGAGGTTCTCGGAGTTAGCCAAACTAGTTCCATTTTTTAATGACAATGAAGAGCAAAAGGTTGGCAAATTTATGGCGAGCCTGAACCCCTGAATCAAGGCCTATATTGAATCATCTGATTATCCTCAGTATGGGGGAGCGGTGGAAGCAGCCATTAGAGTTGAAAGAAGTGTGGATGCCATCCCCAAACCTAAGAAGTTCACCCCTAAGCGTAGTTGGTCAGGTGGATCTCAGGAAGGACCGAGCAAGATAACAAGAACTGGAGGTAAATCAGCAGGGTCATCCAACTACAGCCCAGGTCAAGCAGCCCAGTCCAGTCAGAGTTCAGTGAGGCAGACATCAGGGCTCCGAGGCACCAGGGAAGACTGGAAGAGTTGGCCAACCTACAACAAGTGCGAATGGACGCACCCGAGCGAGTGTGTTAGGGGTAGGAATGTGTGCTTCAGATGTGGTCAGGAGGGCCACTTTATTAAGGATTATCCCGGCCTAACTTCATCTAATAAACCAAAGGCTAGGACTATTACCTCAGGGCAGTCAAGTAGGGGTCGTGGACCTGACAGAAGAGGCCCTCAGGGTAGAGGATTAGGTGGCACAGATCAGCCGAGTGGCGCACCCAGTAGGGGTTTACCTCCTAGGGAACAGCCTTGTAAACCCCGCAGTCAGGCTAGAGTGTACGCAGTCACTCAACAGGACGTATATACTACTCCTTATGTTGTTACAATTATTATCTCCCTGTTTGATACTGATGCTCGTGTATTGATTGAATCAGGAGCTATCCACTCCTTTCTGTTTGTAAACTTTGTTACAAGAGTTAATGTAGAAGATGAGCCTTTAGAATGCAGTATGGTAGTGTCCCTTCCTACGGGAGATACGCTTTTATCAGATAAGATTTATATGGAAAGTAAAGTCATGATAACCGATCATGAATTTCTGGTGGATTTGATCCTGTTAGACATAGGATTTTGATGTTATATTAGAGATGGATTGGCTGACAAAGCATCATGCTGCAGTAGATTGCTCCAGGAAAGAGGTTAAGCTCAGTAGACCAGGGGAATCTGATGTGGTCTTTTATGGTGTATAGAAGATACTCTCTACTAGTATAATAAGTGCAGTAAAGGCCAGTAAGATGTTGAGGAATGAGTACTAGGGATACTTAGCTTATGCAGTGGGACCAAAGAATGATGCGGTGAGGTTGGAAGAGGTTCCAGTGGTTAGGGAGTTCTCAGATGTGTTTCTAGATGACCTCCCAGGGTTACCACCGAATAGGAAAATAGAGTTTGAAATAAAGTTGGCTTCGGGTACAACCCTATCTCTATAGCCCCCTACTGTATGGCCCCAGTAGAGTTGAAGGAATTAAAGGCTCAAATGGAAGAATTGACAAATAAGAGTTTTATTAAGCCAAACATGTCACCTTGGGGAGCTCCAGTTCTGTTTGTAAAGTAGAATGATGGAAGCCTCAGACTGTGTATAGACTACAGGCAGCTCAATAGGGTGACTATAAGGAACCAGTACCCGCTTCTAAGGATAGATGACTTGTTTGATCAACTTTGGAGAGCTAGAGTATTTTCTAAGATTGATTTAAGATCCGGGTACTACCAGTTGAAGATCTGTAAGGAAGATGTTCCTAAGACGGCTTTCCAAACGCACTATGGACATTATGAGTTTCATGTGACACCGTTCGGATTAACGAATGCCCCAGCCGCCTTTATGGATCTTATGAACAGAGTTTTTAAACCATATTTGGATAAGTTTGTCATAGTGTTTATCGATGACATATTGATATATTCAGGTAGTCAAGAGGAGCATGCTGAGCATTTGAGGATTGTGTTGCAGACTTTGAGGGAACATCGGTTTTATGCTAAGTTCAGTAAGTACCAGTTTTGGTTGGATCGAGTGACATTTCTGGGCCACGTGGTTTCGATGGAATGAATTTCTGTAGACCCTCAAAAGATAGAGGTCATAGTAAATTGGCAACCGCCCACGAACATGACTGAAGTTATTAGCTTTTTGGGATTAGCAGGATATTATCAAAAGTTCGTGGCGGGGTTTTCTAAGATAGCAGTTCCCTTGACTAAGTTGACACGGAAAGAAGAGAAGTTCGTGTGGACTGATTAGTGCCAACAAAGTTTTAAGGAATTAAAGAAGAGATTAACCTCAGCACCAATGCTTATGCTACCATGAGGGACAGAGAGGTTTACAGTGTATTGTGATGCCTCCCGACAGAGTTTATGTTGTGTACTTATGCAGTATGATAAGGTGATAGCCTATGCATCCAGGCAATTAAAGAAACATGAGCAGAATTATCCGACACACGACCTGGAACTCGCAGCAGTAGTATTTATTTTAAGGATATGAAGGCATTACCTATATGGAGTCCCTTGTAGGATCTTTACTGATCATAAGAGCCTACAATACCTGTTTACGCCAAAAGAACTGAATATAAGGCAAAGAAGATGGATTGAACTCATCAAGGACTATGATTGTATGATTGAGTATCTTTCAGGCAAGACTAATGTGGTGGTGGATGCACTAAGTCGAAGACCCTCTAGTTCAGTAGCTCAGTTGAAAGCAGAGCACTTACCATTACTGGTAAAGTTGAGATCTATGGGGGTTAAATTGAAAATGACGGCTTCTGGAGCATTGGCAGCTACATTTCATGTTCGTTCTGTGTTGGTGGATCGAGTTAGGGACCTCCAGAATAAGGATCCTCATTTGATGAAGATAAGGAATGAAGTGGAAGCTAGAAAGCAGAGTAATTTCTCATTGAGGGATGATGGGACATTGATGATGAGGCAACGGTTATGTGTGCCAAGTATAGAAGAATTGAAGAAAGACATCATGGAAGAAGCTCATTCTTCAGCTTATGCCATGCACCCAGGGAGTACTAAGATGTATCGGACTCTGAAGGATCATTACTGGTGGAAGGAAATGAAGAAAGAGATAGTAGAGTTCGTCTCCAGATGCCTAACCTACCAGCAGATTAAGGTTGAACATCAGAAGCCAGTAGGTTTGTTGCAACCTCTGCCCATTCCAGAGTAAAAGTGGGAAAGAATTACTATGGACTTCGTAGTAGGACTTCCACAGAGTCGGAACAAATTCGATGCCATATGGATGATAGTTGATAGGTTGACAAAGTCCGCTCACTTCCTAGCAATCAGAAACAACTACTTTCTGGATAAGTTAGCCCAGTTGTATATAGACGAAATTGTAAGATTGCATGGCATTCCAATGTCTATCGTGTCAGATAGAGATCCAAGGTTCACCTCTAGATTCTGACCGAGTTTACAGAAGGCATTGGGCACTAAGTTGAATTTACAGTACGACTTTTCACCCACAAATAAATGGGTAATCAGAAAAAAACCATCCAGACCCTATAAGATATGTTAAGAGCTTGTGTAATGGATTTCAAAGGAAGTTGGGATACCCACCTACCTCTGATAGAATTTCCATACAACAATAGTTACCAGTCTAGCATTGATATGGCACCGTATGAGGCTTTATATGATAGGAAATGCAGAACCCCAATTTGTTGGGACAAAGTGGGTGAAAGGAAGCTTATTAGCCCTAAGATTGTCCAAGCTACGACAGAGAAGATACAAGTTATCAGAGAAAGATTGAAGATAGCAAGTGATCGTCAGAAAAGCTATGCCGACAATCGTAGATCGGACTTGGAGTTTCAAGTGGGTGATAGAGTATTCCTATGTGTCTCACCTTGGAAGAGTGTATTGAGATTTGGGAAGCATGGGAAGCTATCTCCTAGATACATTGGGCCGTACGAGATAGTGGGAAAAGTTGGAGAGGTGGCCTACAGGTTGCAGTTACCACCAGAGTTGGCTAGGATTCATGATATTTTCCATGTTTCCATGTTTCACAAGTACGTGGCGGATCCTTCACATATATTAAGAGAACAACCGGTGCAACTAAAGGAGAATCTAACCTATGAGGAAGAACCAATGGAGATACTAGACCGTAGAGAACAAGTGTTGCGTCATAAAGTGATTCCATTAGTAAAGGTGTTATGGAGGAACCATGGATCCGAGGAAGCTACATGGGAACATGAGGAGCAGATGAAAGCTCAATATCCTCACCTCTTCGAATCAGGTATGTAATTTTAAATTTCGAGGACGAAATTTCTATAAGGAGGGGTGAAACTGTAAGCCCTTGATGTTTAATTAAGATTACTTTAGTAATAATCTATAAGTGGTGTTTGAAATCATAAATAATTATTAAGAAATGTTTTGAGACCCTAAGGGATTAAACGAAAGTATTGTAAAACGATAGGGATTGATGAAACCTCATTGGAAGCCTAGTTAAGTATAAGGGCAAATTGGTCATTGTTATTTGAATTTATAAGTTAGTATGGTCTATGGACTAAATTGAAAGGAGTTATAATGTTAAGGGTCAAGATGGAATAATTAAAAGTTAAATGACAAAAGTCAATTAAAGAAAGGATAGAATGATCATTAATGGAATTGATATTAATATATAAACAAGACTTAGTCAATTTTTTTGAAACCATTCAAGTCATTCGCGCCAAACTCAAGCCAACAGAGAGAAAACGAGAGACAGAAGGAGAGAAGAAGAAATTGGTTCGGCCAAAGAGGGATCATGGTGACTCAAGTTGGTTCAAGTGATTTTTGAGTTTCTAATAAACCAATCAAGCTTTCCTAAGCTAGGAAATCAAGCTTGAAGCATCAAACCAAGCCATTCAAGGTTAGTTTGTTCACTTTTAAGATTGTTTTTGTGATATTTGTGTTGGTTATTTTGGTGATATTTAAGTGGGTTTTGATGGGAGGTTTTTATCTATGTTGAGAGAGGATTTGTTGGAGACTTAAAAAGCATGTATAGATGGCATGGAAACCTAATAAGATTGATGAGTTAGGGTTGGCTTGAGATAGATTTTAGGTTGGTCTTGGATTGCAAACAAAGGGAATGAGATGTAGACAAGGTATTTGATAAAATGTCTCAAAGAACCAACATACAAAATTTGATGGAAATGAATCTAGTATGTGTTGTAACATGTGAGGCCTTATGGAGAAGTACGAGAATCCAATGGTATTGAGATCTTTTAGGCATGATTTTATGTTGTTTAAGTGACCAACAAACTTATGAAAATGATTGAAATGGAATTAGAACAACTTCCATTGTAAGGTAATGTAAGACACCTATGAAGGGCATTATGAATTGTCTTTGAATATTACTTCTTTTATGTGTTGAAATGAATTGTATGGATAGGTTTGAGTATGTATAACACTAGGAAAGGAAGAGTTAAGTTTTAGAATGAAATGGGTGAAAAAACCCCTTAAAAAGTGATTGTAAAGTGGTGTTTTTGGCCCAAAACACCTATCAAACGATATCGAGATTCGACAAAATTTTACGGGTGACCGCATTGGGAGATAAGAAAAGTGTGGGAGAAAGAATTGGAGCAAAAGCATGCACGGTTTGGGCTGTGCATGCAATTCGGGTTTGAGGGATCAAAAATAATCATTTTGAGTTCCAAGCTTCAATTTATGATGGGAAGCATATCGGGATGCTCCTTAGGGTATATAAGAAGGGTTTATGCAAAGAAATTGAGAATTTGGAGCATGGATCAAAGAGAAATTGAAAGGAGAAGCTAGTAGTGTAGAGAGAATTTTATAGAGTTAGTATAGTTAGGTGCATTTGAGTGCATCTTTGTATTGTCTGTTGAGCACATTCTAAGTGTGTTTATCATGTGTAGGTGAAGGCGAGGCGAGCGGAGCCGGGAAGGATCATTAAAGCTACTAGGGGGAGTTGATTTCAAAGGTGACTGCTAAAATGCATTTTAAAACATTTATGTGGTTTTGAACCGTTTACACGTTTTATTATGTGTTTACCACTTTGGAATTCAAAAATAAGTGTTGTTACAGATATTATGTTTGTATGAGAAAGTTTCATTTTCATGATTTTTATAAGTGTTTATTATATTTTGATATGAAATATCAAGTTAGAACTTATGACAATTGAGCTATGTTTTATGGTTTTGTAAAGAAGAAATGAAATTCTTAAATTTTATGTGTTTGAAGCAAGAAAATAATATATGTACAAATACATTTTCAAAGGCCAATTGTCTACCCATCATTTGTAAATTTTATAGACCCGGCCGGTACGTCCCACACGTGTATGGCAAAGTATGGGAGGGATCGCATCACTAACTTTGGGGGGAAAGAGTCTATAGTGTTGCTTTTACGTGTGTGGGATGTTGTCTTGCACTTCGTATTGTGATGTAATATTCCGCATCGTAAGTGTCCCAGATGGTGTTTGTGGCTAAATCACCTCGTGACTCCACGTTATCGTGGTTGTAAGTTTAAGGGGTAACGTTGGTGCATTTTAAAACGCAAGCCTAAGTTTGAAAGTAAACTAATTTATGTGATTTATATTTATGTTTCGAAAGGAATTTTATAGCCAAATTTAATGGTATAATATTATTGCTTACTAAGTTTATTGAAAATTTTATGCATCTTTCATTTTAGCAATTGTATGATTTTATTATGTTAGGTGTTAACTTTTATGAAATTTAGATTAAGTGATCTTGAAATGAAACTTTGTTTTTGACGTTTTTAAAGAGGTATTTTACAAACAAATATGATATTGATTTATAAATTACGTGCACTCACTGAGCTTCAATAAGCTCACTTTTCCTTAGTTTTCTTCAAAAACCTCCTCAAGTGCTAATGTGGGTGACTAAGGCGCGAGACTCCCTCCGTTTAGATAGGTGGGCGAAGATCCAACAATTACATCCTTTTTCATAATTATTTTGCATACTACATGAAAGTTAAAGCCACCCTTTTGTTGTTTTTCATTATAGATTTTAGTGGCTTTTAAAATAAATGTTTGTATCTATATATCTTTTGACATGTATAGAGTTTTATGAATTTATTTTAAGTTATGAAAAGTATGTATTTGGCTAAGTTAATTTCTTATGAGTTTGGCTTTAGCCTATGGTTATGGTTTCGAATGATTTTTAACTCATGTGATTATGGTATGAAAATGGAAATAAGTTGTTGAACTATGTTTGTGGAAGAAGTTGGGTTGTGTTTGGAAAGATATGAGAGTGTTTTTACTTTGCAAGAATTTTGAAAATATTGAATTTATAGATGTTATATTGCCGAATTTTCATTTGGAAAAAAAAAAAATCAACCCAATCTTGTTTAAAGTAAAGAGATTTTAAGGGTTCGCTTCACAGATTTCTTTTAGGCCAATTGGAAGGGTTTAGGAGGATCCCGTCGGGGTGCCAGGCAGGGCCCTTCAGATATGAGTACGGTATGGTTCGGATTGGGTCCTATCAAATGCTACCTGTAAAGCACTTGTCTGGGTGATTTCTGCCACATTTCAGGCAGGCAGGCCGTGTCCTCCAGCTCTCTCTGGTGCTTCCGGACCCAACTAATTGCTTTACTGAACTTTGACTACTCTGGGCCCTCTGACTCTGCCTTTTGCTATTTGACCAGGAAGATTTCTCTTCACTCTTGGTAGCTTTACTGATCCTCCCTGTTCAGCTACGTTTTTGGTTGAATTTCCTCGACTAAGGAATAGTCTCCATACTACTCTTAACTTCGGTAGCTGCCTCTACCAACTCCTTATATTATGAATGCGCAGATGATGCCGCATAGGTCTTGATTCTTGGGTTGAGGCCTGACATAAACTTATTTATCTTCTGTTCTTTATCATCTAGAATGGATGAAATAAGGTGACCCAACTCTGAAAACTTCTTCTCATAATCTGCTAATGAGAGGTTATCTTGTTCTAACTTGAAGAACTCATCAATCTTGGCCTCTTTGTAGCTTCTAGGGTAGAACTTCTCTAAGAACTCTTTCCTGAAAATGGCCCATGCTACCCCATTAGTGTACCTCCTCTGAAATGCCTTCCACCAATCATTTGTCTTATCTTTCAACAGAAAGGCTGAATATGTGACCATCTGGTCCTCTGTGCAACCCATAACCTGAAAAATCTCTTCATTAGTCTCTAACCATGACAGCGCACTCTCTGGCTCTCTAGTGCCATCATACAACTTTGCGCCCAATTTCTGTGCACACTTTATCGAAGCTCCCGACTCACGGGGCTGATAAAGGGCTGCTACCAATACTTAGGCCATCTGTTCTAAGTTTACTTGTGCACCACTTGGCCCTTCAGGTTGTGATGGTTCTGCTTGGGGCTGACTTTCTGGCACGTTAACGGACTCATCAATGTGTGCCTCCTTAAGTGTAGGTGCCTCTGTAGCTGTCCTTCTCATTCTTGGGCGACCACAACGACGTTTGCTTCTGAAAAATTCAAATATGAATGAGCGGTTATACAATGCATGAAAACAACTTTAAAGCTTTCGAAAATCTTTCTAAACTCTATAAAACTCGGGCTCTGATACCACTTTGACACAATCCAATCCGAATCTCTCTAAACTCTTATCCGGTAGGCCTTACTTGGCACCCAAACGGATCCCTCTTAAACCTTACTAGGCGGGCTAAGAGAAATTTGTGGAGCGAACCCTTAGACTTTCGCTTTCAAACTCTTTTAATCAACTTTCTTTACAAACTAGTTGGGTTGGTTTTGTTTTAAAACTAAAATTTCATTTTAAATTTAAAATCCAAATCATTTTATAAAACGAAAATCCGGCCATATAACAGCTGTATTTTTAACAATTTCAAAATAATCTATAAAAAGAAATTTACACTTCTAACTATGTTCTCAAACGCAACTCAACTTCCATTATCAACAAATATGCATTTCAAAACACAATTTCATTTCATCAAACTAAAAGCATGAAATCATGAATTAATAATTTGCAAATTTCACAATTTCTAAAAAACAAACAAAACTTTCATCGCATGATAAATATTCACCACTCATTTACAACTCAAAATATTATATTTACAAATGATTTCTTTAAACTACAAAATATGCAAATGTAAGCCATGCAGAAGTATCGTCGTGTCATGCCCAACTACTCTTCTAGAGGAGCTCTCTCTTCTCGTTCACCCATGACAACACCTGAGGAGGTTTTTAACATAAAAATAGAAAAATTGTGAGTTTTAGAAGCTCAGTGAGTGCTTATAATTCTTTTCTTACTAAAATATTTACTTTCTGAAAATACCTCTTTAAAATCTTTTCAAAATAACTTTATATTTCTTAAACTTTCTTAAATTTAAATCTCATTTCAATGCAAACATGCATGGAAAATCTATAAATCTCACATGTGCATAAAACTTCAAATAAAGTTGATAAAGCATAAAGCATACAAAGTGATAAATAGTAAATCACTTGCATTAAAATCTAAAAATACTTTTATTTGCTTTCTAACTTTTCAAACATTTACTTTACTTTCTAAAAGCACCATTCGTACCGCTAAATAATCTGACCACACGACGACAAACTAACGCCACTCATTGTGGCAATGTCACCGTGACACTATCTGAGACATCTCACGACTATATGCAAAATTCTACATCGTTAACTATAGCATAAGATAATATCCCATGCAAGTAAAGGCGACACGACAGACTCGATTTTCCCCCAAGTTAGTGACGCATCCCCCTAAGACTCTGTCATATTAATATGGGATATACCGACCGGGTCTAAAATTTAATCTTAAAATCTGAGGGTATACTCATGGCCTTTGAAAACTTCTTTTTGCTTTAACTTTCTAGTGCAATAAGAACAAATCTTTTTTCTGAGTGCATAAAGCATTAAATCTGATTTATGAGCGCATTAAGCACTAAAAAATATTTTTGAGTGCATTAAGCACTAAAACTCATTTATTTTAAGTGCAACAAGCACAAAATAACTTTGTTAAATGCAAGAAGCACAAAATAACTCATCTTTTAAAAGTTATAAGCTAAGGCTTTTAAGCCAAATTCTCATAAAAACTTTTCTTAAAGCTTTTCAAATGCACAATAAACTTTTCAAATCTAATTACAAACATTATAAAATAAAGTGTAGCACTCATTTGAATCTTAAGCTTGGTATATAAAGCTTCAATTGTCTTTTCTTGCCTCTCTTGCTTCTTCTTCACCTACACATCACATTCTAACTTAGAATGCACAAAATTTAACTTCATAAAACTCAACACATTAATTCTAACTCAACTAACTCTATTGAAGGCTATTTTCATTAAAATCTTCTCTTCTTGGTTTCTACTTAACCAAGGCCTTAAACTTTCAATTTCTTTCCATTATTCTTACTCATTCTCACCTAGGAACACCCTCATTTACCTAAAATAATTTTCTGAAGCTCGAAACGAAAAGTGACTGATTTTGACCCCCTTTAGCCGAACCTATTGTAGCCACTCCCCCTTTGATTTTCTTTCATCCATTCTTGCTCCATTCATCTCCCTAACTCACACTTAAGGTTGGTCTAAAAGTCGAATAAAAAAGAAACGACCATTGAATGAAGGTTTCTAACTAAAACGCCCTTTTTTCGACACTAATTTAAGGACAACTTTGCTATTTTTCACTTCTAATCTTAATTCTCTTTTCCTTAGTGTTATTTACACTCAATGCCCATCAATACCCTTCATTGAGGCTATAAAATGGATAATGTCTAATTTGATTTCTAACACTTTCATAAGTTTGTCATAGGTTTCTCTAACCTAGACTTAACATGGAATCATGCTTAAAACCATTAAATGGCATTGGTATCATATAAACCTCATTATGGCCTTGCATGGCCTAACACACACCAATCTCATTTCATTCAAGTTTTTCATGCTAAATCATTTAGGTATTTCATCAATCACTTAACAATCAACTTATTTCATTTAAAACCAAACTCAAATCAAACTTAGGGTTTCTCCAACATAACCCTAACTCATCAAACTTTAATGATTCTACCAAGTTTACACTTGTTTTAGGGTTCTTTAAAGCTCACTTTACATCATACATAAAAATCCACATCAAAATCCAACTAAATCATCAACACAACATCATATTAACAAGTTGAAAAATTGATGAACTAACCTCTTTTGCTTTGTTTTTGGCTCTACACTTGATTCTCTAGCTTGGATTAACTTAAACTTTTGATTGGAAGCTTGAAAATGGAGTGAAATCACTTGATCCCCCCTAATTTACGCTTGGCCAAGCCTCTCTCTTTCTCTCCATGACTCTCTCAGTCTTTGGCATGAAATGGCTTCAATTTGTTGCAAGTGTCGAAATTTTCAACTTTATTTACTCTATAAATTTTCAAAAATGACAATCATATCCTTGAAATTTTGGTTTTTGCCCTTGAACCTTGCTTAATTCTAACTTGACCCCAAATATGATTTGTTTGTTTCAATTTAGTCCCTTATCATACTTAATAATCACTTAAGGTTATTTACTATTTTACCCATTCTATTTATTCTACAATTTGATGCAATCAATCTCTAAAAGTTCTCTATATTCTTAGATACTTTTATTAATCATTTAGGGTCTCCAAATATCACTTAGGGACTATTACTAAGGAAACCATAAATATAAATCAAAAGTTTACAATGGGACACTGGTTGTGGGACATAGATTATGTGTGCCTGATATGGGAGATATAAAGAAAGAGATCATGGAAGAGACACATTCATTAGCAAATGTCATGCAACCAGAGAGTACTAAGACATATCAAACACTGAAAGACCATTACTACTGGAGATGAATAAAGAAAGATATAGCAGAGTTCGTATCTAAATGTCTAACCTGCCAGCAAATTAAAGTAGAGCACTAGAAACCAGTAGCTTTATTACAGCCACAACCTATTCCGGAGTGGAAATAGAAAAGAATCACGATGGATTTTGTGGTAAGGCTTCCACCGACTCAGAGAGGGCTTGATGTTATTTGGGTGAGAGTTGACAGATTGATGAAGTTCGCTCACTTTTTAGCCATTAAGGATTTTTATTCCCTAGAAAAGTTGGCTCAGTTATACGTAGATGAGATTGTGAGACTGTATGGCGCACCAGTATCTATTGTATCACGTAGAGACCCATGGTTTACCTCCAGATTCTGGTCGAAGTTACAAGAAGCATTAGGTACCAGATTGAACTTTAGTATAGCCTTTCACTCACAAACAAATAGGCAATCTGAGAGAAAAATCCAGACCCTTGAAGACATGTTAAGAGCTTGTGTTATGGAGTTTAAAGGGAGCTGTGATACCCACCTACCTTTGATAAAGTTTGCCTACAACAATAACTATCAATCTAGTATTGGCATGGCGCCATGTGAAGCGTTGTATGGCAAAAAATGTAGAACCCCAATTTGTTGGGATGAGGTGGGTGAGAGAAATCTAATAGGCCCAAAGATTGTCCAAGTCACAACTGAGAAGATAATGTAATTAGAGATACATTGAAGATAGCAAGTAACAAACAGAAAAGCTATGCGGACAATCAAAGAAGAAACTTAGAATTTCGAGTGAGTGATAGAATGTTCTTGCGGATCTCACCGTGGAAAGGAGTATTAAGGTATTAAGGTTTAGAAAGAGAGGGAAATTGAGCTTGCGATATATCAAGCCGAACGAGATTGTGGAGAGAGTGGGTAAAGTGGCATACCGCTTGAAGTTACCACCAGAATTAGCCAACATTCATGATGTCTTCCATGTTTCCATGCTTCGCAAGTATATAGTCGATCCTTCACACATATTGAAAGAGCAACCAGTGCAACTTAAAGAGAATTTGACCTACGAAGAGCAACTAGTGGAGATTTTAGATCGAAAAGATCAGGTGTTGCATCGCAAGGTCATTCCATTAGTGAAAGTGTTGTGGAGGAACCATGGATCTAAGGAAGCTACATGAGAGCATGAAGAGCAAATGCTTACTCAATATCCATACCTATTCGAGCCAAGTATGTAATTTAAATTTCGATGATGAAATTTTTACATGGAGGGGTGAAATTGTAAACCCTTAATTCTATTTATGGTTTCTCTAGTACTAGTTACTAAGAGATATTTTGAGACCCCAATCGATCAATCAAAGCGTTTGAGAATGTAGAGAACTTTCTTTTTTAGAGATTGATTGAACCTCATTTGTAGCATAAATAAATAGAAGTGTAAAATGGTCATTCCATTAGAGTTTTTATAAATTAGTATGATAAGGGACCAATCAAAAACAAGCAAATCATATTAGGGGTCAAGATTGAATTAAGCAAAGTTCAAGGACAAAAACCAAATTTTTAAGGATACAATTGGCATTTAGAAAAAGTTCATAGTATATAAATGAGAAGCTTTCCAATACTTAGCAAAATTGGAAATCGAAAACATGAGAGAGGAAGAGAGGGAATTCGGCCAAGCTAGGGAAGAAGAGGATCAAGTGATTTCAATCAATTTTTGAGTTTCCATTCAAGAGTTCAAGCTAACCAAAGCTTGAGGATCAAGTTTAGACCAAGATTCAAGCCAAAAGGAGGTTAGTTCCATCACTTTAAACTTGTTCAAATGGTAGTTAATATTGATGTTTGTGTTGATGATTTAGTTCAAATTTGATGAAAGTTTTCATTTATGTTATGAGTTGAGCTCTAAGAGAACTAAAGCAAGAATAAAATATGTGGAATCACTCAAGAGTTAGGGTTTATATGGGAGAAACCCTAAACTTGATTTGAGTTTGTTGTAAATGAAATAAGTTGTGGATTAGGTGTTTGATGAAATGCCTAAGAGATTAAAAATAAAAAACCTGAATAAAATGAACTTCGTGTGTGTTAAGGCATACAAGGCTATAGTAAGGAGTGTATAATCCTAATGAAATCTAAGGCTTTTAAGCATTATTCCATATTGATTTCATGCTAGATAAACCTATGAAAATGTTAGAAAGCAAATTAGACAACATACATTGTAAAGTCTAAATCAAGGGTATTAGTGGTTATCATATAATACCACTTTTCCTATGAGTTTAAATGAGTTGTATGAGTACAATAGAGTGTGTATAACACCAAAGAGAAGAGAATTGAGAATAGAAATGAAAAATGGAAAAGTTGTCCTTAGTTTAGTGGTGAAAAAATGGCGTTTTAGCTAGAAACCATCACATGATGGCCGTTTCTTTTCGAATTGACTTTTGGACCGAACTAAATGCGAGTAGGGAGATGAATGAAACAAAAATGGATGAAAGAAAATCAAAGGAGAGAGCTCTACATGCCATTCGGCTAAGAGGGGTCCAAAAGTATCAATTTTCGTTTCGAGCTTCAGAAAATTATTTTGTGCATATGGATGTGTTCTTAGGTGAGAATAAGTAAGAATCATAGAAAGAAAATGAAATTTTAAAGCCTTGGCTAAGTTGAAATCAAGGAGAGAAGTTTTTAGTTAAAATACCCCTTTAATGGGTTAATTGAGTTAGAAGCTATTTAATGAGTTTTGTGAAGTTAAAATTAGTGTATTCTAAGCTAGAATGTGATATTTAGGTGAAGAAGAAGTAAGAGGAGCAAGAGAAGGCCATTGAATTTCTTTATACCAAGCCTTGAAATCAAGTGAGTGCTAAGTTAATTTTATAAAAATTTATGATTATTTGAAATGTTTAATCATTTTGAAATGTTACATGTCATTTTAAGAATTTGAGATAAGCTATTATGTGCTTCTTTCACTTTGCAAAGAAATGAGTTTTGGTACTTGTTGCACTTAGAAATGAGTTTTAGTGCTTAATGCACTCAGAAAGAATAGATTTGTGTTTATTGCACTTAGAAAGTTAAAGTAAAAAGAAGTTTTCAAATGACATGAGTATACCCTCAAATTTCAAATTCAGATTTAGACCCGACCGATATATCTCGCACTATTATGGCAAAGTCCTGAGGGGGATGCGTCACTAACTTGAGAGGAAATAGAGTCTATCGTGTCACCTCTACTTGTGCGGGATATTATCTTGTGCTATGGTTAAAGATATAGAATTCCACACATAGTCATGAAATGTCTCAATAGCGTCACGGTTGGTGTCAATTCAAAATCGGCACGTGACATTGCCATAACGAGCAGCGTTAGTTAGTAGTCGTGTGGTCAAAGCATTTAGAGGTACAAATGGTGTTTTTTAGAAAGCAAAGTTAATATTGAAAGTTAGAAAGCATTTTCAGATTTTACTATAAGAAATGAATTTGTTTAACATTTTGTATGTTTTACAATTTACAAGTTTATATAAAGTTTTATGTATATATAAGTTATATATATTCTCTATTTATGTTTTGCATGAAATGAGATTTAAATTTGAGTAATTTCAAGAAATAGAGATTTACTTCCAAAAGTTTTAAGGAGGTATTTTAGAAAGGAAAAGTTTTAGTTGAGAAAGATTACAAACACTCACTAAGCTTCCAAAGGTCATAGTTTTTCTGTTTTTGCTCTTGAAAACCTCCTCAGGTGTTGACGTGGGTGACCGAGAAGAGAGAGCTCCTCCGGAATATTAGATGGGCATGACATGACAATGCTTTTGAATAGTTGATATTTTGCATATTTTGTAGCATTAAAGAAATTGTTTGTAAATATAATCTTTTTGAGTTATAAATGAGTGGTAAATCTTCATTTCATGAGATGAAAGTTTTAAATTCTTATAAGCAATTACGTAAATTTGCAAATGACTTTATGTTTTTACTTTGGATGAAATGAAAGTGTGATTTGAAATCAATGTTTGTGGCTAAAGAAGTTGGGTGATGTTTGAGAAATATTTAGAAGTGCAAATTCCTTTTTCAGGTGATTTGGCTATGTTAATAATATAGTCGTTATGCTGTCAGATTTTAGTTTTATAAAACAATTTGGATTTTAAATTGAAATGAAATTTTAGTTTTAAAACAAAACCAACTCAACTATTGTTAAAAAGAGAAGTTGATTATAGTTGTTTGAAAGCATGAGTTTTAAGGGTTCGTTACGCGAATTTCTCTTAGCCACCTTGTAAGGTTTAGAAGACATCCGTTGGAGTGCCAGACGAGGCCTACCGGATAAGAGTTTAGAGAGATTCGGATTGGGTCACGTCACAAAAGATAACTATCATCCCCCAAATTTGAATAACTAAATGTTTTAGTCTTCACTTTAGAAGAGCCTTTAGTTGTTAGAGAACCTTATAATCTATTGTTTCAAAAACGATATATCCCGGTGCAGTGTGCTTGTGCCCTCACTAAATCTGCTAATGAAGTCTAGAATCTCCTTAAAATTTGTTCAAGACTCCATAAAATTAGCTTGATTGTGTGTCCTTAAAAAGGTTGATGTGCTTATATTTGTTGCTTATGACAGTCTAATCTACGAGCGTTTTGCACCTCATTGGTCCTGCTTGACTACAATTGATGTTTTTGTATTTGTGTATGCCAGCTTCTCATTTTGTTTCTTTATTTTATCTTATTCTAACATCACTGTAGTTGTGGCCTAACTTTGTTGATTTGTGGTTGAACTTAGCTAGTGTATATATGATAAGACCCAATCCGAATCTTACTATACTTACATCTAAAGGGCCTTACCTGGCACCCTAACAAATCCTTCATAAACTCTACTAAATGAGTTAGGAGAAATTTGCGGGGCAAACCCTTAAAACGTTTTTTGCTTGGTAAAACTAGAATGGGTTGGATTTTTTTTTTTTTTAAACTGAAAAATTCAATAGTATAACTGCTGCGTTTTCAATATTCCCAAAATACATGAAAGGTAAAACACACTCTCATATACTTTCACTTATCCAACCCAACTTCTTCCATAAAAATATAATTCAAATCACAAATCCATTTCATTAAAAGTTTGTAAACCAAACACTTGCAATTTCATACATTGGTTCAAAAACTTAAATGTTGATATTATAAGTAATCTGAACCACTCATTTACATACTAAAATATACATTTACATACGTTTTTTCAATTATAAAGTATGAAAAATAAAACTGTATAGAAACATTGTCGCATCATTGCCCACTTACTCTTCTGTAGGAGTCTTATCTTCTTGGTCACCCATATTTATACCTGAGAAGGTTTACTAAACATAAAAATGAAAACTGTGAGCTTTAGGAGAGCAGTGAGTACTTAATTTCTTTTTAATTTAAAATATTTTATTTCTTAAAAATACCTCTTTAAAATACATTTTCGTTTCTTAAAACTTCTCATAAGTTTCAAAGCTTATATCGTTGTAATGTGTGAGTGCGCAATCCATAAAATATATATGTGCATAAAATCTCATATAAAGCTTATAAAACCATAGAACCCGTAAAGGCATCAACTGCATATAAAACTTATATATAAGCAAAAACTCCATATAACTTAATTTTTAAAGCATAAATTTGATTAAAATCACAAAGCATACATATGAAAATTTTAAACACATAAGTACATAAAAATTCATATGAAACTTATAAATCGAATATCAACTTGAACTTATACATGCTTAATACTTTATACATATATAAAAACTTCATTTAACTTGGAACTTAACTTAAAAAAAAAAAAAAATTACAAATCTTGTTTAAATTGCAAAACGTACATATGAAAACTACAATTCATATATGCGTAAAATACATATAAAGCTTGTAACTTTGAATATTCTTTAAACTTATTTATACATAAAACTTCATATAGGACTTATATTTGAATAAATATATAAAATGGTAAAATAAAATTCAAATAAAACATATGTATATATATCAATGCAAAATAAGCATAAAAATTCATAAAAACTTCGTAATTGTATAAATTCTGTATAAAACACATAAATTACAAAGCTTATAAAGTACAAAACACTAAAAATCACTTATAATAAAATCTAAAGGTACTTTTCTTTACTTTCAATATTTCAATTTCTTATTTTGCCTTTTTTTTTTTAAAAAAAAAAAAACACAATTCATATCCCATAATACTTACAACCACACGATAGCTATGATAATGTTAATCGATGTGGAGTCACGTAATGCTTTTCACAGACATCAACTGTGATACTTACTTACTTACAAAGATATCTCATGGTTATATGCGGAATGTTACATCGCTAACCATAATACGAGAAAATATCCCACACAAGTAGAGGCGACACGACAGACTCAATTTGCCCCTCAAGTTAGTGACGTATCACCTCCCAAGATTTTTGTCATACTAATGTGGTACATACTGGCCGGGTCTAAAACTTATCTTACAAGGGTAGGTATATTTATATCCTTTGAAAACTTCTTTTTGTTTTACTTAGTGCAAAAGCACAAAATCTTATTTTCTGAGTGCATAAAGCACAAAACTCCTATTTCAAATTGCATAAAGCTTCAAAATCTCATTTTCTTAGTGCATAAAGCACAAAATATTCTCGTTAAGTGTAAAGAACACAAAGTAACTTATCTTTTAAAATCCATAAATCTCACTTTCATTTGCTTAAACATAAAACATAGCTTAATTTGTTAAAAGAACTTAAAACTAAAACTTAAAGTTCATTTCTAAACAACCTCATACGTATAAAATCATAAATGACAACTTTCTATACAAAATGTCATAAAATCAAAATATTCATTTCAATTATTAAAATAGTGACCATACATTAGAAAATATTTAAGCACTTAAAACAAGCATAAACTTATTCACGAAATCACTTAAACATTCATAATAAAATTCTTCCTTATAACTTCAAATCACATTTTGCTTTGAATAACCATAAAACATAATTTCAATTGATAACAAAGCTCAAAACTTTAGGCTTCATGTTACAATAGAATTCATACTTATAGAATCATAAAAACTACACCCTTCCATGATATCAATGACATTGATCATAACAAGTTATAAAACGGCAAACAAGCTTACAAAATATTAAAACATTAAAAACCACTAAAACCTTTATAAAATCATTTTAGCACTCACCATATGAGTTTTCTCATAACTTTTAAAATCTACTTTCAAATACTTTAAAAACAAGCGTAGTACTCACCTTATTCTTAAGCTCGGCATTAGGGGCTTCAATAGCCTCCGCTCATTCTGCTAGCTTGCCCTTCACCTACACATCACATATTCGCTTAAAATACACTAATTTTAACTTCATAAAACTCATTACATAACCTACAACTCAAATTACCCTATTGAAAACCATTTTGCCTACAAATTTCCCTTCTCGTTTTTAACTTAATCGAAGCTTTAAAATTCCATTTTCTTTGGATGAATCCTACTTATTCTCACCTAGGAACACCTCCCCCCCCCCCCCCCCCCCCCCCCCCCCCCCTCCGGCGCCCATACACTTGAAACCATTGTTTGAAGCTCGAAACGAAAAGTGACAAAATCACACCCCCCTTTGCTGAACATGATGTAGCTCCCTACCTAGGGCTGCTTTTCACTTCTTTCTTGCTCCACACATCTTCTTGACTCGCCTTTACGTCACATGTAAAACGGTTCTGAAAAATTTCAACTTTCGGGTGTCAAAACCTAGGAAAAACCCTATTTTTTTCATCACTTTTTCAATGCAAAGTTTCACATTTTACATTCTAAATCTTAGTTCTCTTTTCCTTAATGCCATATACACTTAAACATACTTATTTAGCGCTTTAAAACACACACATGAGGTGGTATTATATAATACTTATCAATGCTCTTCATATGGGTTACAAGTTGGAATGTTATCTTACTTAATTTCCAACACTTCCATAAGCTTATCATGGATTTCCTTATCATGATTTCAACATGGAATCATGGTTAAAACATTAGAATTTCATTGGATTCCATCATCCCTCACTATAGCCTTTTATGCCATAACATACACCAAATTCATTTCATTCAATTTCTTCATTTTATTTCACTTAGGCATTTGTCAAACACTTGGTGAGCAACTTATTTTAACTAAAACCAATTCAATACAAACTTAAGGATTCTCCCATCAAAACCTTAACCTATCAAACTAAATGATTTCCATGAGGTTTACACTTACTTTTAGTCTTATAAAACTCAACTGCAATCATACATAAAAACCCCATAAAAAATCTGTAACATCCCTAATTTTATATGCATGAATATTATTGTCATTATTATTATTATGATTAATGAGATGAAGGATTAAATTGAAGATAAGATTTGATTTGTGTGGTAATAGTAAAATATGGCTAAAACCTAAGGTATAACAATGAAATTTTTAAGGGACGAAATTGGTATTATAGGATTTGTTTGGGGAGGAAATTAGAAGCCACAAAGTTGACTCACAAAAATCAAATGAAAACAAGTCAACTCGCTAGAACCAGAAGAGAAAAGAAAAAGAGAAAGAAGAAAAGAAAGAAGAAGAAGAAGAGAAGAAGAGGGAAACTACCGACCAGCTCGACCGACCGGCTGACCAAGCTCACCGTCACAGCGCCATCGCCGACCAGACCAGAACGGCACCCACACACCGACGCGACCCCGCAACGCCAACACTGAGCCAACGACCGCGCGAACCAGACCGAAGCTAATCACGCACGCCAAGCTGTAGAACCAATCGCCGAACGGAGCAGAAACAACGAGTAGTTGACGTGCGAGCAAAACCTGACGCCAAACTCGACTGAAATAGAGCAAAACCGAGCTGAACCACGACCCAACCCGCTCTTTCACTCGTGCAGAACCGACGTTGATCGATGATGAAACTAGCTGTCATCCGTAGCGGAACCGAGAGGGAAAGAGAGAGAGAAAGAGAGGAGAAGAATGAGGAAGAAAAATAGCTCTAAACCAGCTCAGATCTATCACCAAAATCAGTCCAAAACCACCCCAAAACTAGTTTAAAATGACGTTAACGCGAAAAGGAATAAGGGTGAGTTGTTTGGGTTTGAGATTGATGATTTTTGGTTGGTGAGATTTGAAAATATTTGGATCCATTAGGAATAGTAAATCATGCATTTTAAATTAAGGAATGAGCTTTTATTAAGTATTTATGTATTTTTGAAAATCCAGGAAAGGAGGTAGCTCACGGAAGTCAAAGAATATGAAAGGAGAAAGTGTGAGCTTCCGTTGGAGAATAAAGGTTGGTGTACACTTTATTCAATTCGTTTTTATAAATAGAATATTATTGATTTTTGAGTACTTTGATGCTCTGAAATATTGTTTGTAAATATTTTGATATATGTCTGATGAAATATATTATTTTGAATTGTGATAATTGATGAGATTTATATGATTGTGACAAAAACGAAATGATGAATTTGAAAATTGATCTGTGTGATTGTGGAAAAACGAAGTTGGGTTGGATTGATGAGATATTTATAAGTGTATTTCATATTTTCAGGTTTTCTGAAAACGTCTAAAATGCAGCTGTTATGCTACCAGATTTCTGTTTGAAAACTAATTAGAAACCAAAAGTTTAAACGAAACCAACCCAACGAATTTGAAAATAAATTGTTATTCAAGCCCTAGTAAGTTTTGACACAGATAGATAGGGATTGGAGTGGCATGCCATTAATGGGTTATAAAGCAGTACTGCGCCATTTGATTCTGTATCGACTATAGTGAATTTGAAAAGTTACAGTGAATTCGGAGGTTGTGAGAGGCACCTAGTGTCCGGCCCCGAATATATATGATTATATGATAGCTCAGCGGGTAGTCATTGAGTGTCCGATGCCAAAAAACCCGACTAACAGTCCATGGTATCGTGCTTGTGTTTACTAGGGGCATGAATAGTTATTATGAGAATTATTTTGATCAATGTATCGTTTTTAATTTCTTTTGGATATTAAATTGAATTATTGATAAATTGTGATATTTTGTTATTAATTTTATAAACTGATTGTGTGAAAATATAAATATTGAGTTTTGTGTACACCCACTAAGCAAATATGCTTAGCGCGTTGGAATTTCCGCACGTAGGTAGTAGATTACATAAAGAGGACGAAGATTGAAGAGAAAGCATTTGCAGTGAGCGGAGACAGTCACATCTATCCTTCCATATTTATTTTTGGGTATATATATATTATCTTTAGTTTTGTACATAAAAGTTTCAATTTGTATTCCTGCGCATATAAGTATGTATTTGGATTTAAAATGATGTTTTTGATAAAGAAAATCAAGTTGTGTATATATATTTTGAGATAATGTTGTGTATATGGAAAAAGGATGAGCCAAACGGAGTTTGGTTCCAGTTCAGAATATGTTTGTGGAAGAAATGTTTTGGATATGAATATGATGATTTGTAACAGGTTTGGAAAGTCCAAATTTCAGAGGAAACTTTGTCAGTTTTTCCATTTGAAATAAAAGGATTTTGTTTTCTTTGTAAGTTGATTTTGAAATTCGTATTTTGATGTGGAATAAATAAATATATGATTTTATAATTAAAGATTTTGTAAAAAGAGATATGACTGTAGCGCCCCCTTGGAGTCGTCTGGTGAAAGGGCGAGTAGGGGGTGTTACAAAATCCAACCAAATCACCACACAAACATTATGGAAACAACTTCAAAAATCACAAAACTAATCTTGATTTGACTTGGATTTGCTTCCAACTTGTTTTTCTAACTCAAACTTGCTTAGATTCTTGGTTAGAAACTTGAAATGGCATGGAACTCACTCATTTCCCCTTCATTTCATGCTTGGCCGAACATACTTCTTCTTCCTCTTATGTCTCTCGGTTTTGGTTTGTGTTTGGGCGTGAAAATGGCTTGAAAATTGACTAAGTATTGATATTTACATTAAACTTCTTTTAAACTGACCATTATGTCCTAGAAAAATTTGGTTTTCATCCCTCAAGTTCTCTTAATTCCATTGTGACCCCCAAGTAGGAAATCTCATTTCAATTTAATCCCTTATCACCTTAACAATTCACTTATGGTCATTTACAAATCAATCCCTTATATTTACTTATTTAATCTCCAATTGGGTTCAATTGATTTCTGAAAATTTCCTACATTCATGGACACTTCCATTAATAACTTAGGACCTTAAAATATCCCTTAAAGACTATTATTAGAAAAACCGTAAATAGGATCGTGGGTTTACAATATATGCAAAAAGGGAAGCTTAATGAGGCAGCGTAGTGTTGTCACCAAGTGCTTGCATTAGAGTCTTTTGGTATATTTTCAACTAGTTATGGTGTTGATGTTCCCATTGGTGGTCAATTAGAAAATAACCTTCGATGTGTAACCTTAGGCAAATTACTTATGGTGTTGCTGCTTTCTTTAGCTACCATAAGGATGACTGCTAATTGATGAACCACTTTTTGTTTGCATTAGGATAGTAAAAGTATGTTAAACGATATTTTTTAGTTTTAATGATAAATGTTTTAAACGATATTTTTTAGCTCTCGTAAGTATGATCTGTTACGACATTTAGTGGAATGCATTAATAAATATCAATTTTTTACTACATCCTTCGTAAGTACATTTTTATAAATGTCATGATAGGGTTATTACAACATTTTCTAAAGCTTATAAAAATTATTTTTTTCATGTTGTGATAAATAATACAATATACTTTTTTCTTTTAATTTACATATACATAGATTTCGTTAGGATCTATTAAAGTAAAAAAGTGTCACTTACACAACATTGTTGGTTTTTTCACTTTCTAATATGAAATTTGCTCTTTTGGAGCTTTTGATGCGAATTCCGTATATATCAATACGACACCCACAATCAAATTGAAACACAACCCCAAGAAAGATAATTCAGATTTAAAAGAAAATCTTTGACCCATTGATTAGCAAATCAAGAATCAAAGATATAACGATGCCACTTCCAAGAAAAAGATAAGAATGTGAGAGATAAGTCAAGATTGATAAACCAAGAATAAATCTTAATGCAATTCTCAAAGTTCACAAAAGAACAATGGAGAAAAGTTAAATCTTTATTCCATAAACAACTTATTAAAAATTTAGGTTTAATAAGTTTTATATAGGCATACAATCCTAAACTTTATTGGAAACTAAATAAAACCCTATTTTTAATTGACTTTGACTTTGACTTTTTCTAAACACACCCATATTGGGCTTTTTAATTTAAATAAATGACTTAGCCTCCTAATTAAAAGCCTAATACATTAAACTAATTTTAAACCCAACCCATAATACAAATTAAGTCCAAATTAATTAAAACAAATAATTAACAGCTTATTTGAATTAGAATTGTCATCCAAGCCTCAAGATTGATGTTCTTGGACTTGAATAATATTTGAAGCCTTGATGTTCCCTCCAAACTGTCCAACTCATGTTGCACAACACTCTTGGCCCAAATAACTTGAACGAGGCCCATTTAAAGCTTCCTTCATCCTTTTAACTCGAGCCCTTGTCATAGATCTTCCATTGATGCTTAAAGGATCCATAGGCTTGTTTTCTTAATTTCCATCACTCCACCTCTCATCAAAAGGATTTGTCCTCAAATCGGAACCTACATCAAAATCAAAAGGAGAAAGATAAGAAACATTAAAAGTAGCACTAACATTATACTCACCAGGCAAATCTATCTTGTATGCATTGTCATTGATGCGTTCGAGCACTTAGAATGGACCATCTCCACGAGGCTGTAACTTAGATTTCTGTTGAACAGAAAACCTTTTTTTACGCATATGCACCTAAACCCAATCTCCTGGTTCGAACACAATTCTTTTTCGCCCCTTGTTAGCTTGAGTAGCATATTGCTCGGTTCACCTCTCAATATGTTGCCTAACTCTCTCGTGCAATTGCTTAACATATTCAACTTTCTTCTTACTATCTAAGTTAGCTCTTTCCTCTATAGGTAAAGGTATCAAATCCAAAGGAGTAAGTGGATTGAACCCATACACAACTTCGAATAGTGAACAACCAATAGTTGAATGCACACTTTTATTATAAGCAAACTCTGCATGTGGCAAGCAATCTTCCCAATTCTTGAAATTCTTTTAGATAATAGAACGCAACAAAGCACCTAAAGTCCTATTAACCATCTCCGTTTGTCCATCAGTTTGCGGATGACAAGCAATAGAAGACAATAACTTCGTTCCTAGCTTCCCCCACAAAGTCCTCCAAAAATGGCTTAAGAACTTTGCATCTCGATATGAAATAATGCTTTTCAGCACTCCATGAAGTCGAACAATCTCATTGAAGAATAAGTCAGCAACATGTGTGGCGTTATCGGTCTTGTAACATGGTATGAAGTGAGTCATCTTCAAAAACCTATTAACCACATCAAACACCGAATCTCGGCCCTTTTGGACTGTAATTTTGTTGATAGCTCTGCAATCGATGCACAAACGCCAAGTCACATCCTTTTTAGGCACAAGTAATACTGGTACAACACATGGACTCATGTTCTCCCTCACATATCTCTTTTTCATCAACTCTTCACCCTACCTTTGAAGCTCATTTATTTCCTCGGGATTACTTCTATATGCAGGTTGGTTTGGAATTGTAGCCCCGGGTATGAAGTCAATTTAATGTTCTATTCCGCTCTTTGGTTGCAATCTATTTGGTATCTCCTCAAGGAATACATCCTTGAAATCCTATAAAAGAGTAGTAACAACACTAGGCAAAGACAAATTAAGGTCAGAGTTAGAAAAATAAGCATCTTTGTACAAAAATACAAACATTTACTGCTTGGCTAGAAAAACAGCCTTCACATTGCTCCCTTTTGTATAGACACTCATTTTCTTTTTCTCACTTTTCTTCCTCTCATTCTCTCATTTACACTCAACCTTCCAAGTTTTCTTTTGCACACACTCAAGTGTTTTGTCACTCTTTCTCTCACACTTAGCTCCATTTCTCTCGACCTCACTAGTGTTTGAACTCTCAACCTCTCTTTTTCTCTCGCTCTCTTTCTTTTGCTCACTCTCTTTTATCCTCACTCTCTTTTATTCTCACTTGATCTTCATACACCTGTTTAGGTGTTAATGATATAAAAGTGATTGTTCACCTATTCATGGTAAAAGAATATCTATTTTTAAACTCATCATGTATTACTCTCTTGTCATATTGCCATGGATGACCCAAAAGCAAGTGTCCCGCGTGCATAGGTATAATATTACATAACACCTTATCTTTGTACCTATCAATAGTAAAGGATACTGGCACCTGTTTTGTCACCTTAACTTCTCCACAATCATTCAACCACTGCAACTTATATGGTTTAGGATGTTTTGAAGTAGGTAAGCTTAATTTCTTTACTAATTAAGTACTAGCAACGTTGGTGTAGCTACCTCCATCAATGATCATACTACAAATCCTATCCTTGATATGACATCTAGCGTGGAAAATATTATCACATTGCACCTTATCATCATCCTTCAATTGCACACTTAAAGCACATCTTGCCACTAGCAACTTTCCATCTGCGGGATACTCAATTTCAACATCACTAGCATCTTCCAACGGTGGCATCTCATCATTATCACTCTCCCCGTCGGTCTCTATATCTCCATCCTTTCTTAGGATCACAGTTCGCTTGTTAGGATATTGCAAAGCTATGTGTCCTTTTCCTAAACACCTAAAACATTTGATATCCCTATTTCTCCCTTGTGTTGCCTCAGTCTTGCCTTTATCATGACTGCTATCCCTACCTTCCTTAGGTTTAGCACTTTCGGCTTTAGGCTTTTGTGATGTCATATCTTCTTTTCTACTCCAATTCGACTTCCAAGTGGATATGGAACCCAAATTCCTACCATATCGCGACATTGAACCCTTTCTTTTGAGTTGTTTCTCTACATTCATAGCCATATGGACCAAGTTCTCAAGCTCCATATAATGTTGTAACTCAACAATATTGGCAATGTCTTCATTCAATCCTTGCAGAAATTGCACCATAGTAGCCTTTCTATCTTCCTCAATATTGGCTCAAACCATAGCTATCTCCATCTCCTTGTAATAGTTTTCTACACTCTTAGAACCTTAGGTAAGGCTTTACAATCGCCGGTATAGCTCCCTATAGTATGACCTAGGAACAAACTGCTTTCTCATAACAGTTTTCATCTCACCCCAAGTGTTTATAGAACGTTCCTCGTTTCTCCTTCTATCTTGCACTAAGTGCCCCTACCAAACCACGACATAATGTACAAACTCAGCTGCAGCTAATTTCACCTTCTTCTCCTTAGAAAAGTTGTGACACTCAAAGACTAACTCTACTCGTTTTTTCCACTCTAGATGCACATCAGGATTAGCCTTCCCTTGGAAAGATGATATCTTCATCTTAATGTTACTAAGATCCTTATCTATTCTATCGGGCCTATCATTCCATCTTTCTCTCTCATTCACATCCTTATAGTACCTATTATCTCAGTTACCTCTACGACCACCTCTACCACCTCTAATTCTACCCCTATTAGCATTAGTAGAAATTTCATCTTCTTCCAACTCTTCCCCATATGAATCAATCTCTAATTAATCATTGGCACCACATAATTATGAAGTTCTCCTTTACGGATCTCTTTGCAATCTAACTATGGCAACGTCTTGTCTATCAATTCGATCCCTAAAGTCCATGAATACCATGTTCATCCTCTCAAATTGTTGTTGCATTGTCTTGAGCATGAATGATACATTCGTGTTTTCTTCTCCTTCAACTTTTTTACCTTTGTCTAATGACATGTTTGACACCTAAAAAGAATGTTAATAAAGAAAATAATTCACACACTCTCTTACGTGTTTCATTCTGGTCCTCACATGTTTATCGCTCGACACTCTTGATTTAACTCAACACTTTCTGTCCACAATCAAACTTTTCTCACCAAGTTCTTTATAAAACTAATCGATCACAACAAGGTCACCCTTGAAATAATCACCCCTAACAAATCTTAACAAAGAAAAGAATGCGCACAAAGAATACAAAAGAAATAAGGATTAACAATAACACAAGAATGACAATGAACAGAAAGCAATTTGAATTTCAAGAAAGATTCGAAAATCGTAAAGGACTTGAATTGCAATTAAGGAGAACTAATATCCACTCACTTCACTCCAAGTAATTTATGGCGTTCAATTTTTTTTTTTTTTGACATATTTTTTTCTGGGATTTTTTTTTCTCTTTTCTTTTTCTTTTTCTTTTTTTTTTTTTTTTTAAAAAAAAAATCAAACTAGAACGCATACAAATTAAATTGAATGTAAATTGCATATTTGAACCACAAACAAAATATTGATATGAATCTTGAAATTCAAGAATTCAAGAAACCCTAATTAATGAATCAAGAAACATCAAGAAGCAAATATATAAATATATGGTGGACGTGCAGACTCACAAAAGAACAAAGAAAGAACAATATATATATATATATATGTTATGATTCACTGCAGATCTAGTATCAAAGAAAATAAGTTGGTGTTGCGGCAACTCTTAAAATTAATTGATGTCACAAAAAAAAAAAAAAAAAACACAAGCAGAACAGATTGTCCTTTGTTGAATTATGGTCTTCAATAAACAAGACAGAGTTTTTGTGATGCACGTGCAAGTTCCAAGAACAAAGAAAGAAGGAAAAATTTTGATGATTAAGGTGTGCGGCAAACAAGAATGTGTTTGCGGCAATTAATGTATGGATGCAGACAATGACAAGATTAATGAGCAGAATAAACAAACAAAATAAAGAACCCTATATAAATTAATGTTATGTGGCTAAAACAAATAAAATAGGAACAAGAAATTAATTGATAAATCAAACCAGAATTAATACCCAAAGCTCTGATACCAACCGATGCGAACCCCGCATATATCGATACGACACCCACAATCAAATTGAAACATAACCTCAAGAAAGATAATTCAGATTTAAAAGAAAATATTTGACCTATTTATTAGCAAATCAAGAACCAAAAATATAACGACGTCATTCTCAAAAAAGATATGAGAATGTGGGAGATAAATCAAGATTGATAAACCAAGAACAAATCTTGATGCAATTCTCAAAGTTCACAAAAGAACAATGAAGAAAAGTTAAATCTTTATTCCATAAACAACTTATTGAAAATTTAGGTTTAATAAACCTTATATAGACATACAATCCTAAACCTTATTAGAAACTAAATAAAACTCTATTTTTAATTGACTTTGACTTTAACTTTGACTTTTTCTAAACACACTCATATTGGGCTTTTTAATTTAAATAAATAACTCCGCCTCTTAATTAAAAGCTTAATACATTAAACTAATTTTAAACCCAACCCATAATACAAATTAAACCCAAATTAATTAAAACAAATAATTAACAGCCCATTTGAATTAGGATTGTCATCTAAGCCTCAAGATTGATGTTTTTGGACTTGTTGTTGGACTTAAATAATATTTTGAAGTCTTGATGTTCTTTCCAAACTGTCCAAGTCATGTTGCGTAAGACTCTTGGCCCAAATATCTTGAACAAGCCCATTTAAAGCTTCCTTCATCATTTTAGCTCAAGCCTTTGTCATAGATCCTCCATTGATGCTTAAAGGATCCATAGGCTTGTGTTCTTAATTTCCATCAACTTTTATATATAATTTGTAAAAGATTAATATGATATTTATATATACCTTAGTTACACAACTATTGTATGTTCATGTTTCACCAATAATAATTATTTTTCATACTTTGCTTTAGTGTGAATTCCACTTCTAATGATTAAAATTTATTATGATCACTGAGGTTTTATTGATCACAATCATCATCATGACTATTAAATGATTTAACATTTGCATTAGGAAATGATATTAATTAATTTAGTAATGTGAGATAAATGGTTTTTCACCCCATAATCATCAACATTGCTACTACATGAGCAAATATGAAGTACGAATTGTTTTAATCATCCGACTTCATTTATTTGGTGATCAAATATACATATATATTTCTTTAAAAATATAAATTGATCCTTTTACTAAAGGATATAAAAATAAATATAAATGTATATATATCATAATTTTTTAGATAAATTACAGTAAATTAATGAATAATTTCTCAAACTACAATTACAATAAATTGTTATGAATAATCATCAATTAATGTATAAGAAAATATATATCATATACCTTATTTTCGTATCTTGCTTTGAGGAAAGAACAAAGACAAAAATAATATATCCTTCACTAATCTAAAATCTAATAAGGAATAATAAATAAAATAATTCAATAATTCAATATAAGAAGAATAAAATTATTGTACCTTTTCTTCTAAAAAAACCAAGGCTTCAAGCTATGATATGATTGTATTTCATAATAACATGTTCAAATTTGATAATAACTCAAAACTTCAAGTTTTGATAAAATTCTTTTTCCAAATCACATCAATCACTTCAATTAGTTTTAAAACTTCGAATTCTAACTGAATTTAAACTTCAAAACTTTATGCTTAGGTTTTGAATAAATTTTATAGTGCAAGAACAATCTTAATTCACAAAATATAAGCAAATTTTATGAATAAATCTACCATCTTTCAAATAATTTTAAAGATGTTTAGTTTTAACACCAACATGGGTCAAACGCTTAAAGCACAACTAGTGGGTTTTATATTGTAAACAATTATGAGGCCAACCAATTCAGTTTCAATGCAACCAAAATCATAAACAACAAATATGGCAACATAAAACAAACATAATTTTGAATTATTGAACCGGTTATTTTTACTAATAAGTTTAGTCACTTGCCTCAATTAGATAAATTTAGAATTCTCTAATGATAGAATCTATTATCCAATTTACCAACTATCTTGAGTGGTTTTCTCACTATTGTTTTGTGTGGTATTGTTTCCCATTCACAACATAGCTTGTAAAACATATGACTTCATAGTTGTTCCAATTGTAAACCATTTTAAAGTGGTAGATGTCAATTTCAAAATTAACAAACAAATTTGTTTAAACCTTGCAAGTGCACAAATCATTTTATTGAGTATCGCAAGCAAGCAATGGTTGATCTATTAAGGAGTTTTAACCTACTTTTAAATCTAAGTTTATTTAAAACCTGAACTAGAGAGCAATTAAATTAAAGAAAGAGATTTGAAATCAAGTTCAAAGATTTAAAACTAAATTAATTAAAATCAATGGAGAAAAACTTAGTTAAGACATACTATCCACCACTAAACAATGTCTCAATTCATTAGATATATTAAATAAGCACGCTCATATTAATGCACAATAAAGACATTCACGACAAGGTAATGGTCATATTACATTTCGTATTGATTCTTTCTTAGATTTTATGTAAATCACATAAGTATCTGTGTAAACACGTGCATTATTAATTATAACCCAGCATACCGTCTACTTAGATTTAATAATCGGATGCCATTAAGAACAAAAAGAATATGAATATCACATAAACCCTAGAATATTGTGTCTATCCTAAAGATGAACTAAAGTCCCTATATTGTTTCAAAGCAATTGTTGCAAACAAAGAATATACCCGTTTTGCCTTGTGGTTTTTTCAACAAAATTTTACAAACATGCTCATAAGATGGCCAGTCAAAGAAACACAAAAAGGAAAATGCAATTAAATTAGAGACAACGATTTCATCATGCAATAATAATTAGAACTTCATTGAAAATATAAACAAATTGAGTTCATGTTTAAGATTTCAATTCAAACCTAACTAACAAAGGAATTATTCACATATGACTCTAAAATAACACATCAATAAAAAGAAAAAAAACAAAACAAAAAGGTAAACTAATGAGTAGTAGCCTCCACGCCTAGCCTTCCCTTGTATTCTATTAAGCCAAAATCTCTTGAATTCTGCAGAAACTTGGGTATTTATAGGCAAGCAATCCTTGAAGAACAAAACTTCCTAACTTGACAAGAAATCAACTTTCCAATTTTGATTTGGAATGAAACTTTGATATGGAAAGTGAACTCTTTTACATTAATGACTTAGATTCTTCCTAAAATTGCTCAACGCATCCAATTAGGAAAGATATAGGCTTAGAAAGTTAATAGGATGCTCAAAATAGGAAGTGTGGATGCATTAAAATGTCTTCAACTGTTAGCCCTTATTATGACTTGCTGTCGCGGGATGTTTTCTTGGTGTTGCTTGCGAGACTCTTAAGTTGGGTCTCGTTACTTGCGGTCTCGAGTTGCTACCCATAACCTAAACTCGTGATAGCTTGACCTTTAGGTACTAATTCAACCAAAACTTTCTCTAGAAAACTTCAATTCATGAACTGTTAATGGTTATGGAACCTAGACATCTGTGGTTTTAATTTGATAGGTTATGTCCATGTAACTCAAATTGAGCATTTTGTACAAGCTCACACAAGACAACATATCTTTTAACCCAAAAATCTACCATTTTAATTCCTTTTTTCCTTAAAACCTAAACTATAACACAAAAACATAAAAAATCATAACACTAATTCCACAAGAAACTTAACATAAATGATAGGTGAAATAAGCACAAAATATCAATAATCATTTACTTAACATTAGACATATTCAAGCCACTTGGTTCAACAAGGACCTATTTAATATATTAGGAAATGGGTTATCAAAGACAAAAAACTAAGGTAAACACACCATATTATGGAACCTAAAAGGTAGTCAACCCACCTTATCTTTGAAGCATGTTGCAAATCTAGTTGTATGTTTCTTTGTGACAAAGTATGTCTACTTAAAAAATTTGGATCTGATTGTTGAATCTCTTCAAGATGCATGTTAATAAAATGTTTATAAAAAAGAAAGAGATGACTAAACAAGTATAACGTTCATAATTTTTACAAATATTTAAACTATGTACATATTAAATTTAACCTACTTATAATTAGTCTAACTTATATTTATCTAACACTCTTAAAAAATAATATTAAAAAATGAGTACAATCGAAATACGATAATTCTTGGCTTTTTAGACAGCAGACCTTGTATTGCCACTGATTATAAATATTACATTAATACATGATAGTCATGAGACTTAAGCCCAACTATCTTGCATTCATTCAATGAAATGCAATTAGAGATGTTTGAATAATAATCGTCATGCAGCTTCAAATTGAACAACCTTTTACAATAGAGTTGTTTTTCTACCTTGAATAGAGTTTGTGGTGCAATAGGCAAACGAAGTTTTTCTCTATCCTTTTTCACATGAAGACCTTGCCTAATCCCAATGTCTTTTAAATCTCTATGAGAATGAACACCATCCTTGGTTTTCCATTGATATCCAACAACGAGCCAACAACACTTTCACAAATGTTTTTTTGTCTTTTGAATGTCCCTCATATCTAAATTATGATGCAAACACAATTTCTATAAAGAAAAAATGATGAAGTTAAATTTGTGGTATTGATAAAGATAATAGAATAAGTTGAATCTTCAAAAAAATATCGTACCTCCAAGTATGGTAAATCAAAGAATATTTATCTTCTATTTCATATAGGATGACATTTTCTCTTCCTTTTTTCCATTTACTTTCTTTCCAACTATTTTTAACTTTCACACATGCAATTCAAACTTCTTTGTCATCATGAATCTCGAGAGGATCGTCTATTTCTTATTTCCCATTAAAACATGATTTCTTTTTTCTTATTTCCCATCAAAACATGATTTCTATTTTTTTTTTCTTTTTTGAAAAACATGATTCTTTAGAAAAAATTGCTGAAAACCATATACACAATTTTATTATTAAATTTCAATTTCTGAGAACATATGTTCAACCCACATATGAGACAAACATATTCACCTTTCACACAACATCCTAGTAAGTTTTCAGATGTAGGAAAATTATTTATGGTTCACATTAAAATGGTCTTTAAGTTGAAGGTAGAATTAGCAGATGAATCATAAACTTATGCTCCCGAGTGTCATAACTCACTCAAATCTTCTATTAGTGGCTACAAGTACACATTAGTATTGTTCCCTAGTTATTTTATTCCTGAGATTAATAGTGTTAGCATCAAATTTTCTTTTGTCTACACTTCTATAGGGATAGATTATGTATAACTAATACCACAAGCTAACAACTATAGGTTTGGTTAGATTGCTATAAGAATTAAATCCATCTGTAGCTGTAAACCCTCATTCGCATACATGACTAGATAGGTAGAAGTAACCAAGTTAAGTCGAGAGCATAGAGTGGGATAAACAAATCTTTTAAGATATTTAATAAAGAGATGAAGGAGATTAAGAAACAAGTGACTAATGCCAAATTCAAGTCTTTAAATTGTGTAGAGAACTTGATAAAAGTCATGGAATATGATTTTAGAACAAGTTCCAAGAAGGGGCATTTTAGTCATTTCCATTGGAGTTAAGTAGAATAAAGTAATTTTTCAAAGAAGCATTAAAGACCAAATTATAAAGGACTAAGAGTTTTAATGGCCAATTGAAATTTTAAAAAGTTTGGACCATTAGTGTAAACATGGAAATTGGTCAAACAAGTCAAGAGAAGCTTTTTATATAATTTACACGTAGTCATTTCAAGAGAAACAAAGAAGCATATGGGAACAAAGGAAACCAAAGAGAAAATCAAAGGCAAGTCACACCAAAGACAAGGAAGAGAGGAGACCAAAGGTGATCAAGCAATCTAGGCTTCCAAGTGACTAAGTAAGCATCATCCAAGCTCAACCAACACCCTAAGAGTGAAACCCAAGCATAAAAGAGGTTGGTTATCCATTTTTTAGCTAGTTACTTATGTATTAAGCATGCTTATGTATTGATTTTAAGTTGATTATTTGGTTTAGTTTTGATAAGAAATTGATATGGGTTTTGATCTAGAGTTTATATTAAGGTCATAAGTGATCTTTTGGGAATCATTTGTGATGAACTAAGTGAATATTTAAGTGTTAGGTTTATGTATGGTGAAACCCTAAAACTGTTTTAAAAGTCTTAGATTAAGTTGAGTTTAGTGTATTAGGTGTCTGTGTAAATGCCTAATTGAGATGAACCATTGTTTTTCTTACAAGATTGAAGTGTCATGAGATAGTAAATTTGTGTGTGATTCACGGCCACACCTATGGTGTATTATCATCTTCAAGTGTTGATCCATTTAAGGCTTGAATCATGCGTGAATTATGATAGGAAGACAAGTCAAGAAGCTAGAAATCACAAACACACACAATGATCTTTAGTCATCCTATAGAGCAAAGTGAAGGGCATTGAAATTTATAAGCAATGCTATTTCTCTTCAACTTTATTTCATTATGTTTGACCATAAATGAGTGTATAAGAGTTATAGAAGCCTTAAAAAACTAGAATGGAAGTTAGATAACTAATGTGGTGAAAAAGCCCCTTAAAAAGTTATCGTAAAGTGGTATTTTTGGCCCAAAACACCTATCAAACAATATCAGAATTCGATAAAATTTTACGAGTGACCACATTGGGAGATAAAAGAGTGTGGGAGAAAGAATTAGAGTAAAAGAATGCACGGTTTGGGCTGTGCATTACATTCGGGTTTGAGGGGTCTAAAACGATCATTTTGAGTTCCAATCTTCAATTATGATGGGAAGCATGTGGGAACATTCCTTGGTGTATATAAGAAGGATTCATACAAAAAAATTAGGAATTTGGGGCATGGATCAAAGGGAAATTGAAAGGAGAAGCTACTAGTGTAGAGAGAATTTTATAGAGTTAGTATAGGTTAGGTACATCTTAGTGCATCTTTGTATTGTCTATTGAGCACATTCTAAGTGTGCTTATCATGTGTAAGTGAGAAGCATCCGACCGGATCACGAGAGGGCTTTCGAAGCTCATCCGAGTTAAGCCCAAGCTTTAAGGTGAGTACACTTTCAAAGAGTTTTCTAAGTGATTTTATACTTTTGCATTGATAAGCTATATTTTATGGTTTTGCATGTATAGGTTCTTGTATTCAAATGCATGTCTTGTATTTGTAAAGTAAACGAGTCCAATGACTCAAGTTTAAAATTTTCAAGTTAAAGTTTTTATGCTTAGTGCACCAAGTATAAACATTTGTATGACATAGCATAGAGAAAAACATGTTTTCAAAGGCCATAAGTACCCACTAGTTTATCGAGTTTGGACTCGTATAGTATATCCCACTTAGTAAGGCAAGGGTTGGGGGGAACGAGTCAAGTAACTGTAGTGGTTCGAGTTATGAGTGAATGTGTCACCCCTACTTTGTGGATATGGTTTCGCACTACGGTTAGTGATGCAGAATTCTGCACATAGTTGCTGAGAGGTCTCAAAGAGTTGGTTGTGGTGGATGTCAGATATATCGCCTTGTGACCTACCACACCTGCGGCCTTAACTAAGTCGTCGTGTGGTCAAGAGATTAGGGTTACGAATGGTGCTTTTATTAGTTGTTTATATTAATGCTATGCAATTGAATGAGATTTATGCTTTAAATGTCTTTTAAGAAATAGAAACTTTTATTAAAATTTTCTAAAGAGGAAGTTTTCAGAAAGTAAAGTTAAGTTTATAAACTATTGCACTCACTGAGCTTTATAGCTCACTTTTCAAATTGTTTTTAAAGCCTTCTCAGGTACTCGTATGGGTGAAGACTAGTGAAAACTCCTTCCTTCGTATTCAAGTGGGTGCAAGTGTTGGCATTTGCTTATTGAAGAATGTAATATACATATTTTATGTCTTTTGTATATTGCATATGTTTGTACATTTTATGTAAAAAGAGTTATATTTTTGAGTTGTGTAAAAGTGCATCTTTTCGTGCTTGTAAAATCAAGTTTGTTGGATATAAAAGTGCATGTTTATATCTTGTCCTTGAAGATTTCAAATTTTTGTTTTTATGTTGATAAACTTGATTTAGAGAAGTTGGGATGGATTGTGATTATAGTTCCAAGTGCCCAAATTGCTTTTTAGGTTTTTGATTTATCCAAATTGCAACTGTTATACTGCTGGTTTTGAGCCTTAAAAATAACTAAATGAATAGTGTCAAATCAACCCAAACCATTTCAACTTTAAGGTTTAAAAGGTTGAGTTTCCGCTGAAGTTAAGTTTCAAGTTAAGAGGGTTTGCTCCTCGAACGTCTTCTTCCCCATCAAGATGGGCTTAGAGGGATTCGTTGGGGTGCCCGGGTGTACCCTCCAGATAGGAGCCTAGTGGTGGTCTGGATCGGGGCGTCTCAGCAGCGACACCAACCTTAAATTGCATGGCTCTGAAGTCAAAGATGGCCACACGCAATAATGCTTGATATTATGATTTATAATTTATCCTATTTAATATATTTTTTTCCTACATTTTCATGATTATAATTTTTTGTGTTTGTCATAGTCATGAAACCAATTTCAGGTTGTAGGATAAACTGTTTTAGTTTAAATCAAGCAACCATATTAGGTATCTTGATTCATATCCCAACTTAATTATTGTCCAAGATAGCAATTTTATTCAATTGACTTGTAATAAATAAAATTGATCATACCTTTTTATGAATAAACTAGGTTTGTGGATCAGTTGTAGGTGGCAAGATCTACTATTTAGGTGATGCAACAAATGCTATGTATCTTGACTTTTATCCCAACTTGTTTTTAATGTAATAGTTTAATTGCATTGACATAAAATTAAATGAGATATATAATAAATTTATTTACGTGTAGACCGTGGTTGCAGGACTATTTTCAGTTACAGAATCAACTAGTTAAGTTAATGTCATAAAACAACACTAAATATCATGCTCATATCCCAACTTATTTACCAATATGTCAATTAAATTATATTCACATGTTGTAAAATAGTATATAGGGTTAATCCCATCTTGCCCATTGTAGTTTGAATTAATGCTCAAATTCCATCATTTTTACTAAAAAGAAGGAATTTTGAGTATTAATTCAAGCTAAGGGGGTAAAAAACTACTTTTCTGAATATGTATTAAACCTTATTTTACATGTAAAAAATTGAGGTTGCATGAACAATTTTGGGTTACAATATCAATTCTTTAGGCATACATTAGTAATACTATATATATATATATATATCTTGATTCATATCTTAATTTATTTCCCAATTTAGTAGTTTGATTCAACTGCCATGCAGTAATGGATATATTTAATTTTTTTTTTATAACGAGGGAAAAAAGAATTAAATTCAAAGAAAATTACTCACATCTTATGGTTTTGGACAATAGTGAAATTTGAATCCTTGACATTTGAGGATTAATGGAAGTGCTCAGACACTTATACTAGGGGGTGATGTGCAATAATTAGATCTATTATACCTTATTTTTTTGTAAAGTTAGCTGGCGAGATTAGTTTTAAGTTATAAGATTATTTTTTAGTTTAGGTTACATAATAATGCTAGTTATTCCAAATTCATATCTCAACTTATTTTTTATATATCGATTTCATTCTCTATATATATAATAAATAAGATATATTATATTTTATTTACATACACATTAAGGTTGCGAGATCGTTTGTAGATCACAGAATCACTTATTTTAGTTTAGGTCATGCAATAATGCTTGATGTTATGATTTATAACCTAACTTGTTTTCTAGTTGGCTCAATTGAAATATAGTAAATAGGATAAATTATATTTAACACAAATTCTTATACAATCAAACAATCACATCACAATTGAGAACCATCATATTTATTCAATTCAAATGATGTGATGAATGATTTACTTTTACTATGTTATTCACTATTCAGGCATGTATTTTATAATAAAGATAAGTTATTTATCATATTATTTAAATAAATTTTAAATTAATTTTTGGGATTATGTACGTGGGGTTCAGATTTTCTACCATATTTTTGTTTGTTAAAGAGGTTGTGAAAGAAAAATTGTAACAATAAACGGGAGAGAGAAAATAATTTGATCTGATCTATTCACTTTTATGTATAATCTGATTAAACAATTAACAAACGAAAGGATCATAAAAAATCAGAATTCATGAATTCATGTACGGAACCATTTCCACATAAATGAACTGCAATGCTTAACAAGCTGAGTGCACAATCAACCCGATCGGACGGTTCAAAAGTGCCAGTTCCCGTGAGTACGCACAGTAGACTATACCACACTTCCCACCGACCGACTCGCTGACACATCCCTTCGTTTTATATAGAAAAGCAGCTTTTTCACTCATTTTGCCTCGCCTTTGTTTTCTACTGTTCCTGTATTGATCGGTCAAAAAAGAGATCATTTTTACCAGTATCCACTCAGATTCCTCCACGTTCACACTAAACTCACCCTACTACAATTCTATTGGACAGCCGTTTCAAATTCCCGCTCCCACTCCATGTGCGGGCCCCACACTATCCAAGGTCACCATCGTAATTTCACGGAACCACTCTCTGCAAACTACAAATTTTATTTTCTCTCCCGCCCAAATTTCCCTCTCTTCCTCTATTTCTGTATACAAAAAAGAAAAAAAAAAAAATCTAGGGCTTTTATTGATTTTAAATTTTGTTTTTTTTTTTTTGGTTATTTTGTTGGATCGATTTTTTCTATGATTCGATTTTGAAGAAATGCCAGACCTCGCCAATCTCGATCTCGCTTCGTTACCGGCTCTGACTCGGTGTCCGACGACACTGAAGCCGATCTCTCCCGACTCGGCGTCGGCGTCGGCGCCCGAGTCCACACGCGCCGACGACTGCTTCTGCGAAAGAGGACGAGGAGGATGCGAGAAGGAGGTTCGCGTTGGCGTAAACAGCGACGCTGTTAGGGTTAAGAGGCGGAGCCGCGGCTCGGTCAAGAAAGCCGCGTGTTCGGAGGAGGACGCGGCGGCTCGGCCTTGGAAGAAAGTCGAATTGAAGGTTCCGCAGTCAAATCGCTTTCTTCCGTTTCTCGTCGGCGCCAAGAAAATGGTTGTTTTTTCATGTTCTTTCTTTCTTTTTGGAATTTCATTTGCTGCAAAAGTGTTAATGATGTTGAGTTATTTAGTTAGTTAGTGAAGTGCAAATCTTTGAGAATGGTTCAATTTGATCTCTACCTTTTAGTTAGTTGGTGTTAATGATGTTGATAATGGTCACTTGCGTGTTTGTCTGTTCAATGATTTCGTCTCCGTGGTATCTTTCTACCGTTTAGTTTTTTAGAAGTTGTTATTGTGTTAGGGTTACATTTTTGACATTTTCCTAGTTGATTGCGATGATACACTTTCAGTGTGATTGTAATGTGATGTCTCTGTCAGGAAATTGCCATAATTTATAATGTTTTTTACTTTTTGTTTCAATCTTTCCGGGGAACATGTTATTTGCTTAGGAAAAAGATCGAAAGTTTTGTTGATATTCTTGGTACCTAGACGTTGAGCTAATGAGCATAAAACATCCCGAGATTTTTATAATTTTTTTTTCCCTCATTTTATTTCGGTGTGCAAGATTTAATTGTCTATTGCTGTTCCTAGAAAGGTTACATTGGAGGTTTTTTGTTGGACAAACTATTACAGATTTGGGAGTTGGGGGAGGGCGGCATTACTGGAATCCACAATCTCATTAATTTTGGTGTGAGGGACTTACTATATTGGAAATTATTATGTCTATTAAATTTTAATTGATTGTAATATGATAGTCATGTAGGTAGGTGTGATTATTTTGGAAGGGTATTTTATGGCCGGTTTGGTTCAGGTTAGATTTTGTAAAATTGTCTGTCCTTAAGATTTATTAAATTTATTAAATATAAATAATATGGTAAGGTAGAAGTTATTTTGCATGTCTAAAAATCAGAACAGATAGACAGCTAATAAATTCCCAAAATATGTATTCCTTCCCTATGTAGCAGACTTTTGAGTGACAACAGATGTCCTTGTCTTGAAACTTGTATCGTATAAATTTTAATTTAAGGTTTGGTATATGATATAATTATACACTGTTGAGATTTTTTCTGCCACTTTATTTTTCAGGCTGAATGTCTTCTTTGCCATAAGTATATTTACCCCGGGGAAGAAGTGATTTGTTCTGTACGTGGCTGCCGAGGAATCTATCACTTACTCTGTGTGAAGGAAAGGCTTGGATTATCTAATCCGACGAAATTCAAGTGCCCGCAGCATGTAAGTTTTTATGAGTTATGATATCCTTTTTTGTTCTTAAAACTTTCGTAATCTTGCTCTAATTGTGCTTCTATGGAGAAATCATGCAATCATTTTAGAATGGGGAGGGAATGAGAAAAGAGATAGTTATTTTAAATTTGACTGGTCAGATTTATGTTAATTTCTTTTTTGTTTGCATAGAAGATTGTTTTTTTACTGAATTACTTTTTAATTGAGTGGCAATGTATTTTAATCTTGAGATGTGTAGTTTCTCATGTCAGCACCGAGACTTTAGTATAAAGTATGCACTTTTAATTTTTGGTTGAGCTGTGGTAAATTTCAATTACCATAGCTAGCTAGTGATGTCCAAATCCTTGAGAACGGTTCAATTTGATCTATATTGAGTAATGTCTATTAACTAGCTCTAATTAAGTTTCAATGGATTTGTTTGTGGTTTCTTTTCTAGCTTACAGTTTTCTAGAAGTTCATATTATGTTTATGGATTACAATCATGATATTTTCCTAGTTCGATATGATTGTGATGTAATCTTTACCTAATTTCTTTCTAATAACTGCTTCCACTGTTGATCATAGATGTGACATCTTCTTGTGAATAGGCATGCTTCATTTGTCGACAGAAATTACAGTGGCGATGTGTGCGATGCACTATGGCATCACATGATAAGTGCGCTCCATGGCCGGAAAAAGTGATTCGTATCAAAGAGCAACTGGGACGAGTGGTTTGTTGGCGGCATCCCTCTAATTGGCGGCTGGATAAACAGGTCAATTTCTTCTTTCCTGCATCAGCAATGGCCTCTATTTACATTGTTCATGTTTTGTCTTCTGTATACTATATAGCCATTGCCTTTTCCAATCAGATGCAAGCCTCAAATTCTGACTTTTTTACTGTAGGATTGAGTGAGGATTTATTAAATTTCTTTTTCATCTGGACTTGGGATCTAACACATTAGAGCTTAGGATAGTGGCTACATTTATCAATTTTCCACAACCCTTAAAATATGTATGGATTGTGATTGACTTAATTAGAAAAACTCAGTGATTAACCTCTCTCCTATGGTGTTGAAATTGAAGAAAGATTGTTTTTTGTGTTATTTTATTTTATTTTATTTTTATTTTTTAAAAGAAAAAACACTATAAGAAATTTAAAAGGTAAACAGAGGGATAATGTTTTCTATTTCCGTATTTTGTTTTATCAATTTTTATTTAAAAACGAGAAATTAAATTCTATATATATATTATTTTTTTAAAATTAATAGAAACCAATTTAAATTAATTTAAATTTGATTGGTATTTTTTCATTTTTTAAAATAATAAATATAGTACATACTTTATAAATCTTAAGCACAATATATTTATTAATACATATATATATTTTTTAATTCAAGGAAAATATATTTATTAATAATTAAAAAAAAAACTCATAATCCATATATATAATGTAACTTACTCTAGAAAAGTTTCTTATCAATAGAGGCACATTTATTTGGCAGGTCTTTTAAGTAGCTTATCCAACTAATGACGACAAAAGACAAAGCGCAAAACATTAGAAGAATCAAAAGGATGTTTTTTCTTTTTATTCAATAAAAGTGAAAAATGTACTTGTTAATTTTCTTTCTTTTTCCTTTCTTTTTTTCTTTTTTTTTTCAAATTAATAGCTAACAAACATGTTTCAAAATTTTTTAATTTCAAAAAATAGAAAACGCATTTGTAAAATGATCACGAAGAAACACATCTTGGAGTAGTTATCATCATTTATCCTATAAACTTGTTTCTCATTACAGAGAATCCCTTTGGCCTTTGGTCAGAATTATTATACTTCCGTTAGATTGTATTTTTCAGGCAAGTTGTCTTTAAAATGTTGAGATTTGTAATCTTTAATGCCTTTGCTACCGAACATAGAAACTTGTATTTATAATACTTTTACTGTTGTATGTAATTTATAAGATATATGGAATTATGGGTTCTGTTTTTAGTTGCATGGTTTTTGCTGGACCAAAAGGAATAAAGAAAACTCATCTAAAACTCATCTAAAAACAATTCACAGCCATCTTTAAATGAAATTATTAAAGCACCTCTAAAATTATTGTAACCTCAATAACCTTTTTCAAACAAGATTAGCTTTCATCTTATATGGATGGAATTCTAGAGGACTCAAATCTTGTGCTTGTTGAGGTTTTATTTCAGTCATTTGTATTTTTTATTGATTAGGCTGGCTGACAGGACTGATGTCTTTGTTGAATGAGCAGCATGCAGTGGCAACGTGTGACATAGAGGTCAGATATTTTCCACACTTTATGTAAGGATAGTTGCTGGACTTCAAATCTTTATACAAACCTATCATTATAACTGCTTACCTTGTGGATGTCTTCTTGATTGCTGAAGTTTTTATGATACAAATTAAAGCATTGTAAATTTAAACCGTAATCTTGTGTTATGCCACTTAGTCCTGCTGTTTCCTGAACAAGCTTCAAATTTGTTCAATAATTGAGAGATTCAGTGGAAATTCAAGTGAAATATTAGAGCACCGAAGTTGCAGAGCGTGTGTATGCTTGTAGCATGTATTAGTATAATCTTGTTTGAAAGTAGCGGCTTATAGTGTAACTAATGTGTCTTGTCTCAAGAAATCATACGGATATTATATTTGAGTAGTACATTTAAAGTTCCTATATTTCAGAGGCTAATGTTTTCTCCTACTTGATACTGTAGGAGGTTTTCTGTCGCTTGCCTCTACCTTATGTTGAAGAGGAGTTTAAGATCGACTTAATGTGGAAAAATCTAGAGAAAAAAGAGGAGCCACCTTCGTATGTGCACATTAGGCGCAGTATCCTATAAATCATTTGTTATATAGGGAGTCAATTTTATATAAATGTTTTTATTGTACATTTCTACCAGCCCATTGACATGGTGAGATGATGAACTGTGTACTTTTTGGCAGATAAGTAGTTGACAATGACCTTTTCCATAAATTTGATTTTGGCACCGCACAAGCCTTAATTAAAATTAGATATTTACCTTGTCAAGAAGAAGCGTGATGATGCTGATGATGATATTGGATGCACAACTTGTACTTCTGAATGCTGTGAGGATTGCGTGTGCAGGTAATTTCTATGTAAATATTCTAGTTATGGCTTCTTACATACAGCTAACTAGTTGCTACTTGATGTTATAAAGCAAAAGTTACCCTTTTTTTTTTTTTTGTATAGTTGACACTTTCATGCACTAAAGAGTTATGTCAATTTAGTTTTATCGGTTTGGTTTGCCATGTACCACAGTAATACATAAACATACCTTGTTATAGGGTTCAATGTGTCAGCTGTTCAAAGGCTTGCCGTTGCTCAGAAACTTGCAACAACAGGCCATTTCGTAAGGAGAAGAAAATCAAACTTGTCAAGGTGAGAGGTATTAACTTGAGTAGTAAATTAATAGCCTTATCCTGCAGTTTGACATTGGGCAGAAAATAATTTTGTGTTGGTTTGTGACATTTATACATTTAACTCTTATTTGTAATTTTTTTTTTTTTCTAATATAACAAAAATGTTGCTTTCATATTTCAGACTGAATTCTGTGGTTGGGGAGTGGAGGCTGCTGAACCCATCAGCAAGGGAGAATTTATAATTGAGTATATAGGGGAAGGTAGTTTAATTGTTTTGATGATAACTTTCATCATTATATATTAAAGTGCCCCTTTTAAATGTTATTTTTATTAAAAGTTGACTGTGTGTTTGGAAACAAAAAATTACTTGTTTTCCTTTAGTTTTCAACTTTAGTGGTTATGATGTTTTAGTATACATTGAAGCTTTGTTTAGGATTTTGAAACAGAGATTTGAAATTTTTTGATGGTCTGACTTCTGCATTGTGGATTGTTTCAGTTATTGATGATGCTACATGTGAAAAAAGGCTTTGGGATATGAAATACCGAGGCACACAGAACTTTTACATGTGTGAAATTCGGAAAGACTTCACAATTGATGCAACTTTCAAGGGGAATTTATCCCGTTTTCTAAATCACAGCTGTAATCCCAACTGTATGTTGGAGAAATGGTTAGTATGATTAATATTGCTGTTTTTGCTTTCTATGCTGCTAAGAGATAGCTGAAACTTGTTACTATAATTAGGATACAAGTGAACTCAACTATTGTCTCCAACTGAACTGAGTTGTGCCTCGATGAAAATGTGATGTCAGTTGATAGAATATGGACACAGCTTGAAGCTCTCTTCCACACTGAATAAGATCTTTGCTTTAAGATTTTGAAGAATAGATTAATGGCTCCCAGATAGATTACTGTCAGCATATCCTTGTTTTAATACATGGCATTCGAATAAAATCTAAGTGGCTTGGTAATCATTGATCTATGGCAAGCTAAATGACAAGAAACTCTTCTTGAACTTCTTTGCAGAGAGTGTGTGATCTAACTATTTTTTATTTTGATGTTCTTTCAAGGCAAGTGGAAGGGGAAACGCGTGTAGGCGTGTTTGCTGCTCAATCAATTAAAGTTGGAGAGCCATTGACATATGACTACAGGTATATATACATCTTTGTTGTAATTTCTTATATTTTCTAATTGAACAAGTGGGGCATACAAATTGTTGGATGAGACATTATAGTCTTGTATATAATCAAATCTTTGATACTCACAATGAATTGGTCTTCTAATAGATACAATTTTAATATAACGTTAAAATTTCTCTTGGGATAGCATGTACCCATTAAAGTACTTCAAAATGACCTATGAGTTTTTTGGGTCTACACATCAATGATGGTAGTTTATTGTATAAATTGGTGCTAGTTTCAAGCAATTTAACTGTGCAAATATCTAATGGTCTGCTACTTCCTAGAAGTTATCAGTTTAAATAGAGTTTGTAGCCTGCTATGGAGATTGAATTCCATTTTTCTCTGTTTGCAGATTTGTACAATTTGGATCTGAGGTGAAGTGCTATTGTGGTGCTTCGAATTGTCAAGGCTTCCTTGGAACCAAAAGAAAGATCTGTAAGTCAGACCTTATTTGCTGGGGTTCAAAACGTCGGAGAACTTCTGCTGCTTCTGTAGCTGTCATAACTGTATGATTTTTTTTTTTTTTTTTTTCCAGCAATCTGTCAGGTGAATCACACATGTACATTGATCTTTCCTTCTTGTAATATGGAAAAGCATAAAAAGCTAAAAAACAAATAGAGAGGGGAGGGGTGGTGGGGGGGGGGGGTGGGTGGTGGGTGGTGGGTGTGGGTGTGGTGTGGAGGGGAGAGGTTGGGTTGTGGTGGGTTTGTTGGTGAGCGGAAGGGATGGGGGGAGGGAGGAAAGAAAGAAAGAAAAAGCAACATGGAAAAGAAAGAAGTTGGTGTACATCTATTCAACGGCTATCTGGCATTGATTCATACAAATTCTTGCTCTCTTCTGCTAACTAGATCCTAGTATTCCTTAGTTGACCTTGTAATAGTAAAAGATCACATCATTGCTTTCCACATGTTGGGTAACAATTGTATCTCCCACAATATTTCCAAGTGAATATGAGATTCTGCCGGAGAAAAAAAAGAAGATTTCTTGACTTATTTGAAATATCTATATGCTGTCTTGATTCTAATAATTGGCAAGGCTTGGGAGAGTTTTGGGGTTGGACAGCGGTCTTGTAAGTTATAAGTTCAGTACTCCTCTTTTACATTTCTTTTCCTAGTGCTTTTAGCAACATAGGTAATCTTTAGAAGTGTGCTTTTGGGGAAGTAATTAAAAGTTACGACTGCAGGAGCAGCAGAAGCTGTTTCATACTGTATGGCCATGTTTTCGGAGAAATGTGCTTCTATGGAAAATGTTGGTTGATGTTTTGGCCATGACAGCCAACTTCAAAAGCAGAAATTCTCTAAAGCAGCTTCCTCGTATCATAAATGATAATGCCAAAATTTTACATAATGATCACACACACACACGCGCACACACCTAGTATTGAATTCAGTGACATTCATATATTGGTTTGTGTTTTAACACAAAAAATAAGGTTTGAAATTAGTGCGGAAAAATTAAAATGAATTTTTCTTAAAATGAAATATTTTTTAATTTTTTTTAATTTTTTTATCATCACTGTAATGTTTGCGAACTAAGGACTAAGAGAGAGACAGTAGACCATCTCTTTGGTTCATGAACTATTGTTGTTAAATTATTATTTTTAGCTGTGAATTATAATTCGTAAATATTAATAATATTAAATAAATTTATTTTAGTTTTTGGGGGTTAGTTTGAAATTTAATTTTTAGCATTATTTTTTTGGATATTCACAGATATCATTATTACCTGTTTCACGATGCATTGTCACATGCTTAATTTCATTGGTTTAACTAGCACTGTTTTTTATGTATTTGGTTTTCGTTTAGTGAACATCACTTTCTTAGATCAATATGACAAGAATGATGAATTTTAATAATTATAACAGCTTGATTTGTCACATCCCTGTTGGTCCCATTTGGCCAGTATTGAACTTTTTTGTAGTGACAGATACTATAGTGCAACAATAGGGATAATTTCATTTAACCTTTTTTTTTTTAGGTTAATTTCATTTAACTTTCTTACAATGTGACAATAACATACTTATCCGGAACTTTCTAAAAAGGAGGGTTTCTATTTATTTTGAAAATGATAATGATATGTCCAATTGTAAACCAAAGTTTAGAAGAACTTTTAGAAGTGAATGACTTACAACAGTAAAAATTTATCTTGTAGATTACTGGTCGGGTGTCTTTAAATTTTCAATCTTTACTTGGGTGATAAAGATAATCACATCAATCCGAATCATTTGAGTGAATCCTACAATCAAGTAGTGGAGTTGGTTGCTTGATCGTGATGATGTTATAAAATATAAAGTGAGAATGAATCTATCTTATATGTTGGTGTTGGTTCATTGCAAATGAAGCATATCACAAGCATGAAAAAGTGAAATTCTTGAAAAGGTACTATGGCTAACGTTAGCCACATACTCTCCTAAAATTGCAAGGTTCTGTGATGGGACGTAGCATATTTCCGTCGGGTTTTGGACTTGTTTGGATTTTCTATACCTACTTAAAATATTATTTTTTTTAATTTTTAATTTTTTTTTTTTGAGATAAAATAGGAACCTTTAATTTTAAATTTTAATAATATTTCTTTATTAGTTGTTTGATACTAAACTCTATAATTGATTTTGATAGGAAAAAATAAAACAGAAAACTCTATAATTGATATATGAAGCAAAGTACAATTGCACATAAGATAGATTGATGTATAAAAGAATTGAATAGGATTAAAGTAGACTAATTAATATTGTTTGTGTTTTTATTTCCTTTAGTTATTTAATTTAATTTATTTTAAGATCCTATTTCTAAGGAATACTTGTTTCGTTAGAATTGTTTTAGCTTTTTTATTTCCTTATTTAATTTATTTTTTTTTAAAGATTTTATTACTTGTTTTTTAGGAAAGTTGGAACTAGCTATCTATAAATAAGAAACAAGTTGAGGGTTGTTACTATGTTATTGGCTTTTGAGCAATATTAATAAAATTTTACATATTTGTGAGACAAGTATCTTGTGTTTTTTTTCGGCTTTTCTAAGTATTTTTATTTGGGATTGCTTAAGTTAAGATTAGGTCATTTTATAATCTGATTCTAGAGAATTCATTTATCCATTTTGTAGGTTGGTGGTTCGTTATCTATCATTGGGTTAGGGTTAGATCATTTTGTGATTTAATTTTGGAGAGCCACTTTACCCATCTGTGGGTTGGTTGGTTCATTATCTTTGGGCTAGGATTAGATTATTTATGATTTGATTTTAGAGGGTCAATTTACCAATTATGTGGATTGATTGATTCATTATCTAACCTAGCATGTAATGCAATTCACGGAAGCTAGGGCTTGTTGTTTAATTTATAGTTAAGTCCTCAACATTCTCTTGTATCTTCAAATTTTATCCTTACTCGGGTGATAAAGATAATCACATTAGTCCGAATCAACTTGAGTGAATCCTACAATCAAGTAGTGGAGTTGGTTGTTGGATCGTGATGATGTTATAAAATAAGGATAATCCCAAAAAATCAATTATAGTTTACAAAAATGTCTATTTTACCATTTATGGTTTCATTTTTATCCAAAATCTCTCTAACATTAATAAAAACACGCAAAATATCCCCTAGAAACATGTGAGGGGATGATAATATCCTTAATAGTTACAAATTGATTATGAAATCATAGAGAGTAAAAGGAACATTTTTTGTTAATTTTGTTAACATCGGGGGTGATTTTGGGTCAAAAATAAAACTATAGGTGATAAAATGGATATTTTTGTAAACTACATTGAATTTTTTTAGATTATCTCTATAAAATAAAGTGAGAATAAATTTAGCTTATATGTTAGTGTTGGTTCAATACAAATGAAGCATATCACAAGCATAAAAAAGTGAAATTCTTGAAAATGCACTATAGCTAACGTCAGCCACATACTCTCCTAAAATTCCAAGGTTCTCCTTTCAAACTTCTGTTAATAGTATAGTTTTGAGAATAGGGTTCCTATTGCAATATGCATTAACCCTCACACTGTAAACAAACTAAATTGACATGTGCAACATTATAATAGGAGTATATTTGTAGGCAGACGTGAGATTTGAAAGGAATGAAAGAAAAAAGTACAAAGAATCAAAGATATTTGAATCATTCCTTCTAATTTTAGATAGATTTTTAATTGATGAGTTTTTATTTGAATAAATATAGATTTGTGATTATTATTTGAAAATGAAAACTATGGTAAAGAAATAATTATTCATTGTGTGTTAAATTGTTAATGACAACAGTCAAAACACGAGAAAATCTTCCATAAAATGCTTAATTGGTGTGTCATGCTGATGTTGATGTGTCATTTTAATAATAACGTGACATGTGACATTTATCTTTTCAAAAAAATTAATGTTGAAGTTTTTCTTCATTTACAAGAAAATTTTTATTTAAAAAGTTATATTACGTATAATTTTATTATTAGAAGGTCACACTAATATTAATTTTTTCTGAATAAGAAATACTACATGTCATGTTATTAGAAGGGCATACTAACGTTGATATAACATGCTAACTAACTATCCCATAAAAGATTTTTTGGACAAACACAAACATAATTACGTCGAGGTTCAAGGTGACCATGGTCCCAAACATATACATGTGTTCTTTTTCAATATAGTGAAATTTATCTAAATTTTGTCCAACATTTTTGGTTTTTTATATCGGTCTTTGAAGGATTAAACATTTTTCAAAATATGATTTCCGTTTTCCTATGATCCCTTGTAAGAAGTTCTTCAAAATTTTCAAGAACTTAACCTAAATACGATCTTTTTCTTCAAATTATTAGGTGAATAAGATGAAAATGGAATAGAAAGTTAAAGATGATCATTTTCCACAACGTATTAAAAAATGAGACAAGGAAAACATTGTTGTATCTTCATATATTATATGTTACAACTTACAATTAATAAATTATCAATATTGGTTTATTTACGTAAAACAGGTGCAAATATAAACTGATTTTTTTTTTTTTTTTTACATTAATATAAATTCTTTTAGTTATTTTATCTTGAAGTATAAAGCCCCAATAGAAATTACTAGGAATAGCATCAAAATTAGCATCAATTTGGAAAGTGGTACTGAAACCAAACTATTGACACGAGTTATTTTGACACCATCAATTATCACTAATTTTGGTTTGTAAATAAATAAATTAATTCACTAATAAAGAATGCGAAGTATAATCTTTTATGATCCTTAATCTGTTCACAAATTATAATTGATGATGGTAAAAAGACTCATCTTAATGGTTTGTGATTATTTTTCAAATTCATGATAATTTTAGTGGCATAAAAAGAATGCCACTCTTATCCTCCAAATTTACGAATTAGAAGTACTTCAGGAAGATGTGTTTCTACTTTCTATACATTAATCACTTCTTCCATGAATAAGTTTCAAGAAGAATCATAGGCCGAGTTAATTATTTAATTTATTTTTACTTCAAATAAGAAACATATATATATATTTTTTTTCACATCAACTTTTACTTCAAATTGTGCTTGCATTATCAAATTATTTTTCACTTTATTATCAAGAATATTGAGATGCACAACATGTTCATAGATGCCAACCATGTTGGGTTAGAATAAAATACACTTAAAACTTAGAATTCCCAACTCTGGGGAGAAAAAGAAAATGGAAAAAAAAAAAAGAAGATAATTTTAAAAAACTTGAAAAGCAAATCCATTATTGATATCATATTCTTCCTTTGAGAAAATTCCTGCAAATCCTTTCCCAGCACTTTCTATCTGGCTCAGCTACCTCCAATTCCAACTTGATAGTCTCAGCAAAATCTCTCTGAAATCATCAATCACATTATATTCATGACCAAAATGTAATTCAGGCAAATTTTCTACTAGGTAATTTTACAAGAGAGGATTCTCAATGTTTGACCAAAATTAAAAAATAATTTTATAATTTTAACCTTATTTAAAATCAAAGTCAACATGGTTAGTTAGTTACCTCTATAGTATTAGTAATTTGAAGGCGCTGGATGAGATTAAAGAGAATGTCCTTGGTGTATTCTGGGTGACCTTGAATGCCAAGAATGTGATGTCCAATGGTGAACATCTCCACACCAGTTTTATCAGAGAATGCAATCACTTGAGCACCCAAAGGCACCTCCCACACTTCATCTTGATGGCATTTAATTATGGAAAGAGATGGTGGGATTTCACCCAACTCTTCCAAGAAGCTGCATGGTCTCAAATCCTTCACCATCCTCACTTTCTTTATCCCGATATCCCACCCCGTCGACGACTTGCCTATTTTTCCACCCAATGCTCTGCACAAAACCTGTAAACAATACAATATAGATAGATCCTTTTTAGTATCGGAACACGAAATTGCTTGTTCATATACCGACTTTGAAACCATGTTAAGTAATTGATAACTTGAGAAAATTAAGTTCAATTTTAAATCATCTATGAAATCTAGTAATAAGAAAATAGGACATTACGGTCAAATTAGATTTTAAAATCAAACAAACTCTGCATAGAAACTTACATTGTACCTTGGTCTTCAAATACCTGGGGGTATATTTCTTTTGTCAATGTTAAGTAATTATAATAACTTGTGAAAATTAAGTTCGATTTTAAATCATCCGTGGAAATCCATTCTCGATTAATTATAATACAACAGATCTCATTGCTAAGCAAACTGATACCATAAAAAATTTAAAGAGATATATATTTCTAGTGAATTGAAACAATTCATGGGAATTAATTAAATCATATTACCTGGTGACCAAAGCAAATTCCAAGGACCTTTTTTTCCATGGCATCCAAAGTCTGCAACAATAAGCATAGCTTGAGAATCCAGTACTCATTGCCATAGGCATTATGGGGGCTACCACTGACCACAAATCCAGCATACTTGTCAAGCTCATTCATGTCAGGAAACTCTCCTTCAACAATCCTAAACAAATCCCATCTGTCTCCTTCTTCACCATAAGTTGTCACAAAAACATTGAAGTAGCCTCCATAAACTTTCTTCACATAATCTGAGTCTCCCGCTGCTAGCAAAAGAGCAAATCTTTTCTCTTCCACACCATTCATTTTCTCTAGCTCCTAAAGAAATATGAGAAGTTCAACAGGTGTTCTTAGAGTAGAAGAACCAACTAGTGGCTTTGAACGATATGGAGAGATGAAGAAGATTGAGGGCTTAATATAGAGACGACACACTTGGGATCTCTCATCTGAGGAAACGAATAAAGGCAAATTCCATGTGTGGTAGTTTATTGTATAAAACGTGTATGCAAATTATGAAAAATATCATCAGTACTTGGAAAGTGAAAAAGAGAGAATAAATGTGAAGGAGAATCGTTTGTTTGAAAATTGAAGATGTGGTTCAAATTTATTAGTATTCATAAAGTTTTCCACGTTCGAGTGAGCTACTTATGTAACCAGGTAATTGATGAACTGAAAGCTTGGGATTGATAGGTGAGTGAGTAGGGTGGTCAATAATTAATGCTAGGATCTCTAACCCAACGAATAATGTACTAGTTTCATTTAATGAGAATATTAATACCGTTAATTACATTGTTATGAATATTGTCCAATCTTTCTTGTATGGAAAAGAGAAACGTTCATTTAGTTTGGTAAAATTTCAAGTTAGAGTCATTCTTACTATAAATGATAATTTTTCTTTTTTAAAAGAATTACATCATGAATCAAGACTTCTTTTAAAAAAAGAAAAAATCTAAAAATTCCTCTAAATTAAAAAATATTATTAATTCAACCTAACTTTCAAAAATATTAGTTAAAAAACCCTCTACCGTCGATTCAAAAGTGGTTTTATCCAAAAATTGAGTGGTTTTATGATAAAACCATGAAAAGACAAAAATACCTTACTAAATTAGAACATTGAAAAATAAAAAATAATTTATAATTAAATAATTATAATTGAATACAATTATTTAGTATTTAATAATTAAAATTTAAAAAAATTATAATTAAAACCAAAAAATAAAAACTTAGGTTGAAACTAGATCTTCATTTTTTCAAAATAATAATAATAAAAAAACTTGGAAAAAAAAATTGAAGATCTAGCATTAAATAGAAAAAATTTTAAAAGAAAAAAAAATTAAAAATCAGAATTCAACTTAAATCTTCAATAATGGTTAAACATTTGGGTTTAACCCACATATTCAACAAACACAAAAGATTGAAAAAGAAATTGAAGATCGATTGAAGAATTGGGTTGAACCCAGATCTTCAACAAATCAAAAAAAAAAAAAAAAAAAAAAAAATTGAAGGTAACCCAGGTCTTCAACAATGATTTAAAATTTGAGTTGAACTTATATCTTCAACAAATTAAATATATACATATATAATTTTGAAAAAAAAAACTAAGGATTTGGGTTTAACCCAGATCTTCAACAACAGTTGAAGATTGGGTTGAACCTAGATCTTCAACAAATCAAAAAAAAAAAAAAATGAAAAAAAAGATTGAAGATCTTTGTTCAACCTAGATCTTCAACAACGATTGAAGATTTAAGTTGAACCTAGATCTTCAACGAATAAAAACAAAATGAAAAAAAAAAATTAAAGATTTAGGTTCAACCTAAATCTTCAATAATTTGAAGATTTGAGTTCAACAAATCAAAAGGGAAAAAAAAAAAAATTGAAAAGAAAATTGAAGATTAGGGTGCAACCCAAATCTCTAACAATAGTTGAAGATTTGGGTTGAACATAGATTTTCAACAAATAAAAAAAATAAAATAAAATTGAAAATTTGGGTTCATTAAATAAAAACAAAATTGAAAAAAGAAAAACACAAATAATGTTTTGAAAAAAAATTGAAAAAAAAAAAACACAAACGCCTAAAAAGGGAAAAAAAAAAAATCGTTTGCCACATCTAATAAAGTGAAAAAACACCAACACCTAGTTTTGAAAAAATATTGAAAAAAAAAAAAGAACAAACATCTAAAAAGAAAAAATAAACAAATCATTTGCCATATCCAACAAAGCAAAGGACGAATCCAGTTGAACAAATCCTCTTGGGTTTGATGTTGTTGAATGAACCCATTTGAGAGATGGTCACTGATAGGACCCTCCTAGATTCCTATCTTAAATTCGAGAAGACCTGTGACAAGTTGAGAAACTATATATGGTTCTAAACTTTCTAATAGAATTCATTTAGAAATCTAACAATACATAAAGTAGTTTAATAAAAATTTCAGCAGTATAACTATTTATCCAATAATTTCATCCCCTAATAAATGAAATGTACACTTCTAAAATAATTCAAAAATCTCAATTGCTTAGGATCTCCGATCTTTCTTTCAAATGTTATTTCAACACATTAGCATTGTGTAACACACACACACACACACACACACACACATATATATATATATATATATAAAGAGTAGGCTAGCTTTCATATGAAAACATAATTATAAAGTATGTTTATATCTATAAAAGTATGTTTATATCATTTGTAGACTTGAAAGTAAAAACATGAGCGAAACTGACGGAAAATCAAATATTTTACAACATTAAAGTATAGTATAGTAAACACACGCATGACTAGATGCCATGAAATATACAAAATACATATACAACATCAAAATATGATTTGCTTGCATAATTTAATAGAGTGGTCCACCTCTTCCTGTTTAGAAATTTCTTTCAAGATCTAACGGTTATTTGGAAAATGATTTTAAAATATAAGAAGGTAAGTGCTAACGACTAGTGAATAAATATAACTTTCTAAAACTAAAAAAATCATTTTTTATAATAATTAACATAACATAAAGCTAGAAAGAAACATAAAATCTCAATGATATCCATATTCATTCATATCTGAAAATAATACTGAAAACATCTGTATCATTTTGTTTCATAATAAACTGAAAACATCTATATAGATTATTTTTGCATATTTATAAAATCTCAATCTACAGCAATCTAGTATCCAAGGAAATCTGTTAGACGTGGTGGAAATGCTCAATGCACATGTAGAGCCAGGGATAACATTTACTATACATGTGCTAGGCGACTTAATGACTCTAGGTATTTACCTTACACGTGCTGGGTGACTCTCTAGGACTTACACATGTGAAGCCTACTGATAGTTAGAGGGAAGGGTATGATCCCGGTGTTCTAAAAGTCTTATTTCAATTATTTTCAACGCTCAAATCATTTTCATATGTAAATTACATAACTCTATTTTGGAATATAAATATGAATCTTAATAATTATTCTTCTCAAACATAAATAAATAATAGTTAAATTATTTTGAAACTTTTCATATAATAAACTCAAGCAAGAAAACAAATAAATTCTGATTGGATGTTCAAATATGTGAACATACATACGTATACAATTAAATTCTAATTCTAAACATATAACAAAATTAATAATTCAGGAAATTACTTAACTAACAAATAACTCATTTCTAATGATTCATAATTAATAAACTCTGAAATATTACCATAAATAATCAATCAATTCAAAATAAATAAAACGATCCACTCACAAATTAGATTTCAGGCTCTATTTGGAACAACTAGCATTTATATTATCTTTGAGTTCTTGTCTACCTTAAAACAACACAAAAACCTATTTAGAATCTATAAAAAGCAAACTAAGAAAAAAAAAATTGAATCCAAAACTAAAATAATTACACACCAAAAGATTTGCTCCAAATTATTTCACTTTTCTTTTCTTCTTTCCTTTTGTCGCTCACGGTTCTTTTTCTTCTTCTTCTTCTTTTTTTCTTTTGTTTGGCTACATGTTGGTTATAAGTGTGTGTGTGTCTTCTTCTTCTTCTTCTTCTTTTCTTCTTCTTTTTTTCTTTTGTTTAGCTACATGTCGGTAACATGTCGGTTATGAGTGTGTGTGTGTCTTCTTCTTCTTCTTCTTCTTCTGTTTTTTTTTTTTTTTTTTGTTTAGCTACATGTCGGTTGTGTGTGTGTGTGCATGTGTGTGTGTGTGTGTTTTTAATTGAACATTAATAGATACAGATCCTCCATGTGGCTGACATACCCACGCACACCTTTTTCAATTTCTATTTTGCTTGCCACTTACAATTTTGACGCTTGTCCCATTTTTATTACTTTGACTTTTCTTGCCTCTCAATTGTTCTTGTTAACTCTACTTATTCTTATCTTAGTCCCTCTCAATTTTTTGAGTTTGTGGACTGGCCTCACCACTCTCTTATTTTATTTCATTTTGCTTTTTCCTTCTCTCTCTCTCTCTCTTTTTTTTTTTTTTTTTTTTAATCTTTGTTTTGTTTCATGTGTCAACTATTTCACCACATAATTTTCTCTTCTCTTTTCTACTTCCATTGAATTTCACCCATCCATATATATATATATATACATATATATTTCAATAGTAGGTGCATTTAATGGGAAAAATAGGTCACTTTAGTTTCCAATTTGGGCTCACTTAAACTTTTGACTTCATAAATGATTGTTAAACTATTTTTATCACCTCAATTGAGCTCTTTCAATTTGAAATTTCTAATTGAACCCCTTGACTTATTTTTTTCAGCCTTATTTATGCTTTATTAAAAAATCTATATTTTATTTAATCTAATTGGATTCGGGCATTGCAATGACAATTTGTGATGATAGTTGATCAATGGTGAAAGATTGGGAGACAGTGAGCTGTACTATTGTTGAAAGAGAGATGATGAGAGATTGTGAGAGAGAGGAAGAGAAACAAGATGGTGAGAGACTACGATGTGAGAGAGAGAGAGAGAGAGAGAGAGAGAAAAAGAGAGAGAAAGAGAAAGAGGGTGGGTTAGGTGAGGTTTGTTGAGATTGAGAGAGAGAGAGTGACTAATGAGTTATATTTTAATTAATTATTTTTATTTTATTTAAAATTTAAAAAATTTAAAAAATTTATCATTCCATCAATTTGTCCTTTTTAAATGAATTTACCTTTATACTCTTACATCTTAATAGAATTGTTAATTTCCTAATGGAAATCACCAATCCTCTAATGGTTGAACCATTTTGGATAATATTTTCAATATCAAGGGAGATTTGACATTATTTTCAAATCTAAGGATTAAAATAATAATATCCTTTTGATAAAATGCCACATCATGAATTAACATCCTTTTTACTATTCTTCTTAAAGGATATAATGTACTACTCCATGACTAGTAAATTAGGGAGCGAGGGACAATGGGTAGTACAATGTAGGGGTATCACTAAAGCGGATACTCATCTTAGAACCGAAAAATGATACATTAATTTTAATATCCGAAAGTTAAATATTATGTTTATAAAGATAAATATTAATCTAAGTAACTGAGGTGGAACTATTTTAAGTTTCTTTAATTTTGCGCCTTTACTATTAATAATTTTTTTAACACAAAACCGTACACAAGAATTGTTTGTCGGTGCACCACGTAACAATTGTACTAATAACTGAAGTAACAGAAGGTCCCAAAAGACTAGGATATTAATAGATTATTTGATAATTGGTTTATATGATTTTGGGCATACACTTGAAATTAATCAACCATATTAAAATTGTATTTCATACAATCCAAGGGCTCAAATATATGTGAACAATTGCCAAATTATATTCTAATGTGATCCAAACATTGCTATCTATTTGCCATATAATTTGATCAATTTGTTTTTTTTTTTTTTTTTTCTGAAGTAATTTGGTTGTGGTTATGTGGATAAATACACCACATACTTCTGATCTCTTCGTTTAATTGAGAAGTAGGAGAAAACAAAACATTAATTGATAGTATACTATTATACTAAACATATTTATGATAGAGTACTCAATAGTAAATTCAACTATGTCGAATTTGTAAACCTCCATTTTGACACTAGTGAAGCAATTTACACATTGAATGATTCTATCAGTAGAAAGAAATTCTATTAACGCCGAAGTCTATACCATTCTACGATCGAAACACAATCTAAATTAAATCTTTTAGAATTTGCTGAAAAAGAAAAAAAAGTTACTAACCAATTGAATTACATGTGATACAATTTTGATTTAAATTTATGACTTTTTTTTTTTTGTTTTGTTTTACTTCAATATCTAAATATTAATGTGTTTCCAATTTAAATAGTTGAGATAATTGTTTAAATGTAATCCATTCTCAACTTAAATTAAATAGAACTGTGGATATTGAACTTAAAGTTGAAATCACTAATTTAAGTTGGTTTGTGTAACAGCTCTACCTCACGGTCTTGGACCTCAACCCTCACGGTCTTAGTAGGCCGGCTCACCCCACCTAGGCCTCTGCCCACGATGGATCCCCCACAAGCTCAATTGGTACTTGTCATGCTTCCCATTTGACTATATGCCTTTGCTCTTGAGTTCAAGTGGCAAGGGAGGTGTGGCTAAGCCACTAAAATCCCTCAGAAGGCAAAGGGACAGTACCTGCTCACTAGCCTTGTGGGGGATCCATCGTGGGCCGAGGCTCAGGTGAGGTGAGCCGGCCTACCAAGACTGTGAGGTAGAACCGTTACATAAAAAAGGCACTAGCTCAATTGGTACTTGTCATGCTTCCCATTTGACTATATACCTTTGGTCTTGGGTTCGAGTGGTAAGGGAGGCATGACTAAGCCAGTAAAATCCCTCAGAAGGCAGAGGGACAATACCTGCTCACCAGCCTTATGGGGGATCCAATGTGGGTCGAGGCTCAGGTGGGGTGAGTCGGCCTACCAAGACCGTGAAGGCCGAGGCCTAAGACCATGAGGTAGAGCCGTTACAGTTTGACTTATTAATTAACTTCTTAACTGTTTAATAATAGTTTAATATTTTAAAAATTTTATCTTTATTTTACTATTATTATTTGAAGTAATTGATTATCAATCACTTAATAAGTAAAATATTCTGAAAAAAAAAAAGTATTTATCATTAGGTCTATTTATAAGATGTTAATTTATATGTCATATCATTTAAATATAGATTTAAATAAAAAATTTTGAAAAGCTTAGCATTGCTCTTCCATAAAACACTTTATTCATTAAAAATTCTTATTTTGAATGTTATGTCAAATGGACTAGACTAAACTATGTACGAGCAAGGAATTCAAACTTGAATATTGCGTTCTTTGGACAAAAGGCATTTCTGAGGCCCATGTTTGTGATATTATCACTACATTAATACTTTGAGTTTCAATATCACTAAAATATGTGTCCAGACAAAATACCCTTAATGAGACCTAATTTTCGCACGAGAGTTAAGTCTTTTCTTTTAGAGAAAATTCTTTTCTTTGATAGATAAATCCTTCCTTTGAGAGATAAGTCATTTGATAGATATTTTCTTCTTTTAAGAGATAAATGATTCTTTCAAAAGAGAAGTTTTTCTTTCGATAAATAAGTTCTTCTTTTGAGATATCTATTTAAAGATAAGTCCTTCCTTTTTGATAGATAAGTCTTTTCTTCAAGAGAAAAATCTTTCAAAAGATAAATCATTTTTTCGATATATAAGTTCTTCTTTCAAGAAATTAGTTTTTTTTTTTTTTTCGAAAGATAAATCATTTATTCGATAATAAATCCTTCTTTCGAGAGATAACGTGTTCAATAAATATTTTATTTTTTAAAGATCTTCAAGTTATTCTTTCATATTTCATATTCCTTTTTGTTTTCAACTTTTTTTTTTTAGATATTTAAGTTATTCTTCTAGATTTAAGTATTTATTTCCCAAATTATTCACATAAGAATCGAAAAAAAAAAAAAAAAAAGAGGAGAAAAGATGGAAAGATGAAGGGAAATAGAAGAAAAATCTCATTAAGAGCAGTTTTTGAGTAATGTTAAAACTCAAGCCATTAAATGAATGATAGTGCCACAAATTTAGCTAGCAATAATGACAAAAACCACCAATTTCAGTGATCAACAAGAACGTAAATAGTAAGCCCAAGGAGTTGGGCGCGTTGACCAAGCTGATCAGTGGCACAATAATAAATTCATTGGATTGAACAAGCGTAGAAAAATTGACATGTCTTGGCCATCTTGGCAAAATTAAAAGGCACCGAAAAGTTGAACCAATCTACGAATATATCCTTTTAATTATGTTGCCCACCCCTCTCTTTAACGCCAAGGTCATAGGTTCAAACGTAAAAATGCTCACTTTATATGAGTAACTTTCTTACTATTATGTGGATAGGTCTCTTAATTTTTTTTAGAGTAGATTTTCAAGCCACTCTTTAAAGTAATATCTCAGTTAGATTTTGATAGATATAATGTTAAAAAAAAAAAAGATAATCCAAAAAAACTTATTATAGCTTTACAAAAATATCATTTTTATGATCTATGTTTTATTTTTATTTAAAATTTCTTTTAACGTTAATAAAAGTACTCAAAATATCCTCAGAGGTGTGTGAAAGAACAACAATGCCACTAACGGTCATATATTCTGTTAGGTTGAGTTGGTTGACTGTTTGAGTACTTTAAGGGCAAAAGGGGAAATGTGATAAAAAATTAATTAAAATATAAGAAATCAAAATAAATAATATTAAAGGTTGATGATAAATAGATGATGATGAAGATGGAGTCATTTTTATTTTAAAATTGTTTTATTTTGCAAATAAAAAACTTTGGGTTAAAAATATTTTTTTCCTTTTTATATAATTTTTCTGATTAATTTATTAATGTTAGGAGGGATTTTGGATAAAAATAAAATAAATGTGGTAAAAGTGATATTTTTACAAACTACGATAGATTTTTTGAGATTATCCAAAAAAAACCAACTTTTTTTATTGGCAAAAAAATTGTACTTACACAAGAATATATAAATATTAATATAATAAAAATTCTCACGTCGATTTTAAATTTAGCACGATTTTGTGTTATTTTGTGTGAGATTGGCAATTATAAGAGTCGACAATACATAAATGAATACAAAATATTATAAAACTATTTTGGTTTTAAAATTGTGAAGTATTGAAACATTTTGCTTGGCAACATGAAACACGTGATTGTAATTGTAACTCTAGAATGCACAGCCACGTCACTCCTAATCAAATACTATAATTTAAGAACATAATTTATGATCAAATTAAATAACTTATGAAATTTATGATTGTATGATAACCAATCAATAGTCATTATGATGTTTGATTTCATTGTTTACAGACAATTATTTGTTTGCTTTCAAGTAAGTGTGTCAAAGTTACTGGTAAGATTCTATTTTATTGTGTAAATTTATAGTATTTATTTGAAATGTGTGCTAGAGCTCGGATTATATTGTTTTTAAATTTATTATTTATTATTTAAATTTAGATTTCAGCATTCTAATTTGTTCATTACAACATTATTAACACGTAATTGATAATGATCATTTTGAAACAAAACTGATTATGTAGGTTCATACTTCAACTAATTTACTCTTTTAGTTCCATTTTATTTGACTTAGTTGGGGAAATTTCCTCCTATTGTTAATTGTGTGAAAGAAGATAATTATAATAATTTATGTTGAAAAAAGACTATTGTAAAACACAATAAATCAAACATACAAAGCAAAAAATTAAATGGATAGGAAATTTTTATTTGGTGCAGAGATCAATATGATCCCGATATTTATGGAGAGCACCAACACCTAATTTTTATTAATAAACGGCTATTCATATTTTCTTAATTCTGCTCTCTTTATTTTCTATCTCACACACAGAAAACTTAGATACAAGAGATTAAACAGTAATCCAGCACAATAATACTAATTTTGACTCATCAATTTAACATTTTACAGCTCTTTTGCAATGAAAATGTCCATTTTAAGAAAAAGAAAGTAAAGAATATTACTCAAGTACGAGATAATTAATGAATGGACAATTGTCTCACCTCTTAGATTAGAGTATGTAGTGGGTAAAGAATTGAGCCAGAATGTGAAAAAGCCCAAAGGATTAGCTCCTTAATCAGCCCAAGGAGCCAACTTAAGTGAACAATGAAACACTACTGAATGTCGATATGGTTGTAGCTTCAAATACTCATGATCCCCCATTTCAAATTCTACTTCCCACCGATGTTGATTGACATGAACCTTGACTCGATTTTGGGCCAGTAGTAAATTCCGATGAAAATCTTTTAAGATTTTCTCACAATTTCGAAAGTAATCATCTACAGCTTGTACGTGCCTTGTCGATGGAAAGCATACTAGAAGGTGGAATACCATAAACATAAACAAGTTCAAAGGGAGTCATCTTGGTCGAAAAATGAGTAGATGTATTGTAGATATGCTTTGTCAATGGAAGCCAATCCACTCATTTATTTGGTTGTTCTCCCATAAAGCATCAAAGATATTGCTCAAGGGTTCAGTTAACTACCCTCATTTGACCATCTGTTTGGGGATGATAACTATAACTCATATGAAGATTAGTACCCATTAATGGAAACTGATCGACCTAAAATTAAACACTATTTTACATTCTAAATCTATGCTTTTGTGATGAAAACTCGAGTGAAATAGGATGTTTTAATGTTTTATGAGTGTTTTGTGCAAAAATTGAATGGAGGGACTAATTTGTAATTTTTTAGGGTAAAAGTTGAATTTTCATAAGTTGAGGGTCTTTTTTTAATTTAATTGCAGGTCATAGCAACAGGCTATGAACTTACAGCCTAAACCAGCACATGGGCGCTGGGAGTTTCTCTTAAGCTTGCTGCCTGCGTGAGTGGACTGCACCTAGGCTTAGGCCTTGTTTCATGCATGAATGACCTGCAAGGTGTTTGAAGCAGTTCAAGTGTGCGTTTAAGATGCAGCAAAGTTTTTCTTGCTAAGTTTGCTAGTAGAAAATCACCATTAATGACTTCGAAGATTTGAGTTTATTTGACAAAGCCAAGTTAGTCAAGTGGCGAGTGAAAAGAAAGAATTAAAATTGTAAAATCAAGCTCGAGCATCTCTTAAGGATTTAAGAATTCCAAGGAAAAAAGCAGATTTTCATTTCAAGGAAGTTTGTGAAACGGTCAACTGTTAGCTTGCAAAGTATCTTAGAATTAATTTGAGCATCTGGTTTCTTAAAGATTGAAGTTAGAAAATCAAGGAACAAAATGGGAATGAAAGTTTAACATTGCGAGTTTGGAGTCAACTAATTGAATGGAAAAAAATATATATAAATAAAGCCCTAAATTGTGTGTCTATAAATTGTCTCTTTTTGTAACAGTAGAGGACTTTTGGGTAGAAGAGAAACTACAGAACAAAGGGGCGACAAAGAGAGTTGCAAAGGCAATCTAGTGCTACTGTGTTCAATTTGCACGTTCATGTTCAAGTTAAAGGCCAAACACTTCATAATTATACAATGACTTCTCATTTTATTTATTTTCTCAATTAATATGATATTATTGATTTGGATTTCAATTTTTCTCATTGGGTTAATCGATTTCATGGAGAACTAAATTACTCTATCTAAGGCTACAATGTAGCCAATTTATTTCGTTGCCTATTCAATGATTTTTTTGTTGTGTTAATTGATTATTATTATTATTTATTTGTATTCCATTTTATTGGACCCTAATCCTATCAGTTAAATAAGCCTTGTTAATTGGTAGATGAAGTGACCATGAAGCACTTGACGAAGGTATGTGTTAGACATCAATAAACTGGCATAATCCATATAGGATAGACATATACTTGTAGGGATTATGTAATCTGATGCAGGTAATGGTGACTTAATGAACTCAAGATTGTTCAATCTACATAGACATATAGTAGATTAATTATTTTGGGTAATCTTATTTGACCATTTGAAAGAGGTTGGTAATTAATCTAGAATTTACTTGATTAAATATAATAAAAGAATAATTATTTGAGGAAAATAAAATGAGAATAGGTTGATGAAATAAAGAGTTGAAATTGTGCCTTAGATCTACTTTGTTAATTCAATTAGTTAAGTTGTTTGTTTAATTAACTTTTATTAATTTTTATTTTTAGTATTTAATTAAACTCAATTCTCTTTTAACTTCGTTAGTCTGAATAAAGTTGTTGTCAATCAATTTTGGTAATTGGTACATAAAAGTAGCAATTATCCTTGTAGGAATGACCGTGATTTATTACTATATCACATTGTGATCGTGTGTACTATAATTAGTGCATTAGGAATTTATTTGATGCGAACCCCGTATATATCGATACGACACCCACAATCAAATTGAAATACAACCCTAAGAAATATAATTCAGATTTAAAGAAAATCTTTGACCTGTTGATTAGCGAATCAAGAACCAAAGATATAACGACGCCACTCCCAAGAAAGAGATGAGAATGTGAGAGATCAGTCAAGATTGATAAATCAAGAATAAATCTTGATGCAATTCTCAAAGTTCACAAAAGAACAATGGAGAAAAGTTAAATCTTTATTCATCAACAACCTATTGAAAATTTAGGTTTAATAAGTCTTATATAGATATACAATCCTAAATCTTATTGGAAACTAAATAAAACCCTATTTTTAATTGACTTTGACTTTGACTCTTTTTAAACTTTGACTTTGACTTTTTCTAAACACACTCATATTGAGCTTTTTTAACTTAAACAAATGGCTCAACCTCCTAATTAAAAGCCTAATAAATTAAAATAATTTAATACAATCCCATAATACAAATTAGGCCCAATTTACATCAAACAAATAAATAACAGTCCAATTGCATTATAATTGACATCTAAGCCTCAAGATTTCCTCAAGATTGATGTTCTTGGACTTGTTCTTGAACTTGAATAATATTTTGAAGCTTTGATGTTCCCCCCAAGCTGTCCAAGTCATGTTGTGCAAGACTCTTGACCCAAATATCTTGAACGAACCCATTTAAAGCTTCCTTCATCTTTTTAGCTTGAGCCATTGTCATAGGTCCTCCATTGATGCTCAAAGGATCCATAGGCTTGTTTTCTTGATTTCCATCATTCCCCTCCTCCTCAAAAGGATTTGTCCTCAAATCGGAACTTACATCAAAATTAAAAGAAGAAAGATCAGAAACATTAAAATTAGCACTAATATTATACTCATTTGGCAAATCTATCTTGTACGCATTGTCATCGATGCGTTCAAGCACTTGGAATGGACCATCTCCACGAGACTGCAACTTAGATTTTCATTGAACAGGAAACCTCTCCTTGTGCATATGCACCCAAACTCAATCTCCTGGTTCGAATACAATTCTCTTTCGCCCCTTGTTAGCTTGAGTAGCATATTGCTTGGTTCTCCTCTCAATATGTTGCCTAACTCTCTCGTGCAATTGTTTAACAACTTCAGTTTTCTTCTTACCATCCAAGTTATCTCTCTCCTCCATAGGTAAAGGTATCAAATCCAAAGGAGTAAGTGGATTGAACTCATACACAACTTCGAATTGTGAACAACTAGTAGTTGAATGCACACTCTTATTGTAAGCAAACTCTACATGCGGCAAGCAATCTTCCCAATTCTTCAAATTCTTTTGGATAATAAAACGCAACAAAGCACCTAAAGTTTTGTTAACCACCTCCGTTTGTCCATCAGTTTGCGGATGACAAGCAGTAGAAAACAATAACTTTGTTCCTAGCTTTCCCCACAAAGTCCTCTAAAAATGGCTTAAGAACTTTGCATCTCGATCTGAAATAATACTCTTCGGCACTCCATGAAGTCGAACAATCTCCTTGAAGAATAAGTCAGCAACATGTGTGGCGTCATAGGTTTTGTGACATGGTATGAAATGAGCCATCTTTAAAAACCTATTAACCACAACAAACACCGAATCTCGACCTTTTTTGGACCTAGGTAAACCCAATACAAAATCCATTGAAATATCAATCTAAGGTTCACTAGGTATGAGCAAATGTGTATACAAACCATAGGGTAAAACTTTAGACTTAGACTTTCTACATGTTATGCACTTCTCACACATTCTCTCAACATCTGTCATCATGTGTGGCCAAAAGAAATGCTCATCTAACACATCCAAAGTCTTTCTAACACCAAAATGTCCCATTAAACCACCCCCATACGCCTCTCTAACTAACAACTCTCTTATAGACCCTTGAGGAATGCACAATCTACTCTCCTTAAACAAATACCCTTTATGTCTATAAAATTTACCAAATGCACCTTTCTCACGAGCAACATAAACAGAAGCAAAATCAGGATCATTCACATACAAGTCTTTAAAATGCTCAAACCCTAACAATCTTGCATTCAAAGTAGAAATCAAAGTATATCTGTGAGATAATGCATCAGCTAAAACATTTTCCTTTCCATGTTTATACTTAATTACATAAGGAAATGTTTCTATGAACTCTACTCACTTAGCATGCCTCCAACTCAACTTACCTTGTCATTTCAAATGCTTCAAGGACTCATGGTCAATATGGATTACAAACTCCTTAGACCATAAATAATGTTGCCAATTTTCTAAGGCTCTAACTAAAGCATACAACTCTTTATCATAAGTAGGATAATTCAATGATGCTCCACTCAATTTCTCACTAAAATAAGCTATAGGACACCTATCTTGCATAAGAACAGCCTCTATACCTATTCCCGATGCATCACACTTAATTTCAAATGTCTTAGAGAAATCAGGAAATGCAAGCAATGGTGCGGAACACAATTTATCCTTAATCAAATCAAATGCATGTTGTTGCTCAGTTTCCCATTTAAAACCTACATTTTTTTTAACAACCTCAATTAGTGGTGCGGCTATGGTGCTAAAATCTTTAACAAATCTCCTATAAAAACTAGCCAACCCATGAAAGCTACGCACTTCACTAACATTTCTAGATCTAGGCCACTCCATAATAGCCTTAACATTCTCTTCATCTATTCTATCCCTTCTGCTGTAACAACATAACCCAAAAATACAATCTTATCAGTGCAAAAGGAACACTTTTTCAAATTAGCATACAATTTTTCTTTCCTTAACACATCAAACACACAATACAAATGCCTAACATGTTCATCTATGCTCTTGCTGTACACTAATATATCATCAAAGTAGACCACAACAAATTTCCCAATGAAAGAACGCAAAGCATGATTCATTAATTTCATGAAAGTACTGGGTGCATTAGTTAAACCAAAAGGCATGACTAACCACTCATACAAACCATGTTTTGTTTTAAATGCAGTTTTCCATTCATCTTATTCTTTCATTCTAATTTGATGATATCCATTTTTAAGATAAATCTTAGAAGACACAAGATCCATGCAATTCATCCAACATGTCATCTAATCTAGATATGTGATGTCGATACTTAATTGTAATTTTGTTGACAGCTCTGCAATCGATGCACATACGCCAAGTCCCATCCTTCTTAGGCACAAGTAATACTGGTACGACACATGGACTCATGCTCTCCTTCATATACCCCTTCTTCATCAACTCTTCAACCTGCCTTTGAAGCTCATTTATCTCATCGGGATTACTTCTATATGCGGACCGATTTGGAATTGTAGCTCCAGGTATGAAATCGATTTGATGTTCTATTTCCCTATTTGGTGGCAATCCATCTGGTATCTCCTCGGAGAATACATCCTTGAAATCATACAAAAGAGTTGTAACAACACTAGGTAAAGACAAATCAAAGTCAAAGTTAGAAAAATAAACATCTTTGTACAAAAGTACAAACATTTGCTACTTGGCTAGAAAAGGAGCCCTCACATCGCTTTCTTTTGCATAGACACTCATTTTCTTTTTCTCACTTTTCTTCCTCTTATCCTCTCGTTTACACTCAACCTTCCCAGTTTTCTTTTGCACACACTCAAGTGTTTTGTCACTCTTTCGCTCACTCTCATCTCCTTTTCTCTCTACCTCACTAGTGTTTGAACTCTTTACTTCTCTTTTTCTCTCACTCTCTTTCTTTTGCTCACTCTCTATTATCCTCATTTGATCTTCATACACCTGTCTAGGTGTTAATCGTACAAGAGTGATTGTTCGCCCATTCATGCTAAAAGAATATATATTCTTAAACCCATCATATATTACTCTCCTATCATATTGCCATGGACGACCCAAAAGCAAGTGTCCCGCGTGCATAGGTATAACATCACATAACACCTTATCCTTGTACCTACCAATAACAAAGGATACTAACATCTGTTTTGTCACCTTAATTTCTCCACAATCGTTCAACCACTGTAACTTATATGGCTTAAGATGTTTCGAAGTAGGTAAACTCAATTTCTCCACTAATTTAGTACTAGCAATGTTGGTGCAGTTACCCCCATCAATGATCATACTACAAACCCTATCCTTAATATGACATCTAGTATGCAAAATATTATCACGTCGCACCTCATCATCTTCCTTCACTTGCACACTCAAAGCACGTCTTGCTATTAACAACTTACCATCTTCGGGATACTCAATTTCAGCATCACTAGCATCTTCCAATGGTGGCATCTCATCATCATCACTCTCCTCATTAGTCTCTATCTCCATTCTCTCTTAAGATCATAGTTCGCTTATTAGGACATTGCAAAGCTATGTGACCTCTTCCCAAACACCCAAAACACTTGATATCTCTATTTCTCTATTGTGTTGCCTCGGTCTTGCTTTTATCATGGCTGCTATCCCTACCCTCTTTAGGCTTAGCACTTTCGGCCTTAGGCTTTTGTGATGCTCTATCTTCTTTCCTACTCCAATTCGACTTTCAAGTAGATGTGGAACCCGAATTTCTACCATATCGTAACATTGAATCCTTTCTTTTGAGTTGTTTCTCCACCTTTATAGCCATATGGACCAAGTCCTCAAGCTCCACATAATGTTGCAACTCAACAATATTGGCAATGTCTTCATTCAATCCTTGCAGAAATCGTGTCATAGTAGCCTCTCTATCTTCCACAATATTGGCTCTAACCATGGCTATCTCCACCACCTTGTAATAGTCCTCTTCACTTTTAGAACTTTGGGTAAGGCTTTGCAATCGCCGGTATAGTTCTCTATAATATGACCTAGGAACAAACCGTTTCCTCATAACAGTCTTCATCTCACCCCAAGTGTTTATAGGATGTTCCTCGTTTCTCCTTCTATCTTGCACTGATTGCCCCCACCAAACCACGACATAATCTACAAACTCGGCTACAGCTAACTTCACCTTCTTCTCATTGAAAAAGTTATGGCACTCAAAGGCCAACTCTACTTGTTTCTTCCACTCTAGATATACATCAGGATCAACCTTCCCTTGAAAAGAGGGTATCTTCATCTTAATGCTACTAAGATTCTTATCTATTTTATCGGGCCTATCATCCCATCTTCCTCTCTCATTCAAATCCCCATAGTGCCTATTATCTCCGTTACCTCTACGACCACCTCTACCACCTCTAATTCTACCCCTATGAGCATTAGTAAAAATGTCATCTCATTCCAACTCTTCACCATGTGAATCAGCCTCTAATTCATCACTGCCACCACGTAATTCTGGAGTTCTCCTTTGCGGATCTCTTTGCAATCTAGTTATGATAGCTTCTTGTCTATCCATTCGATCCCTAAAGTCCATAAAAACCATGTTCATCCTCTCAAATTGTTGTTGCATTGCTTTGAGCATGAACGATACATCCGTATTTTCTCCCCCTTCAACTTCTTTACCTTTGTCTAACGACATGTTTGACACCTGAAAAGAATTTTAGTAAAGAAAATAATTCACAACACTCCCTCACGTGTTTCACTCTATTCCTCAAGTGTTTATTGCTCGACACTCTTGATTTAACTCAACACTCTCTGTCCACACTTAAACTTTTCTCACCAAGTTCTTTATAGAATTAATCGATCATAACAAGGTCACCCTTGAAATAATCACCCCTGACAAATCTCAACAACGAAAAAAATGCACACAAAGAATACGAAAGAAATAAGAATTAACAATAACACAAGAATGACAAATAATTGAAAGTAATCAGATTTCAAGAAAGATTCGAAAACCATAAATGACTTGAATTGCAATTAAAGAGAAACAATATCAACTCATTTCAATCCAAGCAATTTATGGCGTTCAATTGTCTTTTTTCTTTTTTTTGACACTTTTTTTTCTAGATTTTTTTTTCTGATACTATTTTTTTTTTTTTTACTCAAACTAGAACGCACACAAACTTGAATTGCAATTAAGGAGAAACAATATCAACTCACTTCAATCCAAGCAATTTATGACGTTCAATTCTCTTTTTTTTTGACACTTTTTTTTTCTGGATTTTTTTTTTCTGATATTGTTTTTTTTTTTTTTTTAACTCGAACTAGAATGCACACAAACCAAATTAAATGTAAATTGCATATTTGAACCACAAACAAAGTACTGATATGAATCTATAAATTCTTGAAATTCAAGAATTCAAGAAACTTTAGAATGCAATTTTAAGAATGTGCAGATTGACAGAATATATATATATGATTTCAATTTGTGATGCCAAAAACAAAAGACAAAACAAACATTAATTGATGTCAAAGAACACAAGCAAAACGGTTTGTCTTTGGTTTGATTTGTGGCCTTCAATAAACAAGAGAGAATCTTGTGATGGATGCACGTGTAAATTGCTCACAAAGAAAAGAAAGTGATGGTTGTTGTTTACGATGCAAGCAAATTGCAAAATCAAAGAAAAATACATATAATAGTGATTAATGTTTGTAACGCGACCTAACCCGGATACCTCTAACTCTGATCCGGTCGGTCACGCCGGGCACCCCAACGGATCCCTCCCAGACCCGACTCGTCGGGCTAAGCGAAACCCGTGGAGCGAACCCTAAACTCTTTCATACTTTATGAAACATCGTTGGGTTGAGTTTTCTTTAAAAACTAAAAACGCATAGGAAAATTTTTTTATTTTTATTTTTAAATTCATTTTCGGAACTTATTTTTCTAACAAATTTTCGGCAACATAACAGCTGTATTTTTAACGTTTCCGAAAAACCTGTTTACAAAAATATCAACACTTCAACTAAAATTTATCACCAACCCAACTTCTAGTTGCCCGTAGGCCTCAATCATGCATTTGATTGTTAAATCAACTTATGGAAATTCAAATGACATTTAATGAACCGTATTTAAATCAAAAACAGTTTAAAAACAGTTATAAACAAATAATTACAACTTTCAAATCTACTCATACATTTCAAAAGATATTTACATGAAAATATAACTGCTGAAACAAAATGAGCTAATCAATAATGTCGTGTCGCGCTGGCTCGCCCGCTGGAGGTAATGCTACTGATCGGCTACCTGCTGAGAGTACCTGAGGAGGTTTTTATATAAAACAGAAAATAATGAGCTAGAAGCTCAGTGAGTGATAATATTTCGTTTCTTTGAAAATCTGCTTTTCAAAACGTCCTCCTCTAAAAATGTTTGAAAACTATTCTTTATTTCTAAAGCATTTCAAACTTAAATCTTTAAAACATCAACTTAAACATGAGAATTCATCTCTAAGCACATGCATGTATTTGAATACAAAACTTGCAACTATAAATCATAAATAACTTCAATAATAATTATAAAATATCTTTTATCTAAAATAAGCTTTTCTTTTAAAAGCTGTTTCTCGATATCTTTCAAAATTACCATAGTATCCCTAAATCTGGGGTCTCTAGAATCTAACGGCTATGTGCGGAATTTCTCAGCGCTAACCATAGCTCGTCAACTCTGAGACATCTCGCGGCTATGTGCGGAATTTCTCAGCGCTAACCATAGCACACCTAACCTGAGACATCTCGTGGCCATGTGCGGAATTTCTCAGCGCTAACCATAGCACACGAAACACTACCCCACATCAGTAATGGCGACTCGACTGACAGACTCTGACACTTATCCCCCTGGTTAGTGACTTATCCCTCCCCAGGACTGTGCCAACTGAAGTGGGATAGACCGATCGGGTCTAAACTGCTCTGTAATCTCTGAAAATCCCTGAGGGGATACTTTCTGGTTTTGAAAACACTTTTCTCTTTTCTACTTTAACTTTCTGGTGCAAAAGCACAAATCTCTTTTCTGAGTGCGTAAAGCACTAAAATCTGATTTCTGAGTGCCATAAGCACTAAAACTCATTTTCTGAGTGCATTAAGCACTAAAACTGATTTTCCCAATTCAAACTTGAAAACTTAGTTTCTGAAATCTCATTGCAACAACTTTATGTATATTTATGCATATAAAATCACATTCTCATTTCATGCTCATGCATAGATCAATGCGTTAAAATAAACTCAAGCAATTACTTATCAAATCAAATCTGATAATTTGAAATACTTTTAAAATCTTTAAATAAAATTCACTCACAAAACTGATGACTGAAAATGGCACGTGCGGAGCCCCTAATCCTCTCGTCTCGATCCTCGAGCGCTCTCGTCACCTACACAACATAATACATTCGCGTAAATCTCTGAAAACTTGAAATTATGTAATCGTCCCTATATGACCCATTTTTACGCGCAACTCTCCATATTAGTTTCTAATCTTAATCTTTCGCTTTTAATAGCTTCAATACTCTTAATTAAACTCATTAGGGTCGTCCAAACATTCAACGGATGTCATAAGGGTCAATTTACGAAATTGCCCTTTAAACTAGTTTATTGCGCTTTTTGGATTCTCAATAACTCTTTGACATTTTCTTAGTATTCTAACCTCCTTATCAACTTCAAATACTTATTTTTCAAATTGTTTTCACTCAAAAACAACCAATCAACAAATCACAACGAAATCCATCTCAAATCAGCTTATACACCAACAAAAATCATCATTTTCAAACTTAAATAACTCACCCCTTGTTCTATTGCGTTACTTCGCTTTTGGGATGATTTTGGACTGATTTTGGGATGGATCTGAGCTGGGTTTGGGCTGGTTTCCTTCCTCTTTTTTTCCCCTCTCTTCCTCTCTCTCTTTCCCCTTTGGTTCTGCCGCGGTTCGCCGTCGTCGCTGTCGCCGATCTGCACGTGCGGAGAGCTGTTTTGGCCGCTGGATCAGCTCCGTTTCAGCTCCATTCAGGTTGGGTTTGAGCTGATCTTGGTGCATGTTGAGCTGGAGCAGCTCGTCAGCGTCTCCTCCGCGTAGATCGGAGCTGTCTCGTCGCAGTTTCAGCTTGGTCTTCAGCTTCGGTCGGTCACGGTTTTGCTGCAACTTGGCTTCAGTTCACGGCTGGACGGCGACGGTGCACAGTGGTGGTGGCTTGGTCGACCGACGGTGGTCCTCTCATTCTTCTTCTTCTTCTTCTTCTTTCTTTCTTTCTTCTCTCTTTTCTTTCTTCTTTCTTTCTTTCTTTCTTTCTTTCTTTCTTCTCGCGAGAGAAGCTACTGGTTTTATTTGATTTTCACTTTGAAAAGTCAACCATACTTCTTGGCTTCTATTTTCCTCCACAACACTCTCAATAATTCCACTTACGCTCTAAGACAATTTCATTCTCTTCCCTTATATTCTAGCTTAATCTTACAACAACCACAATTATTAAAAGTTATTTTCACTTTAATCCATTTCTACCTTAAAAAATTATTCAACTTCATTTATCATTTTAACTTCCCGTTTAATATCCAATCGAGTCGAAATCGATCTCTAAGGATTCCCTATACCCTTAGGCATTTCCATGGACCATTTCGGGTCTCCAATAATTATTTAGGAACTATTCTTGGGAAATCCGAAAAATTACAATAGAGGGCTTACAGTTTGTGATGCGGCTGGTGTTATTGTGCGACACAATCAAGAAACAAAAATATAAAAAGAAGACAAGAATGTGAAGGACGGATGATGACGCATGCAGTACCAGAACAAAAGAATTAGAAAAAAAAAATGATCAATGATTATGATGATGCGCAAAATCAAGAAGTAAGAATGAAAGAAACAAGAAAAGATAATCACTTCAAGACACAAAGCAGAACAGATTTGGTGGTTTGCAGAAAAATAAAAAAAAATTAGAAAGCAAGAAGATAAATTGATAAACTAAACCTGAATTAATTAACCGAAGCTCTGATACCAACTGATCCGAACCCTGTATATATCGATACGACACCCACAATCAAATTGAAACACAACCCCAAGAAAGATAATTCAAATTTAAAGAAAATCTTTGACCCGTTGATTAGCGAATCAAGAACCAAAGATATAATGACATCATTCCCAATAAAGAGATGAGAATGTGGGAGATAAGTCAAAATTAATAAATCAAGAACAAATCTTGATGCAATTCTCAAAGTTCACAAAAAGAACAAAGGAGAAGAGTTAAATTTTATTCATCAACAACCTATTGAAAATTTAGGTTTAATAAGCCTTATATAGGCATACAATCCTAAATCTTATTGAAAACTAAATAAAACCCTATTTTTAATTGACTTTGACTTTGACTCTTTCTAAACTTTGACTTTGACTTTTTCTAAACACACCCATATTGGGTTTTTTTTAACTTAAACAAATGATTCAGCCTCCTAATTAAAAGCCTAATAAATTAAAGTAATTTAATACAATCCCATAATACAAATTAGGCCCAATTTACATGAAACAAATAAATAACAGCCCAATTGCATTATAATTGACACTCAAGTCTCAAGATTTCCTCAAGATTGATGTTCTTGGACTTGTTCTTGGACTTGTTCTTGAACTTGAATAATATTTTGAAGCCTTGATGTTCCCTCAAAGCTGTCCAAGTCATGTTGTGCAAGACTCTTGGCCCAAATATCTTGAACGAGCCCATTTAAAGCTTCCTTCATCCTTTTAGTTCGAGCCCCTGTCATAGGTCCTTCATTGATGCTCAAAGGATCCATAGGCTTGTTTTCTTGATTTCCATGATTATCTATAAGAAACGAATTTCCCCAAAAAGAACAAATGAACAACTTATCACGATCACTCGTGATAGAACTCGGAATGCCATGCAATCGAATGATTTGTGTAACAAAGGTTTTTGCCAATGTCAAGGTAGTGAAGGGGAGCTTGAGTGGAACCAAGTGACTATATTTTTAGAGTCGGTCCGCCACTACCATTATCATAGAATAACCTTGAGAAGTAGAGAGCCCTTCTATAAAGACTATCGAGATGTCGGTCCAAATACGCTCTGCAAGTGCCAAGGGCTAAAGTAGTTCTACTGGTCGCATATGTTAACATATCAATCAATCATCAATAATATCAATAACCATTGTTGATCCTTTTCATATTCATCTATTACCATTATTGTACGATATTATTTTAGTTACAATTTTTGTAATATGCCTCTTAGCCTATAAATGGACTTGATATTGTATATTATAAATTATAGTAAAATACATATTTTATTCTAATTTATCATGGTATCAGAGCCCTAAATTTATCACTGTCCTTATTTGTTTTTTTGTGTTTCAGCCTCACTATAACGGTTCAATAATCACTACGTGCAGTGGTTCAATCACCACTATCTTCTTCTGTTCTATGCCACTGTCAACGTTCAAATCACTATAGCAGTTCTATTTGTTGTTAACGTTCCACTATAAACATCCGCCTCTGTTCACCATCGTTGCACCACCGTTTCTCCACTGGTTTGCACGCCGGTCTGTTTCCCTCCTTGCCTCACCACTGTTAGTAACTTCTTGGTTTGCTATTCATGCTATTGTTGCATCACCGCTGTCGCTTCTCTTTTCGTTGCACTCGGTTCCTCTACACGCTGTCACACCACTTGGTTACTGTCTCTTGCGTCCATTGATGCCGTTTGCATCACCTGGTTATTGTCTTTTGTTGCCGCTGACGCAGTCGCACCACCATACGGTTCTGTTTGCTGGTTTGGTCACAGTTCTAATGCACACACTAGCACCACCAGTAGTTCATGCCAGTCCCCACACTCATACTAAGTTTACTTCACAGTAGCACGAACTGCCATCTCGTACTACCAAAACACCCTGGTCTGCATCAAATCACCCGGTCTGATTCACACTGTCGCCATGCTATTTAAGCTATCCGATATTGTTTTCTTATTTGTTACTCACATATTTTCTTTTTGTTGCGGCTTCTGTTCTCATTTGTGAGACCTTCTCAGCACTGGCCTGCCTTAATTTGTGGTTTTTGTTGTTAGGTTTCCGGTATTGGGTTTGTTCTCTTCATTATTGAACTTGTTTCTTTTTGGGCTTCTTGTTATTTTATGGTTTGGGCTTCACGGACCACTTATGGAAATTAGACGTGTCTCAACCCATAAACATTATTTTAGATGCCAAATTATGTTTAATGGGCCCAAGTAATATCTAGTTTTCTCAAAGGTAAAAAATTATGGCGGTATGTTACTAAGGGTCATACAAAGCCCACAAAACTGGAAAATGAGATTGATGAGAAATATAATGAATGACTTGATGATTGGAACAACAAAAATCATCAAATCATTATTTGGATTCGTAACACCTCGATTCCATTAATCAATCTTCAGTTTGGTCACTTTGATACTACTCAATCTCTTTGGACTTTCGTGGCTCACAAAAATACTACCTCTGATTTCGCTCATCAGTAGTATTTATTACGTAATCTGTATCAATGACAACAGTAACCTTGTTAGTCAATTGCTGATTTTCACTCAAAGATGCAATTTCTCTAGGATCAACTGACACTTTCCGAGCCCACCTAGACTAAAGATGCTAAAAAATTTCATACTTATAAAGATCACCAACACTTGATACAGTTTCTCATGGCTCTCACTAATACTTTTGAGCCCACTTGTGCATCTTTACTTCATCATCATCCTCTATCACTCTTCAATAGACTATTTTTACACTAATTCCTGAAAAGACTCGTCTAGCCACATTGCAACCTCTCTGTGCAAACACCATGCTTGCTATTCATTCTAAATAGTTAGACACCAAGAAACCTTATTGTAATTATTACAAGTTGCCAGGACATTGCATTTTTCATTGCCTTACTCGATATTGTAAACATTGTCACAAATATAGATAAGAATAATACAATCATGATTGTCCTCAGAATCCTAATAATAAAGGGTCTTTAACCAAATCCAAGGATTTTCTTAAGCGTTTCAAGAATGATCAATAATTTTCTACAGCTATAGCTGATAATGTACAAGGTATTGCTGGTTCTTCCTTTTCTATTCGTGATCTTGAATCTATGTTTCATCAAATCCTTTCTAAATCTAGTAACTCTTTGATTTCTACTTCCTCTATGTTAGTGGGTAATTCCTCTTAATAATTTGATTCAGCTTGTTGTAATCATATGACTTTTGATTTTACATATTTTTCTATCCATTCATTATTTCCCTTTTTACCCGTCATTTCTACAATCAATGGCTCATCCATGTCTGTTCAGCATTTAGGTCATATCTCTACAGATAATTTATCATTACAAAATACATATTCATTCACAAACTTACTTTAAATCTTATCTCTATAAGTCAATTGTGTGAACTTGGTTTTGATGTACACTTTACTTCTTTTGGTTGTTATGTGCAGGATCCACAAACGGGGACAATTCATGGGATAAGCTGTAAAGTTGGACATTTATTTGAGCTCATTCATCTTCGACTCCTTTCAAAGGTCTTCTCTTCCTATCAATCTGCAACTACTTCTTTGTCTTTACCATTAAGTTTTTATCACTCTCAGTTAGGTCATGTTTCATTTGGTTATTTACGTTCTTTATTATCCAGTGGACATTTAGGTTCTGTAACTTATGATTACATTGATTATTTTATCTTGTCAATTGTCTAAACAACATACTTTATCTTTTAATAATAACGATTCAATTTCTCAAGTGCTTTTTGATTTAATTCATTTAGATATTTAGAGACCCTCACCAATAACTATCGTAGGGGAATCCAAGTATTTTGTTATCTTTATAGATAATTATTCTCGTTATACATGACTTTATCTTTGCATAACAGGTCTGAATTATTTAAGATTTATTTTGATTTATTAAAATAATTTAGACTTAGTTCTCCAAATCTATCAAAGTTTTAAGCACTGATAATATCATGAAATATCAAGATACTGCATTTCTTAATCTGTTGAGTCAAATAGATATCATATGTCATTGTTCATGTCCTGGTACATGCCAACAAAATGGTTTTGCTTAACGCAAACACAAAGATATTCTTGAAACTGTTTGTGCACTTCTCATATCTATCTCGTCTTGAAAAGTTTTGGGGAGAAACTGCATTAACATTAGTATACACCATCAATCGTGTTCTTTCCTCCATCATTGATAATCAAACTTCTTATGAATGTCTGTATGACAATTCTTCAAACTATCAAAATCTAAAAGCTTTTAGATGTGCTTGCTTCGTTCTTCTTCATCCTCACAAACGAACTAAATTAGAGTTTCGAGCTCATTTGTGTTGTTTTCTTGACTATGACATTGAACGTAAAGGTTATCATTATTAGAATCCCATCTCCAACCACCTTGGCATCTCTCGTCATGTTGTCTTTTAGGAATATAAGATGTTTTCATCCTTATCCAAATTTCACACATCATATACTTCTCATAATAAACTTTTCATAGATCCAATGTTCCTTTGTCTCCTAATTAAATTGATTCAAGTATTTCTGAGACTCAAACAGATGTTTTTGATGTTGTTCGACCCATTTTTTAGCAGTTTTAACCCATTTATTGATCCTACATCAAAGTTCTCTTATCTAATCTCACTTGCTGCTACTCTTCCCTGTCGCTTTAATAGGGTAAAGGAACTACTTGTAACACTTTAAGATTTTTATTGTTTCTCTACCATCATTTCTTTGTATGAATCTCAATCTTATAAAAAAACCAACACTAACCCTATTTGGCAGCAAGCTATGGTTGAATAATTGCAAGCTCTTAAAAAGACTCATATTTGGGGTATGGTTAATCTTTCTCCTAATAAATCTGTCATCAGGTACAAATAGATATATAAAATCAAAACAAAGTTAGATAGGTCCGTTGATCGACTTAAAGCCCGTCTCATGGCCAAGGGTTTTATCTAAGAGTATGGAATTTATTATAAAGAGACATTTGCATTTGTTGCTAGACTCTCATCTGTTTGTAACTTATTGGCAGTCACTGCAATCAAATGGTGGAAATTGTTTTAAATGGATGTGAAAAATGTCTTTCTTAATGGGGATCTTACTGAAAAGGTATACATGACACCACCACTTGGGTATCCACATTATTCACACAAGGTTTGTCATCTTCATCGGACACTATATGAGCTAAAATAGGCCCCTAGGGCTTGGTTTTCCAAATTTTCTTCCACCATCATACAATTTAGTTTTGCATCCAATTCTTATGATTTTTCACTGTTTCTTCACAAGACCATTCATGGTTTTCTTGTTATTTTATGTGGATGACATTATTATTATAGGAGACGATATTGCTGTTATCTCTGACCTTAAATTTTATCTCCAGTAGTAATTTGAGATGAAAGATCTTGGCTCTCTCAGTTATTTTCTTGGTCTTAAGATCTTTTCTTACTTTGATGGTTACTATCTCTCACAAGTAAAATATATTTCAAATCATCTTGCTCATGCTGGCTTAACTGATAATAAAGTTAGTACTAATCCCTTGGAAGCCAATGTTAAACTCATACCTTTTGAAGGGACAGCACTTAGTGATCCTACTTTTTATCGATAGCTTGTTAGTAGTTTTGTTTATTTGACCGTGACTTGGTCGAATATTGCATATGTCGTGCATGTTATCAGCCAGTTTATGTCTACTCCTCATTCAACTCATTTTGCCGTCGTTCTTCATTTTCTACGATATCTCAAAAGCACGATATTTTATGGACTTCATTTTTTTTACTAACTTTTCATTAGAGTTACATACTTATTCATATGCTGATTAAGCTAGTGATTCTACTAATCGACGATCTAGCACTAGTTTCTACTTCTTTCTTGGTGATTCCCTCATCTCATGATATAGTAAGAAACAGACTGTTATAACTCGATCCAGTACTGAGACTGAATATCAAGCTCTCATTGATATTACTCAAGAACTTGTTTGATTGCATTTGTTACTTACAGACATGACAGTGCAACACACCATAACTACTCCCCTTTTTTATGACAATCATAATGTCATTCAAATTGCCTACAATGATGTCTTTTATGAATGTACCAAACATATTAAAATTGATTATCATTTTTTTTTTTTGGCAACATGTTCATTAGGGTACTATTGAACTTCACTCGATTGAATCAACTGATAAACTTGCATATCTCTTCACCAAAGCTCATCCTCCTAGATGTTTTCATGATTTGGTTTTCAAACTCAAGTTTTCATCCATCTCATTATCTTAAGTTTGAGGGGAATGTTAACATATCAATCAATCATCAATAATATAAATCACCACTATTCATCATTTTCATATTCATCTATAACCATTGTTGTAATATATTGTTCTAGTTATCATTTTTATAAAATGCCTCTTAGCTTATAAATAAACTTGACATTGTACATTGTAAATTACAATGAAATACACATTTTATTCTCATTTATCAACATACATTCAATTTTTATACGTTGACACTTTTCACAATTGCATATAAATTCCTTGATCATTGAATGAATCCCAAGCCAGTTTCAAAACAAAAAAAAAAAAAGAATGAATCCCAAGCCATGTAAAACTACTTTTAACTCAACTAAGAGTCTTGTGGTAGCCAAAATGCCCACTTATAACAGAGGAATGGTTATCAGATAAAATAACAGCAATGAGAGAGGAGTTAAGACTCAAATATATCGAACCATTCCTAAGCCAAACTCCATTACATATGCTAAACTGATATCCAATATTGGTAGCATTTGTATTGGTTAATCAGGCAGAAAAGGGATATTGATTTGCTTTTGCTTGTAAGTCGCTCAACCAACCTACTTTAGGTGAAAAAATTGGCATTAACTTGAATTTTGCCACTCAAGATAATGCGTCAATGCCTTGATTGTCTTTCCCTTTCTTATACTCGATCATATAATCATAGCCCATTATCTTAGGTAACCAATGGGTTTGAGTCGGAGCTGTAATACATTGTTCCAATAGATACTTCAAAGTTTTTTGATCAATTCGAATTGTAAAGGATTTGCAAAGAAGATAAGGATGCCATTTTTGAATGGCTTTGACAATAGCTATCATCTCCTTTTATTAGGTAGAAAGTGTCAAAGCCGAACCCTTCAAAGCTTCACTAAAAAAGGATAGGTTGGTCTTGTTGCATAAGGATGGCGCCAATACCTGTACCACATGCATCACATTCTATCGTAAATTGCTGGGTGAATTCATGTTGGCGTAAAACAAGTGTCAATGTAAGAGCTTTCGTCAATGCATAAAAGGAGGCAATAGATTTTTTGGTCTAATTAAATCCATCCTTAGTCAAGAGTTGTGTCAAAAGGGTAACAATACTTCCAAAGCCACGAATAAATTTTTGGTAGTATCCTACAAGACCAAGGAATCCATGAACTGCCCTAATAGAGGTTGGAACCGACCAATTTACCATTGATTGAACCTTTGCAAGGTCAATAGCTACTCCTTGTTCGAAAATTATATGCCTCAAATAATCAACATGTGTCACTCCAAATCGACATTTTGATTCTTTAACAAAATATGATTAGCCTCTACAATTGACAAAACAATATGAAGATGAATAAGATGGTCATTATATGTTTTGCTATAAATGAAAATATCATCAAAAAATACCAAAATAAATTTACGTAAACAAGATCAGAATAATTCATTCATCAAATTCTGAAAAGTTATCGGCACATTTTTTAGGCTAAAAGGCATGACTATGAACTCTTAGTGACCTTCATGAGTTCGAAAAATAGTGTTTTGAATGTCTCATTTATTGACTGTAATCTGGTGATATCTTGATCTCAGGTGCAGCTTTGAAAAGAACTTGACACCATGCAATTCATTCAATAATTCATCAATAATAGGTATGGGGTATTTGTCTTTGATTGTAATGGCATTCAAGGCAAGATAATCCACACAAGATCGCCATCATTCATAAGCTTTTTTAACCAATAAAACCGATGATGAAAAGGGACTATTGTTGGGTTGGATTAACCCATAATTCAAGAACTCTTTCACTATTTTCTCAATTTCTGATTTCTGATAATAAGGATATCGGTAAGGTCTGACACTAATGGGTTGACTATTTGATTGCAGCGGAATTTGGTGGTCATAGAGGTGCTTCGGTGGCAGTTCCGTGGGTGTCTCAAAGATTTTTTGAAACTTTGTGAGTATTATATGGAGTTCTTCAGAATAGTCCTACATAGTTTCACAATCACCGTAAGGAATGACTTGTAAAAGGAATTCAATACCTCGAAGGTGTAAAAACTCTTTTTCTTTCAAAGCTGCTAGGGTGGGTGGATTAATGCCCTTGATTGTGGGGTTAGCATCCTCTTGGTTGAAGGTCATGGTGAGCTTGCAATAACCTGTCTCAATTGGTCATAATGTCTCTAACCTCAAAACTACTTGACATGTTGCCACAGGTAGAATAAGTGAGTTGAGGTCCAGGCAACTTCCTAGGCACTTAATCTTTTCTCGATCTACAATCATCACTTGGAAGCTTGCATCTCGAACCACTAGCAGACCAAGTTTATCAAAATTGCCTTCTTGATAAAATTATAGGTACTACCCCTATCAATAAGAACCATAACCTCCTTATTTTTAAGTTTTCCTTGTACTCTTATAGTTTAAGGGTGCTTAATCCCCAAAATGGCATGGAAAGACATCTTAGGCAATGCTTCCTCCGCTATTGTAACATTGATAGCTTCTTCTTTAATGTTAGGTTCAGTATGTCGCTCATCCACAATCATGAATAACTATGGCTTTGCACATTAGTGTCTTACAACATATCGCTCATCACAATAATAGCATAAGCTTTTGGTTCGATGATCCCGTGCCTCCTGAGGAGTGATTTTTCTAAAATTAGTAGAGAAATTATGAGGGGTCTTTGAATTGGGTGAAGGGCCAAAAACACTAGTCGTGCTGTTTAGTGTTGTACACTGTGATTAAGATGATCTTGGTGTTTGAAATACTCCACTCGTCTTTTTATGTAATTGGTTACGCCCCTCGATCAATCTCGCAACTCCGATAACATCTGAGAATGTTTGTGGCTACTTCACTTTTACATCTAAATGAATGCCATCATGAAGTCTTGTATGAAACAACCAACCAAATAATTCTCGGGTAGATTATCAATACGTTAAGATAAGCTTTCAAACTCAACTTGATAACTTTCAATTGTGGAGGTTTGCTTCAAATGGGTGAGAGCCTAGGAGGGATCCTCATAATCTATCGGATCAAAACGATGTACCTTTTTAAATTCTGCCCAAGTAAGAGTTCCCCTAAAATTACTGAACCAACTATGCCATTGAAGCACGATCCCCTCGAAGTGAAAGGACGTTTGTTGCATTTGTTGTTGTAGGTTGACCTCTTAGAACTGAAAGAACTGTTCAGCCTTATAGATCCATTCATCTAGATTGTCTCTATCAAATTTCGAAAAGAAAACTTTAGTTTGCTATGGTTTTGGTGATGAGAGAAATTGAACTGACGGTTTTTAGAAAGGTTAGTAGTTTGACTTTGGGAAGTTTCCCCTTAAGCAAGAAGGTTAACATCACCTTCTACCAATTGTTGGGTTTGCGATATGTGAAGGCCTTAGAGTTCTGTAAGAACAGTTTATAGAGTCAAGTGCACTTGGTTGAAGTTGGATTCATGTTTGGCCAGAATTTCTTCAACCTCGTTATGAAACTCAGCATTTGATTTACCATAGTTATCCATAGTTAGACCTGGCTTTGATACCAATTAATACAAATAATTTAGAAGAAGAGTGAAGAAGGAAGAAGAAGACTTTTTGGTTGAAATTCATTACCTTTTCTATTCACTACAATCGGCTTTATAAATCAACCAACACAACTTAAAACTTACAATTACAAACAGTTACAACTCATAAAATAAGAAAGCAACAAAAAAACTAACAAAGCAACACCACTAACTCAAAGTAACCACTACTATTAACTAAACAACTTTACTTTGACCCGACCAGTAACATTTTCTTTACACCTTTCTTCACTTCAATAACATTCACTCTAATAACATTGCTTTACACCTATCTTAACCATCTTACAGCTCTCATGCACTTCATTCTCGTATCATAGTACTTATTACAAGCTAGTCTTTATTTAAAGCAAATTTTAAAAATACACCTAATATTTGCAAATGGTAAAATGGTAAAATCTACCATTTACAAACTTGGAAGCCCTTCCCAAAATCTATCACAAACAGCTTTATATCTTTTTTTTTTTCTTTTTTTTTTTTTTTTTTTTTTTTTTTCAGAAGCTCTTTTCACCAAAGCCAAAAATTGTGGCTTCACCTAAAAGCCATTCCCAAAATCAAAAGTCATTTTTGGAAGAACAACCAAACACTCTAAATAATGGTTTATGATTTCAAGAAACCAAAAAAAAAGCTCTTCTAGGTGGATCCCAAACAAGCTCCTAGACTATTCATGATCAGCTCTTCTAAATCCACTAGCAACAATACATATATATATATATATATTATATTCTGAAGCAAAATTAATTAGTCTCCAAATCATTTCACATTGACTTGAAAATATTTTCGTTACCATATAATGTTGATCACACAATTGTAACTAAATGTATATCTCGGAATAGCCACTAGACCATATGAATATCGTCTCCAAATGTCGACAATATGCGAACAACTAGTTGTAGCTGATACTCTAAAAATTTGTCTCAATTTTTTGTCAAAGAAGTTGGATATGATATTTGGAGACAAAAAATAATCGTATATGATATAGAAACACAAGATATATGATTACATATACACATATTTAGCTACCAACATCATTGTTTCCATTAAGTAAAACTAATAGTGAAGGACATTATTTAGAGACCAAACAATTCATCTCAAAAGCTTAGAATATAGAAAATAAAAACTATTCAGCTAACACCAACCAATCATTAGCATCTAAGGTCCCATGGCTACTAACATTATCGTCTTTAATAAGTATAACTAATATTGAAGGAAGTTATTTAGAGGCCAAACAATTCATCCCAAAAGCTTAAAAAATAGAGAATAAAACAATTCAGCCTAGAGCAAAGATAATTTCCTATCTTTTTATTCTTGCTAAACTTTTTATAAGAGAAGTTTAAGTTTAAGTGATGGATGAAAGAGAAAAAAAAAATCTTGGACATTAATTTTTTTTTATGCTAATATGTTACTAAATTATTAAAAATCTTTAAAAAAAAAAAAAGAGAGAGACCAGCAAAGAATACAACTTTCACTTAATTAAATTTTATTAATTATATTTCTTTTGCATTTTGAAGGATTGAATATGCGACTGCATGGGGAAGAGACATAAAACAAACATTTTGTTGCTGACATTCATTTGACATTGACGTAAACTGTATTATACATATATGTTTTTTGTGCATGGCATTAAATGTTTCATCAATTAATTTTAAAAATTAATTTATATTATTAAACATTTGTAATTATTATGACTTATTTTAATATTTTTGACTTGTGCAGTCCCTACATTATTAAAACAACTACATCAATTACAATAAAAAAAATGAAAAGATAAAGTACTTCCGGAAGTGTCGTTTATGGGTGTAAAATGGTGTAAACCCTCTATTTTTTTTTAATTTTATGGATTTTTCGAAAATAGTCCCTAAATAATTATTAGAGACCCTAATTGGTTCACGGAAGCGCTTAAGGTCATAGAGGACCCATAGAGATTGATTTAAATTCGATTGAAGATTAAACGGAATAATAAAATGGTAAACGAAATCGAGTAATTATTTAAGGTGAAAAGGGACTAAATCGAAGATAAATTTTAATAATTGTGGTTAAAGTGAAATTAAGTTAAAAGTTAAGGGAGGAGACCGCAATTTTATCATGACATGACCGTCATTTTTAGAATTGTTTGGGGAGGAACATAGAAGCCAAAGAGTGGGTTGACTTACCAAAAACAGAAGATAGAGCTGAACCAAGTCAGTCGCCGAACCAGAAAAGAAAAGAAGAGAAAGAAGAGAAGAAGAAGAAGAATAAGAAGAGAAGAAGAGAGGAAGGAATTGACGCGATGACGCCGACCGATTGAAATCGCTGCAGAACCAGACCGTTGACGAGTAGATCGACGGCAGAAGCAAACTGTTCGTGCGCGCAGAATAGACGAACCAGACCTGACCATTGTCGACGATGATGAGGAGGAGCTACCGAAGTGCACCAGACCAAACCAACCAGAACCCGAACTGAAACATAGCAGATCGAAGCTGAACCAGACTAGCTCAACGTCACGTGCAGGCCAGACCAGATTATAGCAGAATCAACGACGACGAGCTATCTTCACGACGATCACGAAGACCCAACGCCGAACTCAGCCCTTTCAGTTGCAAATGTCACCAAAATGGAGTAGAAACAGAGACGAAACAGACCAAAATTGCAAGACGCAGAACCGAGCCAGAAATAGGCAGATCGAGAGGAAGAGAGAGCGAGAGAGGAAAGAGGAGAAGGATAGCTGCCAAACCAGAAGCAAAGCAAACCCCCAACGCGAACCAAATCAGCCCAGAATGAAGTCTAAACGAAGAGAAATAGAGTAATTTCGCAAGGAAGATAAGGGGTGAGTTGTTTACTCTTGATGTTGGTGATATTGTTAGTGTTTAAGTTGAGTTCGAAATAGATTTTAATTTGATTTGTTTGTTGGTTAGTTTTGAATAAAAATGAGTTGAAAAATAAGTGAATTGGTGTTGATTGGAAGCTGAGAAAACCAAGAAAATCACCCGATTGGGTTAGGGAATAGGTTTGGCCAAAAGGAGTCGAAACTGGATAATTTTCATTTTGGACCTCTGAACACAATTTCGTTAGTGGCAGAATGACCCTAAGTGATAGTACATAGGTTCCAGGCGAAGAAATTTGAGTTCGAAACCTTAGAATCGATAAAGGAATGAAATACGGAAGATTTCGAGTAAAACGGGTCATTTAGGGCCGATTATGTAATTTTAGTTATTTTGAATTTCCAGAAGTTGACGCGAAAGTAAATTTATGTATATATATGATGTGTAGGTGAGGCGGAGGCGAGCCAAGCACGACACAACCCCTGAGTTTCCATATAGGAAGCTTTAAGACCAAGTCAGTGTTTTTATGAAAATGTTTTTTTTTTTTACTATGATTGATTTTAAATGCACGCCAAATTTATCATGTTGATTAAAATATCAAAAAAATTCCAAAATGAAATTGTTGCATGGATTATGGAAATGATTTATATGAAATGTGATTTAATGAGAAAGGAAATTTAAATTGAAATGAAATTAAAATCTTATGGTACACCTGATTGTATGTTATATATCTCCAATTTGGATTAAGTACCTTAAGCATGCATTGGCTGTATTGGGAGAGTCTGTCACTAACAGCGGGTGGGACTATGTTTGTTTAGTCTAGTGAGTCGCCCAATGCACGTAAGAGGTATATTATCAGCTAGCTTCCACCCGAACAATAAAGAATTCCACTCCGTAGCGACATGAAATTCCGCTATGTAAAAACTGGATAGATGGCCTAAACGATGTGGAATTCCGTGATGGCCTGAGTGATGCAGAATTCTGCTCTACTTTGAGGGTACCATGTTATGGAAGTTATTAATGGTTGGTCTATTTGTATTTATAAATTCTTTTAAAGTTATTGATGCCACCATTATTAAAATGTCTTGATAGAAATGGAAACCATGCAACTTATGGATTTAAATGTTATTTATTTGACATGAAATGAATTTTATGAAATTCTGATTGATATTTATTGTTTTTAAATGAAAGATGAATTTTAGCTATATTAATTGTTCAATCATAGTATTTGATTATGCATAAATGTTTTAAAAAGATTTTTGGGAGAATATTTGATAATCTAGTTTTAAATGGAAATTATATGACACTCACTGGGCTATCAAACTCACTGTATTTTATATTTTGTAAATAAAAATCTCCCCAGGCATAGGTACCATAGCTGCGGATTATCCCGAGACGATACTAGACTACCGTGGTGATAGTACTGATGTGATTTCTTATTCCTATCTTGTTTGATTTAAGAGATGTATATATTTAATTATATCCACGTAGTTTTGTAAATATCCTTTTATGGATTTAAATTGTATTTCTAAAGAAAATTGATGTATGACGTATGATTTAGTTGATAAATTGAAATATAAAATTGTGGTTGTGGTTGTGTTGAAAAAAAAAAAAATGAGAGCTTGAGGCTCCGTAGTTTGGGGAAATTATTTTGTGATATTTTAGAAGTGCTGAATTTTATAATTTGCAGGGTGACAAAGTTTGAAAAACAGACGGAATGATGTCCAAATTTTTATAAAATATTTTGTAAAGGTTTAAAATAAAAAGGAAAAATTTCCCCTCGTTTCCGCTGTTTTTGAAAATGTTAAAAAAGAATACGGCTTAACTCTGTAGAGATCTTTTAGTTGAGTGAAAGGGCTAGCTAGAGGGTCACCGTAGGGTGCCGGCAGACCGCCTAGGGAAAGAGGTCTGTCAAATGGGGTATCCTATAATCGGTAGAGAGCTTCGGTATTAATCAAATCTAAAGATTTGTCAAGCAATAAACATATGTTGGAAATGCTGGAATTTTAATGATGATAGTCGAAAAAAGAAAATATCAAAGAATAAGAGAATGAGTAAGATGGAGTAAGTGCAGAAAGGAGGCACATCTAGCCCTTTTTTGTTGCCCATTGGAGAGTGCGAAGATGGATCCCTATGCCTTTTAAGGTTTCATTAGTGTTGCAGTTACATTTCCTATTATTATTTGTGGACTATTTACCATTAATCTAAGGCATAAAAAGACTAAAATATCTTTTTATCTTAAGAGACAAATTTAGAGAAATATATATATCTTTCATTTTAAGTTTTTTTTTTTTTAAAAAAACTACAATAAATATAAAAAGTAAGAAAAATATTAAAAATACAACAATAAAGGATAATTTATTTTTTTCTTGCCTTTGACGAATGGTGAATGTCCACACAAGTAATGATAGGGGGTATAACTTCAACATTAATAAAACGTCAAATAGTGTTTGTATAATTATATCCTAAAATACATAACTGTATGATTATACCAAATGTCAAGGATATTTATGTAATTTACCCATTTATTTATTCAACACAAATTTTTGAAGCAGAAGAACCAAATCTAAGATTATATGCAAGAATAAAAAAAAAACAACATAAAAAGGTATATCAAAATGGCCCGATTAGCAACATTAATGTTACGTAAAGTTTTGAGGAAGCATAATTTTGGAAGAGAATTTAAAGTTGGACGAATGAATCAAGTTCTTTGTTTGGTGTGTATCACATGGAAAACAAAATAACAATAACGATAATAATAATAATAATAATAATAATGATTATTATTATTATTATTATTATAGACTACGTCATTTTATTTATGGATTGATCTATCTTGACAGTTGAATAAATTTAAATCTCACATTTTAAATTTTGTAAATGTAGGGTAAATTTAATTAATAAGGAGTATTAAAAGAAACTACAGATATCTAAAATGAATTTTACATTATAAGAACAAAGGATTCAGACGAAGGCCAATTTCCACAAAGAAGGTAAGCTTACTTTGGCCCACGTGAATGCCAATGTTCAACTCACCAAGGCCACTCAATGTTGATGGCAATTTTCTCACATTATATGTGACTTGCTCCCCCACTCTTTGTGAGTTAACCCCTCATGTTCTTGGGAGTTTATCCCTAGACCGCACCATAACACTTGTTACTGTTGGTCTCAGTTGTATCCTATGCTAATACAATCATCAAAAAATAAAACAAAAACTAAGGATCCAAAAAAACAACTAAAACAGAGTTCAGATATATAAATGAAAATATATATCATGCATAAACACAATCTATGTCATATAGATTATCTCAATAATTAAAAATACAACAACCAATTTTAATGTATGTCCTCCATTCTTAATCATATTTTTCAACATTTCACACGACGCATCAAATTCGTCCATTCTACAATCGACTTCATCAAAACCGTTAGATAACCCCATTACTTTCTTAAGATCTTCATTGAAATCCACTTTTAATGTAGCAAGGTTTGAGTAGTTTCAAGTTCAATATTTTGAAGTAAAATTTTGCATGAAGAGCCATGGAATTTCAGGTTCAAGATTCTCAATAAAAATCCAAACCCCATTTCATTGATGCTTTGTTTTTATGCATCAATCAATGTTGAAACCACTTTATAAAACTTGTCTAAGTATTTGTCTGCAACTCAAATATTATCAAGAATTTTAACATCAGACATTGCTTCACAAATATCTCTAAGCTACCAAATGGAAGGTTTGATGATGTTTTCTTGAACAAAAACAAGTGAAGATTTAGCTATTGTGGCTATGTTAGAGAAGAGATTAGGATTGAGGGTTAGAGAATAAATTAGAGAAGAGATTTGGGTTTATGAATGTTAGAGTGATATGGTGGGAGGGTTGGAGAAGAGATTAGGGTTGAGAGTTAGAGAAGAGACTTGTGTTTATAAATGTGAGTTTAGAGAGTTGAAAAGTTGTTGGCATAAACGTATTTTTTCTAACAATTTCAATTTTGAGATTTTTGAATGTAACCACCTATTTATTAATCTAATCAGGATGGCTGTATGATGGAATTGGATTTTGGAAAACGTGAATGAAGTTGATATTCTTCATTAGTTGCATTAATTAAAAAATTTTGAATTTTTAAATTGTGACCAGTTCAACAGGTTAATAAGTTGCTAGTAGGTTAAATTTTTTAAAGGTGTATCGATATCCAAGTACACTAAAGGGAACACACACACACACATACACACATACACACACATTCAAGTATTTTATATGTATATCAACATCGGGGTCAGAAACCCAATAAAGGCTCGATAAGCTAACGAGCCCAAAAGCCAAGATGAAAAATGGAGCAATACAAAGCCCGTCACACCTTAACCTGATAGCAAAATACAATGAAAATACGAACACTAAACGAGTTTGGTCACACCAAAACAACGAATCTGCTCAGGTCAAACAGCTTGCATAACACACAACTTGAGATCGTAGTCAGCAACTAGTGACATATCATCAACTCGCTACTTCTTTAATAGTGAAAAAGACTTAAAAATGAGAAATTTTCTTATTGGTAGAAGTTGGTGTATTTCCTTATTTCCATGAAACTCTAGAAAAAGGAAAAGAATTTCATCAAATAGGAAGATTTCTACAATGCATAGAAGATCTCTTCAAATAGGAAGCTGTCAGAATTGTATTACAAGTTAAATATGGATAAAATAAATTACAGTTTGATTTGGTATTTAAGTGTTTAGTGTAGTTTCCGGTAAAATTAGAAAGAGAAATCTTAGTTTTTCATAAATTGTAACAACTAAATTGTATGTAAATAAAGAATCCTAACACTATACAAAAGGCCATTCACATGCACAAGAGGCATCAGGCATCCTTGCAAACCTACCTACCTCTTTAAGGAGCTCTTATACGCTCAAGAGCATCCTCTCTCCTAGCAAAAACTCCGCTAAACCCAACTTCCTCACAACAATGTAGGCATCCTTTCGGCCGAACCATGTTAAAATCTCACTTGCCTCCTTCATCTCTCTTCCTCTCTCTCTTTTATATCTTTATTACTTTATTGTATGTATTTGTGTTTATTTTGTTTTTCTTTATCATATTAACACCGTTGTCAGATTTTGTTTATACTCACACTATTCATCATTTTTACATTAATCTAGGTGCTCACTGATTTTTTACGTTAATATATATATATATATGTATATAGACCAACTGTAATGGGAACAACTTGAACTTAAGTCATTATCAGGCTAAATAAACACTCTCTATCAGCAAACCATATTGAATGATGGTAATTTCATATTGGTTTTGAATTAATGAATATCACTAATTTGGTTTCCATATTGGATGGTGGTAATTTCATATTGGTTTTAAATTAATGAATATCACTAATTTGGTTTCTTGTTTCTCTGATAGATTAAATTTTTGTTACTATGGTAATAATCATGAATAGCACACCAGATAATTGATAATTCAATGTAATTCAATTTTTTTTTAATAAGCAATTTTTTCTTTTTTTATTTGTGTTTTTTTAAACAATTTTTTTTGTGTTTTCTAAGTATTACTATAACGGTGCAACTTTTTGAATGTAGAATATTGTCAAAAAGAATTTGCGCTCTCTATTACCTACTAACGTTGAGTGGGATAACCAATTTCACTAGAAAACCGGCTCCCCTTTAATATGGTTGACAACAATAACACTTGAAATTGAGCTTGGATTTCTAAATAATAACTTGCTTTATGATATCAAGTAAATTGAGATTTACAACATGTTACCATGCATGCATGTTAGGTTAGTACATCATCGACACTTGAAACTTAAAATTTCGATCTCTGGAAAAGCAAAAATAATAGAAGATAATTCTATAAGAGTTGAAAAGCAAATCCATCACACATATCATATTCTTCTCTTGAGAAAATTCCTGCAAATCCTTTCCCAGCACTTTCTATCCGGTTCAGCTGTCTCCAATTCTAACTTGGCAGTTTCAGCAGATTCATTCTGTAATCATCAATAAAGAACTTCAGAGCATGGACTCGCAAGTAAACAAAATAAGTAAAAATGCATTTATAACAAGCGATTTTGTTGAGTAAAGCGTTTTCTCCAAAAGAATTTAATAGCATTTTTAAAAAGTACTTAACAAGTGCTTTTTGAAAAAGTAGTTTCATTTCTTTTATGATAAACATATAAATAAATAAATATATATATACGACAAACAGTCTAGAAATTTTTTTTATAAGAAAGTATTATGAAAACCCTCGAAGTTTCATCAAAATTGGAAACAACTCTGTATTATATAATAATTCCCAACAAAGAAAATTCTTTCTAATTAAAAAGATGTACTTCACACAAACATGCTTTAGACAAAGATAGTAAGTTATTTTCTAGAAAATATTCTAAAATCCTCAAGATTCCATCAAAATTGAAAAAATCTACAATTTTATAGATTCTGCTAACAAAAACCTCTTGCAAAATATATATACTTTCTTTAATTTCAAAACTAAATTACTTCTTATAAAAATAAGATCAACTTATTTCAAAGAAACTTAAAAAAAAAAAAGAAAAAGGATCAACTTAATTAATTATTTACCTCAATAGAATTATTGTTCCGAAGGCGTTCAATGAGATTATAGAGAATATCTTTGGTGTACTCAGGATGGCCTTGGATGCCAAGAATGTGACCACCAATGGTGAACATCTCCACAGCAGTTTTATCAGAGAATGCAATCACTTCAGCACCCAAAGGCACCTCCCATACTTCATCTTGATGGCATTCAATTATGGAAAGAGACGATGGGATTTCACCCAACTCTTCCAAGAAGCTGCATCTTGTCAAATCCTTTACCATCCTCACTCTCTTTATCCCAATATCCCACCCTGTACATGCCTTTCCTACTTTTCCACCCAATGCTCTGCACAAAACCTGTGAAAAAGACAATAAAGAGATATTTTCTAGTTGTCCCAGTACAAAATTGCTTGGCATAGAGTCTCTTGAAACCATGTTAAGTAATCAAGAATTTTAGAAGGATAAGTTCTAATCTACTAAATCCAACCAATTGGGTTGATTCTTATATAACTATAAGAGATCTCAATGTTAGTTAAGCTAATTGGCATCCACGAAACAAATTTGAAGAATTTCAACAGAGATTTCAAGCGAACTTAAACAGTTCATAAGTTTATGTACCTGGTGACCAAAACAAACTCCAAGGACCTTTTTCTCCATGGCATCCAAAGTCTGCAACAAGAAGCAAAGCTTGAGAATCCAGTAGTCATTGCCATAGGCATCAAAAGGGCTACCACTCACTACAAATCCATCATACTTGTCAAGCTCATTCATGTCAGGAAACTCTCCTTCAACAACCCTGAACAGATCCCATCTCTCCCCTTCTTCACCAAAAGCTGACACAAAAACCTTGAAGTACCCTCCATAGACTTTCCTCACATAATCTGAGTCTCTCATTGCTTGCAAAAGAGCATACCTTTTCCCTTGCACACCATTCATTTTTTCCCAAAGAAACGAAAGCTTCCTTCAAGAATCAATGCCTTCAAGTGTCTAAGAGAAGAAAAAACAACTGGATTTTCGGGGTATGGAGAGGTGAAGAAGATTGATGGCCTTTATATGGAAAGAGCCCACTAGCGTTCTCACCTCGACGAAACGAGTAAAGGCAATTTCCTCGTGGGGTGATTTTTACCTTTTTAGTATTAAAAAAGTGTATGCAATTGGAAAAATTTTTGGAGAAATCTGGAGTGCTTGGAAAGTGAATGAGAGAGAAAAAGTAAAGGAAAATCTTTTTTCTGAGCATTGAAGACACGGTAGACGGTCAAGTCTCTTTCACGTTGTTCATTGTTCAAATTTTTCCCACGTTTTAGTAAAGCTTGATGGATACAACCGTGTGATTGGACCCATAGAAAGCTTGAGGTGTAAAAGTTAGTGCAAATTACAAATATAAAAGTGCTTTTCTTTAGTATCATTCTTTATTAGTTGGGTTTTGACCATGTCACCGAATCAATAGTTTAAACTTTTGTGTGAAAAATTTCACGTTTGGGCCAAAATTACCCTCGTGTAGAAAGCAAACATAACTTATTTTCAACAATTTAAAGAAAAGATTGAGAGAGGGAGGAAATACGTGAGGCTGAGAGAGGCAAAGAGATTGGTGTCGAGCTAGTTCCACGAGAGGTAAAGGGGGAACGATGACTTGAAGAACGAAAATTGTGACGATGAGTAGGGAGGTAACCAAGATAATTCATCAGGTTGGGTTAGAACACAATTTTAAATAAACTTTAATGATATAAAAATATTTTATAAATTGAAAAATATAGGTATACCTATACTTAAAGAAGATATAATAAGTCTTATCGCTTAAAATTTATATTATAAATAAATATATTTAAAAAATAAAATGATTAAAGAAAATATGAAATAAACATAAAATACAAGCAATCAAGTAGATTTTAAAGATATTTGAATGATTAAACTTTTAATTATAAATTGTAGAATAATAGTATTATAGCATCAATAATTTTTCTTTAAATAAAGATAATCTACATTTTGACAATCATAATTACTACCACACTTCAATCAAAGAGTGCATTAAGAAAAACACTAAAAGATTTTAAATTTTAATAATAAACTAATATTATGATAAAAGAAAAAAAGCAAAATGTAAAAAACTTCAATAAAATTTCATATGAAATAAAATTACTGTATATGCAATATTTGAATAAAAATGTAAATATGAATAAGAAAATACATAGAATGAGTTTAGAATAAATATACATTTACTTTGATATTAAAAGAATTAGTAAAGGGAAAAAGAAAATCTATTAATAAATTTCAAAATAAGCATAGTTTTATAATTATTAAAAATAAATAAAAAATTTAAGGTGGGGCAAGATAGGCTTGAGCCTACCCTAGCCACCACATAGGTCCATCCCTAACGATGAGAATGATGTTGAAATTGGATGGTTTGTTATTTTAAGAGAGGTGATTGTATTTTGGGGATTTTGAAATTAGGGGTTTAGTTTAGTATTTTAGGTTCTAAGTATGAAAAATAAGATGGATATGTGGTAGAGGAGTTTAGATCTTGAAAATGGGTGTAATAGACATGTGTGAATGCCATGGCCGAGTTCCTTTCAATTTTACAGTTTGAAAATGACGAAGGGGATGTAGGTTCAAAACAAGAGATCTATTTTCAGAAGAAGAGGATGTATGTTCGGGATATGTGTTACATGTTCAAGACATTATCTTTTTGTTTCAGACATCTATCCTTTGTTCAAGACATAAATAATTTCTTTGAGATATTTTCCTTTTGTTGGATACATCACTTTGTTTGGAACATTAGCGAAATATTGTTTATTTAATAAGCAAATTTAATAGATATAATCGCAACCCTAGTCATGATCATTGAGAAGTTTTATGATCAGAGTATTAATGTATTTGAAATATAATTTGAATTATGGATTACATTATTCAAGATATCCACAAGTATTACAAGGTTATAGTGATGCTAATTGGATTTATAATATCTTAAAAACGAAGTTTACAAGTGGATATGTGTTTACATTAGGTGAAGCAATAGTTTCATAAAAGTTCTTAAAACAAACATGATGGGACCCACCCGGCCTTTCCCTTTACAGGGCCTAGGTGCCTGCTTGGCACCCCACGAAATTCTTCTGGATTCTATTCCACTACATCCAACTAGAAATTCGAGGAGCAAATCCTAGAACTGAAAATCATCAGAATTCAGAGAAACTTGAAATTTATTAAAATTTGTTTTCTATAGTTTAAAATTTCTTAAAAATTTCGACAGAGTTTTATCTGTTTTTCGGGATTTTGAAAATTTACAAAATCAACCTGCAAATCAAAATTTACACTTCTAAAGTTTCACATATTTTCTCAACTTCCAATGGGACCTCAAGTCCATTTCAATGACAATCCCTAACCACAATTTCTAAGAAAATAAAATAAAATCAGTTTAATATCAACTTAAAAATAAAACTTTTTTTACAAATCAAGAACTTTACAATCCAAAAATAATTGATTTAATTTCATTATAGGATAAAATTAACCATAATTAAATTATGGCTAATATATTTACATTCAAAAGATATTTAAAACCAAAAATAAAGTTCATATATTCTTTTGTGCATTGCCACTTATAAATTCACAGAAATTTTATTTTTTCAGCTATTTTTATTCGGATGGAGGAGAATGTATATTCTATCGGCTGGAATCTGCACTTGGGGAGGTTTTTTAACAAAAATTTATAAAATGTGAGCTACGAAAGCTTAGTGAGTGCGAGGTTTTCTAACTTAAATTCTTTTCTAAAAGGGTAACTTCCCTAAAACGGATATAAAAATTATATTTCTTGTAGTTTTCAGAAATATAAATTCAGAGTCGATATTAACAGAATTCAGATTCCTAAAGTAATAAATTTCAAAAATTTTCATAAAATTTCATAAATAACAAAATTTCAAAATAGTTTTAGATATAACAAATTTTCATATAATTTCAAAACCACCAAAGGATTTCCAAAAGCATACAGATAATGGTCACATGTACTGGGCGGGACGAACCACTATCCCTAGCACTAGTGACAGCCATCAGTGCTTCACGCCCAGCGTTCTTCACACTTTCTAGCATATATATATAAGACATCCCACTAACGCGCTGTAGATTAAATCCATAGTGCAAGTGCGAAGTGAAATAATATCCCTCGTGTATATTTGGCGACACGACTCGACTGACAAACTCAATTCCCACCCCACACAGTTAAGTGACAATCCATCCCATGACTTGCCATACACGCAAGGCTATTCCGATCGGACCTAAACATATATATATTTTTAGATACCGTCAATTCCATAACATATAGTGTAATTTATTGGGTTTGAAAATCTAATAATTTCTTTATGTTACTCATCTCCCCCCAACCCACCCACACCCACCCCCCCCCCCCCCCCCCCCCCCCCTCCCCCAGAGTTAGTGACAATCCATCCCATGACTTGCGCCATACACGTAGGGCTATTCCGATCGGACCTAAACAAATATATATTTTCAGATACCGTCAATTCCATAACATATAGTGTAATCCATTGGGTTTGAAAATCTAATAATTTCTTTATGCTACTCATCAATAAATTCATTTATTTCAATATCTCATAATAACTATATTTTATTTCAAATGACATATAATTCGCATCTTTCATACATAAACCATAACACATTTAAACTTAAATGAGAGATCTAAATCAATTATTTATTTTCATAACCCACATGAAATAAATAGAATTATTTCATACTCAAACAACCTTAAACATAAAATTTTTGAAGTATGATTTGCACTCACTATTTTTTATCACTTAGTGGCTAATCAATTCTCCCCTTTTTCTTGACTTTTGGACTTCAATTTGGTCACCTATCATTCACCATTTCAAGCCCAAAAATCCATCAATAACATGTCCATTCTATATTTAAAATAAATTCACATTTCCTTAACTAAACTTCAATTACATCAAAACTAATTCCATTACTAATTCATCCAACACTTTTTAATTTCCATTTCTTTCCATTATGTTGGTGTTTATTCAACATCATACACATTCAAACACTTTAATACCCTATGGTATCACATGAATTCAATTAAATTCAAGGTGCCCTTCAACCTAACAAAAACTAAATTTCATACCAATTCATCCATTTAATTAAAACTCCTTCCATCAATTGTCTCCATATCAATTAATTCATCAACCAAAACCCTTAAAAACATTAAAATCCAACACCCACACTAGGCACCCATTCTTGCCATCCACTACCTCCACACACACACAATCATTCATTTCATTTTTCTTCAATTAAATCACACAAATTACTACTAATTCAACTCATCTAACATTCAATAAACTAAAATCAATTAAACCCATCAATTATCATCATCATCCATTCAAACCCGAACATTCAACACACTAATAAAATCCAACCAAACTCATATCACATTTTAATTCAATTTTAAGCTTAAAATCATGATAGACAACCTTCAAATAACTCACAAACAACATAAACTCATCCATCAACCACCATCTTCAACAAAACCCATAAAAACTTATCAAAAACTCTATCAATTTAACTATAAATTCACCCAACTAACTTACCTTGTTTTCCTTGATGATTCTTGGAACTAAAAGGATGAAAAGCTTGAGAGAATTCACCCCAAACCAGCAGCTCACTTGATCTCTTCCACAGCTGCACACACCCGTCACTTCTTTTTTTTTTCTCGGTTCTCTTTTGTTGCCCGAACACCTCTCTTTCTTTTCTTTTATTTGGTCGGTCAACATCCCTTTTTATCGCTCTTTTACAATCTCATCTTGCCCCTTTAACATTTTAAAAATCACACATGAGCCCTAATGAGTTGTTTTATTCCAATTGGCCATAAACTTTCATAATTATTCATTCAATTATCTTTAATCTCATTCTAATTAATCTCAACCACAAATTTAGTCAAAAGATGACTATTAGGTGTTAATCCACTATTAGTCTATCAATAATCACATGGCTTGTGCTTTTAAAATGGGTTTAATATCATTAAATCTCATGTATACCCTTAACGTTAAAAATTAATACAATTCATTCTAAAATAAATTCCAAATTAATTCTGTCATCACTCATTCATCAAATTGACTTTACAAAACTCTAATTAGATTTCTTAGGAGTCAATCCACAGCTTCGAAAAAAATTCAAACGGAGTTTAGGTCACCAGTATTTATAATCCTGTCCGTAAGGGCATTTTCGTCGAGTATCTTTTGGAACCTTCAGAAACTATCCAAACGGACTCATTTTTTTTCTGTTTCAGTTTATTGGGTCCGACTAACCATTCTAAATATTTTCGATTTTCTAGGATCCATCTCAAAATTTCACCATTCATCAAGTACTATTCACCCGGAGATACTATTCACCTAAAAATATTACTGTTCATCTGTAAATTCACTATTATTCATAAAATGAAAGTTTTGGGTCCTACAACATGTGTATAGCATGTTCCACAATAAAATAAGATTTAAAGCATTAAATAAGACTATTGAAGAATCAGAATGACTAAGAAACGTCTTAGAATACCTTCCAATATGCTCTAAGCCTAGGTTTTGACAAAATACCCAATCTAACCTAAACCGTCGAGACACTAATCCATTTGAGACCAGTTAGGGCTAGGAAAAATATGATTTGGGAAGGTTTTGGGTAACAAGGTTGACCTAACTAAGTTATCAGGCCAAGCTTTCTTGCCCCTGACTCAACCTAGTAATCTGATCTATCTAAAGAAAAAAGAAAACTCTGCATTCAACAATCAACACCTAGTCACCACCGACTCACGCATACGGCCAAACCATTGTCTTATACGCTTACTGTCATCTCATCACTCTCTCCTTGTCACTCTCTCTCCATTACTACCGACCCCAACCTAGGTAAGACGTCCCCCTAGTTGCTCACCTCTTTGTCGAATTGTAGTGCACACTTTAAGGCCATCTCTATGGATTTTACTTCTCCTCATTGGTGGTTGTAGTTGTTGCTAGTCTTAGCCGATAGTTGCACTTGTCCTCATTGTTGCTTCTCATTCCTACTCTTCGTCACTATCGCCATGTAATTTTTTTTTATTTCCATTTTACTTGTTTTTCATATTTATTCATTTAGCTTTATTTTATAGATATTTTCTTACTTGTGATTGTAGCTATTATTTTAGATCTATGTTACATTTTTTTTTCCTTATTTGTAATTGTATTTATCAATTTATTCGTTTGTGGTAGTGGAATAGTATTTTTATGGAAATGTATGTGGACGTAGAAATGGGAATGTTTGTGGAAATGGAAGTAGTAGTGTTTTGGAGTATTTGTGGTTGTGATTTAATTGTGTTTGTTTGTGAAGTATTTGTGGTTGTGTAATAGTGTTTGTGGTATTTGATAGGGGTAAATATAGTGAATATTTAACCCTCCAAATCTAAGTATTTATTATTGTTCTTGTACGTTTTTATGTGTTTTTGAGTGTTTTTCAAGAAATAAATTAGGAAACAGTGTTTAAACATAATTGTGAAGATTTGAGTCAATTTCGAAGTAAAGAATTGAGGTGAAAAAGTGATGAGAGAAATCATCGAGCATGTAATCACCATCATAAGAAATATAGGGAATTAGAGGCAAGCATGAAGTAACACGCACTCCTATTTGTATGTTGTAATAGCATACAACCTATCCCATTGCCATCTCCACCAAGTAGCACACCACTCCAACTAGCTCATTTGTACGCCCCCTTATTGCTAAGCACCCAAACCACCTATATTTTCTATTCTTTGCACGCCTCCAAGCCTCCATGCATACCTCTAGCTAGGCCAGCACATGAGGAAGCCTCACCTACTGCCCACAGTGTGCTGAAGCATGCGTCTCCTTATCATGCAATGCACAGCTAAGCGTACTCCCCTATAGCATAAAACAATGAGCGCACCTACTGCCACGCCTCTCTATCATCCAACACGTAGCTGGGCACACTCTCCTGCCATACTAACCAGCCAACGCGCTTCTTGGCACGCCTACCTCCCATCCTACGTGCATGGCAGTGGGTATATACCACCCTTGTTGTACTAGGGCATCTCCATGTGCACTCACCTACACAGAAGCACGCCACATAGTGCTCACCAATGCTTCTACACTACCCAGGCATGCCTTCATGCGTGCTTACCTACCAATCTGTGCATGCCTCACAAAGCAGTAGCTCATTGTGTACACAGTAGTGCGCTTCTTCATCTAGAAACGCCCAACCAAGCCTTATTCACTATGACAATCTCACCTAGTTGCATGCTTATTTGTCCACAAGCGCATAAGGGAGCCTTAAACGACATTTTTGACTTTTTTTTATTCATTTAATATCCTAATTTAGACAACCTACGAATATATCCGAACCACGCTTTCTTAACAGTGTTGAAGGGCTGAGAATGGGGCTCTCATGCCCCTTCTCTCACCCTTTATTCTCACCTTACAAACCTCCACTTAATCTTCAAAAACATCACTCACCAACATCCTACACTCATACTTTGGAGAGAAAGCATGGCATAAGCAGAAGAGATGACACAATGGTTCGAACTCGAAAAAGAGAGGTTGGTTATTTCTTTAACTTCTCTTGTGTTTCTTGTAATTATTTCCATTGTATGTAGCAATTTATTTTCATATTATGTTAGGATGATAATGGATATATATTTTTTTAATGTTAATAGAGTTTATTGTTATTCGCTTGAAAATGTTTTGTATGTTGAGTAGGAATTTTAGAACTTAAATGCTTATATGTGATTGGCCATTATATGCATGATTTGAGATTGTGTGTTAAGACCAGAAGGAATAACACGCAAAGTGCTCAGTAAAATGCGTACCCTAGGTTAGAAAAGGAAAACAGACCACTCAACTGATAGTTGAGTATCTCATAAATATATCAATTCAATCTAGGTAGTAGATTATTTTGAATATAATGAGTTCTCATTTATTCGATAGCTATCAGAAGATAGGTATTGGTTGATGAGAGTATATTCAATGTATTATAGGAAGAGATCTATTAAGAAGATTAGTGATAAACTAGTCACAAACACAACCAATAAATTTTCGATGATTTGATAATTAATTTCTATATCTAAGTGAAATTTGGAATCCTAGCACACTTTACTTATTTTCATTTGTTTATTTTCATTTAAGACTAGTTTGATAATCAATTCTCACGTCCTTGTAGAGACGATCCTGCATCCACTATACTATATCTATATGATTCATATACTTATAAGGTTTTATTACTAAATAGGAACTGAAAAATAACCAACAATATTGTTTGTGCAGTGATTTAGGTGTGTTTGTAATGTTGTTTGTAGTTTGATTTATGTGTGTTTGTGGTAGTGATTTAGGTGCGTTTGTGGTATGTTTGTGATAATGATTTTGATGTGTTTATGGTGTTGATTTGATTGATCAGTGAAGAGAGAGTTGAGGTGATGGATAGTTTTTGTTTTTGATGTGGTTTATTGAGATAACAGTGAAAAATGTTGTTTTTCAATTTTTAGGTTTGTTTGGTTAAGACTAGAGTTGTTATTGATCAAGTAGTGAAGGAGAATTTGAGGTGATAGATCGAAGCTGTGTTTGTTTATGTCTCTATGTGTGTGTATGAGTGTTTTTTTTTTTTTTTTCCTGGTGATTTAGTGTGAGTTAATACTAGGAAAAAAATCGATTGGTGCCTCTGATTTCTCTATCTAGGTGGCCCTACTGCCTCCTAGATGGAGACCAACCTAAGACCCCTAATTAGGGGGTTTTTGGATCGATCAGTGGCCGCGGCCAACTCGGCCAATTTTTCAAATATTAGTTGTTATACTATTGTTTCATAGTGGTTATTATATTGAGTGAAATCATTGTTTTTGTTACACATTGATTGTGTTTTCTTGTCGTTGTGCAATAAGGATGGGCTTTTGTTGCTATTTATCTTTGTATGGATATATTCAATAAACAAATTAGGTAAGTAATGATATGTTAATTTACTACTAGTTACTAGTTTATGATCTTAAAAGTTATATTTTTTTTTAACTAAACATAAGAAAATATGATAAATTTTATGGATCTTCTCTAGAGTACTATAACTTAACTACAAGTGATGTCCACGAATGATATTTTTCATTAACCATATTTCCTCAAATTGGAATAAATTCTAATTTAGGGTTGTCTGTTCCGAGCTTAAAAAATGTAGGAAAAATTCTTCTTAGGTTTAAAAATGAACAAAATCTGCACATAATCATATTATATCAAAAAAGAAAAATAAAAATCGCTTTCTTTTATTTTATTTATTAAATTATTTTTTCCGGCGGAACATACTGTATATTATATAGTTAAAATATTAATCTAAGGCAGCTAGGAAAACATGTTCTGTCACTCACAGCATTTGAAAACCAAATTTTTTAATCTCTCCTAGATAGTTAAGACGCAAATGCAATGGATTGGGGCAACAAGATTCTGATTCTTTGCACGCAAACTACAATTATATATGTATTCATACCCTACCCAAGATCCCAATGCCATGAGAAGCACCAGGTTCTGATTCGTCCTCATTAACTCTGGATTCTTTGCACGTCAAAAATATTAATTAGTTATTATTGGAACACTGCTTTTAATGCTAGGAAAAAAATTAATAAGAAACCTCTTAGAATATTTGCATATACATGTCTTAATAGCTTCCATAAGTCCCACAGATTCCATTCATTTTATATAGGAGAAAAGAAAAGCACTATAACTTATTCATAAAACATTTGTTCGATAAACTTAGGTATTGTTAATTATCATTGGACTCAAAAGTTTAAGCTGATAAAAAATTGCTCATCTATAGTATTTAAAACTTGAGGTTGACACGTGATATGCCCTCTCACATGTAACATAAAGAGATGGTAAATGACGGACACATGCTAAAATACGTCCTATCATTATAACATGTATAACAAGAATTTAAGAATGTCTCCTACCATTATAACATGTGTAATAAGAATTTAAGATAAATAGGGAAAAAAGGAATTGAACCAAAGACCTCCAAGCTCTAATACCATATTAGTTATCATCAGACTTAAAAGTTTAAGCTGATAGGAAATTATCCAACTATAATATTTAAGACTTAAGATTGACACGCGACAAATATAAAATTTTTCTTATAATAGTTTTGATGGATAAGTAAGTCTCTCTCTCTCTCTCTCTCTCTCTTTCTCTCTCTCTCTATAAAAAAACATATATACATATATATTGCTTTTAAAATGAGGACTCCCTAACTTTAAAAAGTTAAAAAAAATTAATGAAATCAATTCATTGTATTTGAATTAAATAGGAAAGAGAATTTCTTTTAAAAGAAAGAATGCAATGGATAAATTTGATTAGTTTTCTCTAACTTTTTAAAGTTAAGGATTCCTCATTTTAAAAGCATTATATATATATGGGGTCCCCTTGGGCATACCTGAGATATGCATACACTTGACCAAAAAAAAAAAAAAAGTGTAATTGCATTCTAAAATATATGATTATAATTTCTTATATATTATTACAACTAAACATATGTTATTACAATCACGAAATGTGATCATATTGATCACGATTAGTAAATATGATCATATTTACTTATTGTAATTACACATATTTAGTTGTAATCACAAATAATAAATTACAATCGCACATTTTTTAATATAATCATGCATTTTTTTGTCAAGTATATGTATACCTCAGATGTATGCTAGAGTGTGTCATATATATATATATATATATATCATATTTATTGATTATGATAACATATGTTTAATTGTAATCACATATAATAAATTACAATCACACATTTTAGAATGTAATCATGTTTTTTTCTTTTTTCTTTTTTTTTTTTTTTTCTGTTAAGTATACATATACCTCAGGTGTATACTAGAATGTATCATATATATATAGTGTCTTTATAATTAAGACTCATAACTTTAAAAAGTTAGGACGAACTAATCAAATTCATCCATTCCATTTAAATTAAATAGGAAAAAGAATTTGCTTTAAGGGAATGAATGTAATTGATGAATTTGATTGATTCGTCCTAATTTTTTAAAATTAAAACGTCTTAATTATAAAAGCATTATGTATGTATGAGTGATTTTACCATTAATACCTCATAACTTTAAAAAGTTAGGACGAACCAACCAAATTTATCAATTGCTCTTGACTTAAATAGGAAAGAAAATTTATTTTAAAAGAGAGAATGCAATGAATGAATTTGATTGGTTCGTCCTAACTTTTTAAAGTTGGGAGTCACTAATAATAAAATCACTATATATATACATATGTATATGTAGTGTAATTTTACCATCAGTACCTTCTAACTTTAAAAAGTTAGAACAAACAAATCAAATTCATCTACTATATTTGAATTAAATATGAGTGATAATTTTTTTAGGAGAGAAAATATAATGGATGAATTTGATAGATTCGTCCTAAATTTTTAGAGTTAAAAAATACTGATGGTAAAATCAATATATATATATATATATGAGAGCACAAATTTTTCTCTTATTTTAGAAAAAATTAAAATTATACATATTTTAAACAATTGTGTCGGATACATTTGAGTCAAACCTTAGAAGTACTGTTATCATATTTTAAACACTTCTATTCAGTAAAATTACCATTTCATAAAAGCATTTAGCTTATATAATTAGCATTTTCATGCAAGTATTTTCTTTCTCTTAAAACACTTCAACCCCCTAATCAAAATTCCGATAAACGTGAAATGTTTGTACATGTATGATGATAGTCAAATTAGCTGGCTGTCTTCAAAATGTGATTAATACCCTTAATGCCGGTAGAATAAATTCTTTTTATTAAAAGAAGGGTTGACAGTACTTATTCTTTCATTCACATATATATATATATATATATATATACACACACACACACACACCAGTGCTTATTACAAGCCAGTTTTTATTTAAGGCAAATTATAAAAATACCCCTAATGATTGTAGACGGTAAAATCTACCATTTACAGAACTAGACTATTCGCGGTCAGCTTCTCTGAAGTCACTAGCAACACTACAATATATATACATATATATATATATATGAATATGATATTCTGAAACCAAATCAATTAGTCTCCAAATCATTTCATTTCAACTTGAAAATATTTTTGCTCCCATAAAATGTTGATTGTATAGTTGTAGCTAAATATCCGTCTTAGAATAACCATTAGACCATATGAATATCGTCTCCAAATGTTGACAATATGCAATCAACTAGTTGATAGGTGATACTCAAAAAATTTGTCTCAAACTTTTGTTAAAGAAGTTGGGTTTGATATTTGGAGATGAAAAATGATCATCTACGATGGTGTATTTCGAAACACAAGATAGATGATTTCAGATACATATATGTAGCTACCAACATTATTGTTTCCATTAAGAAAAACTAAAGGGTCGTTTGTTTTTTTGTCGAAAGACTGAATAGTAATGCTGAAAACCAAAAACTGAATAGTCACTGAAACCTAAAATCTGAATAACATATTTGTTTTTTTTTTCCCCTTACATCTAAATGTAAAGTAATATTGTCTATTTTTTAAAGTGAAAATATTTGAAAACTAGTAATTTGACATTTATATCATTTTAGTATTAGTTGTGACGTAACTTCATTTAATATAATACAAATAATTATAATAAATTATTTATCAAATATTAAAACACTTTTATGTATATAATAATAATATTTTTATTCATAATTAAAATAACTTTAATTATTATAGTAAAGTATTTTTAAAAATATATATATATACATAAATAAATTATTGTAGTAAAGTAAATTAAGTAAAAATAAATAAAATGATATTAAGTTGAATTATTATTGTTATATATTTAAATAAAAAAAAACATTAAAAGAAATATCATTAAATGAATATGTATAATGTAAAGGGTATTTGTGTAATTTAAATCATAACCACACAACTCTGTAATTATACCAAATGTAAAGGGTAGTTGTGTAATTTATCCTTTTATTTATTCAACACAAATTTTTGAAGCAGAAGAACCAAATCTAAGATTAGATGAAAGAATTAAAAAAAAAAAAAAAAACATTTAAACGTATATCAAATTATCAAAATGGCTCAATTAGCGAATGTGAATGGTGTGTAAGGTTTTGAGCAAGCATAATTTTAGAAGAGAATTTAAAGTTGTATGAATGAATCAAGTTCTTTGTTTGGTGTGTATCACATGGAAAACAAAATAATAATAATAATAATAATAATAATAATGGACTATGTCACTTTATTTAAGGATTTGTCAACCTTATTAGTTAAGTAAATTTAAATTTGACAATCTTAAATTTTGTAAATGTCAGGTAAATTTAATAAATGAGGAGTATTGAAACAAACTACAGACGGGTTTAACTACCTTATCTAACCACTAACCCTATCTATAAATTTAAGTTTTGGATTAACTTCAATAATTACTTTATTAATCAATGTAAGGACTATAATTTACCGGTAAGATTAGTAGTTATATAATGTAGCCAAACTCACTACAGAAATATAAAATGAATTTTACGTTATAAGAACAAAGGGTCCAAAAATAATAATAATAATTAAAACAGAGTTCAGATATGTAAATGAGAATATACGTCATGTAGATGATCTCAACAATGATATAGAATATGATTCTTTTGAACGTAATGGGAGTCATCACATTTCCTCGCTGGAAGCAAAGGAAAGAAGATTATGTTGAGGATTTTTGACTTATTAATAAAGTAGGGCAGACAAGGAGGATCAATGAACGTGGAGTTGGAGTTCATCAGCTTATAAAGAAAGAAGCATAATGGATCATGCATGCTTATCCAGTTGTTTTAAGATTATTGTGATTTGTGAAGGTTAGAAAGTGGCTATGATCATGTTTTGTTTCTCGAAAGGAGTTGAAAACCTCCCCTAAGCTTATTTTTTATCTTGACGTTTTAAAAGAGAAGTTGGAGTTTAAATGATGCATCAGAGAGAAAAAAAATACAATAATTCTAGTCATCCAGTATCTTTTATACTAATGTGTTATAGGATTATGAAAAGTATAAGAGGAAAAAAGGTTAGCACTTCAATCGAAAGAATATATAAATTTTGTGGTGTTTGGATGGGGGTCAACAAGATTTACTTGAAATGACCGATTTGTTTTTTTTTTAAAAAAAAAGATATATTAAAGAAGAGCTAAAGTGTAAAAGTTACAAAATATTTAAAATTAAATTATAATTGGGTGCAAATATTACTACTCAAAAATGTGATTTATATACTCAAATTGTAAGTATACCCATCATTAAAAATTTCAAAACAACTTTACCATAAACACCGAATCTAATATCAAAACTAACCTTATAAAAGTAAATTCATTTATTTACCAAAAACATCCAACTAAATTTTTAGAATTCAAATTCAAGTTTAAATAACTTTTTGCATTTTAAAAAATAAATAAATAAATAAACTCTTCTCATATACTTTTTCTTTGTTTTATAGAAAACCATAATTCTAACTAATCATGTTTTTCACGATCAATTTACAAGGTTTGAATCATCATTTTCACCAGTATTTTAGTTCAAAAGACTTGTATATAGTATACTCATTAATCAAAATTGATTAGTGTAATAATTTTTTTTTTTATATTATTGAAAACATTAATCCTAAATTAAACTGCAAAAGAAAAAATTAAATAATTTTTACAACTAGAATATTTATTAATTTACTTTTTTTTTTTTTTTTTTTTTTGGGTTCTTCACTCTAATGATTAATACTTTTGGGACCAATTGAACAAGAAAAAAGCAAGTTACAACTTTAATCCCCAATTTGTTTTGTTTTTTAATTTAGAAAAAAAAAAAAAGTAAGATTAAATTAGGGTTTAATATATTAGGATAAATCGATAAGTATGAAAGTATTTTAATTCAATTATTTAAATATTAAATTAGGATTTAATCATATCAGAAAACATTAACAGATATGAAAAGGATTTTAATTAATTTATTTTAATTAAATTATCTGTAATTGTCTGTTTGTTTTAGGTTATTTTTACAATAAATTTTTATAATAAAACTTGAATATAAATCATAATTTTGAGTGACAATATATGCACCCTTCTTTATGTCAAATTTTTAAATATTTGTTAGGGAAGAGGATTCATAGGCCTAACCAGTCCCTCCTTTTGGTGTATATATATATGATTTAAAAAAAAAAAAAAATTGTGGAGAGAGGATTTAAACTCGAGACCTCTACTTTGTGAAGAAGTGTGGTATAATATGATAAGCTAATTTATAACAAGTATAATAATTATTATATTTGAATTAATAATATGATGACTACAAATCAATTTATCATATTATTTAAGTAATTGTTTTAATAATATCACATTACTCTAATTTTATTAGGTGTTTACAACTTTATGGGATCAAAATGTGGACAGTCTTGATAATATGAGTAAGAGTCTCCAATAAAGCTTTGATAGTCTTGACAAATGAGCGTGATCAAGACTCATACTCTTTTATCTAAACTATAAGGATTTTGTCCACACAAATTTACTCAATTCAAACTTCTCCATATATTTATGCAGACACGGTAGATTGTTTCAGGACGATTCGTAACCACATCTTGATAAAACGAAGAGCGCAGACACCAGGACTAAGAATTTTCATGTGCACATGAGATATGAAATGGCACATAATGATTTTCTTTAATTGACTGTAAGACAACGTAATAGCTCTTAGTTTTATCAAATCAATGTGTACTTCTATTATTATAATAAATTCTAAATGGTTATCCAAAGATGATTTTGTCTTTTGAAACCAATAATGAGATGAAACCAACAATGAGATCGACCGATGGTCGACTGAAACTTTCCAAAATTAAACTTATCACAAATATTATATTGGATTTAGCTACCTTACCTAACCACTAATATTATCCATAAATTATAACTTTTAAATTAGTTATAAAGATGGTTATCGAAACCAATTCAAAAACTTATTATAAAGAGGGATGAACTTGAAGAAATAATATATAATTAAATTTAAAAAACGGATTTTGTACAAAATGGGCTGGACTGGGCTTGTTGGGCTAAAAACAAGTTGTAGCCCAATATCAGCACATGTTGATGCCCACTTTCGCCGGTATAAGAATTCGAACTCCTGAGCATGCATTAGTTAACTAACAAGAGAAATTAATCACATTAAACTAATAAGGAATGAAAATTGAAAGGGAATCAAGTTTTATTGGGACGAGAACGGAGCTCATCAATTGCATTATCAATCCCTTTCTCATTATATATCTGTCTCTTTCTTTGTTCCCTGAATATTTTTACGTAATTACCGCCCACTGCACAACGGTTCTCTCGAAACAGCGGTTCATGATCAAGAACTCAAGTAGGCATATTTTGCAATCTTATATGCTTGTATTTCTGTTGGGTATTAAAATGTCTAGCACTCTCTGTCAAGCCTTTGGATAGAAGGAACTTCAATACTTCAACCCCCTCTCGCAAAGCAACATCTATCTGGTGACAAATGAACCATAGCATGTTGAAATACTTTATTTTTAAAACAAATATTGAAAAAAAAAAAATGTTTAGGCAAATAAGAATTAGCATTGGTGGTAATGTGAAATCATCATATGATTTTGGGATCTTAAAATCAGTGAGAGATTGTGGTATGATAAATCAATGAGGTAAGGCATCCACAAAATCAATAATCAAGTCCAAATCAAAACTTACTCGTTCTCGCGCCAATGTGTTGAACTTCTGCAACAAGAAAGCTTTAGGATCCATTTGTCCCGGAGGCTTCCCGATGCCTAAGAAGAGAATAAAAAATAACTTGGTAATTTGTTTACTAGAATACATATATGCATGTGTATAATCAAATGTAACAAGCTAGGATCTAGAACTAACCAATTCTTAACCGAGCAAACTCTTGATTCCCTCGAAGATTGTGGATCACACTCTTTAGCCTAGTCCAATAATGTAAAATGAATCAATCAATATAGCAGAAGAGTATAACAATTCTATGATCAACAAAGAAAGTAAGAGGTCACATGTATTCATTTGATGTAAAGCAATGAGGATACATTTTCTGATAGTACACCCCCTTGGGATACAACTGTTTTCTTGATGTCTGAAGCACTAAGCAACTACAACCCAAATGACATATACATGATCAATCACTTAGACAATGCACGAAACCCGTCAGTCATTGACTGAGTAAACGTGCAAAATCTTCAAGCAAACACATATGAACTCTGAGTTTTCCATAATCTGAAGAATTTAGGAGAAAAGAATGGAGACCAAAATTAACAAACATTTGACTTCAGTAGCACACATGACATACATTCGAATCTGAGCCATACTTGGTTCATGAGAATTCTAATAAAGGTAATTTGGCTATCTAATAGAGGTAATTTGGATATCTAATAGAGGCATGATTGCTCTAATATTGAGCAAATATTAAACATCACAGTGATTATTTTCATTTACATAATATATTTTTGCACTTGAAGGGTCCATTGGTAGAAAAACTTACTCAATGGAATTTTTCAGTTATTTAAAAGCTTATATGTTTGGTGTGTTGAGTATTCAAAAGTAAACAGATTTTATACAACACCCCATTAAAAATCCAACTTACTATAATTCAATGAACATCAATTTCGTTTATTTCCTTCTTTTTCGAAGCCATCACACCTCCCCCCCATAAATACAAGCTACAACTTTCTCATAATTTCAGATGAGTAGACAATATAGCAATATACAACTTAGTGCACAATGTTTAGATCAAGTACACAAGGATTTCCTATACACACCCATTGTGCCTTCCATGACCTCCATTCTGTTGAAGACGAAGCACTCCACAAGGTAAGCCCATGTCATCATGAAACTAGAACAGGAAACCGTCAAACAAACTCAGTGGCAAAACTGTAGTGTTATTGTTATCAGTCTTCCAAAACCCAACAAAGAACTAATTATCAAGTAAGAGCAAAATTACCACAATAACACGATTAAGAGGTAACTTATAATAAGCTGCAAGTGGTCCAGCCTGCAATTGACGAAAGAAAAAGAAAGTTATATGTATATAAGCTGCAAAATATGTATAGACGCTGTCACCAACACAGTCAAGCTTTGTCTCCTCGCAATCATAAAACATCCGCAATTTTATTCATTATACCAAACTTCGACGACCAAAACAGACTAAAACCACTAGAAAAATCACAACCATAACAGCTTATTTTGACATTTGTTTAAAGATACTTTTTTGTTGTTGCTTAACAAGTTGGGCATAACACATCATAATCATGCAGATCAACGAATGTATCACCGCAACTTCTCCAATCTCTCAATTAATGTATCATCAAGTTTTAATGGTAACTTATCAAACAAGCTGTTTTTTATCAATTCCTACATCCAAATCCTATAACAATAAACTTCTGGTTATGTCTTTTCCCCACCTTTCTCTGTAATACAAAAAGTGAAAGACGTCCACAAAATAAAAACGTGTATATAATACATCCACCAATTTCCGAAACTCAACAATGTCTCTCTACAACTTACAGATTCCCCACTCAAATTCATGTAAGTTTGAGGCTTTGCAAGCAATACAGGAGCATCGCCAATGAAACCTGAATCATGTCACAACAAACATCCATCAATCCATTCATTAACTTTACATAACAAACAACTGCATAATGTAAAAATGGGAATCGACTGGAAACAGACCTTGCCCGAATATAGCTTTGCAATGAACCGAGTTCATAGAAATCCCTTGCGATTCCGCAAAAGCATCAACCATCTCAAACCCCACCTGCACAAACCCAAATGGATTGGAAATGTTTAAATTAAGTAACAATGAATGAAGCTTAATCTTAAGTTAACAATAGCAATATAAAATCGTTACATTGTGTCTGGTTCCTTTGTATTTCTCTCCAGGATTGCCCAAACCCACAAAGAGCCACGGCCGCGAAATAGCTGCACTGCAGAAGCAACGCCTAGAAACCCTATTAATGTTAAGCATCTCAATTCACTTCCGTCGGACCCAACACTTCACTTAGGCATTTCGTCGAGCAGTTTCTGTGCAAATCAAAAACAGCTCAAAACATCAAATAGAAACTACTACAAATATCTGGTTCTAGCTTCTACATCATCATATAGGAGTGCCTGTTTGGCATAGCTTTTAGAAGGCTTAAAAGCTCTTCCTGAATCCAAAACTAGCTTTTGGAGTTGTTTGAATAATTTTAAAAAAGAGCTTTTAGAGTTTAGAAATTACTTTTATCGGAAGCCAGCCCAACATGCTTTGGCTGGAAGAGCTTCTCAAAAAGACTTTCATTAAATGAAACTTTTGTATTGACAATTCTACCCTTATTACAAGAAACAACAAAACAATAATTCCACAAATATCCTCATCAGTTAGAACGTGTTAACAAAGTAATCCTAACCAAATTTCCTTGAAATAATTCTACTTAATATATTTTTCAAAAAACCAGTCTTCAGCCTTTTCCTTATACACTAACTTATGGTGGCCATCTCTACATTATACCTACACCGCCGCTATGTCTACTTCTTAGATCGAATCAAATTCATTAATTGTTTGATGTAATGGAAGAAGCATCTATCAAAGTAGATAAGAGCAGGGTCAAAATCAGAGCAACGGATGAATTTGGCTTCAATTGTGAAGAAATGAAGTAAGCAATTGGATTAACAACAGTTGAGTTTGTGTATTTAGTTTGAAGGGTTTTTGACTTATTGGGTGAGAGAAGTGAAAAGATGGTTTTGATGATTTGGGTCAAAGAGCAGTGAAAAAAGAACAAAAGAATGAGAACATGGTTTTTTATCATTTAGGTGAGAGAAAAGGTAGAAGATGGTGTTTGATTGCTTTTTTTGTTTTTAAATTTTTGGATTTTATTGTTTTTACTTTTATAAATATAGAGAGAGATGATAGAGATAAAGACCAAAGGATTATATAATCATATCAAGAAATGTATGTTTATTTAAAAAAAAAAATCCTAAATGTATGTATTTGTGGTTTAATTTGAATTGTTATATTTATTTTATTTAATTAGATTTTTTAAGAAAATATATTAGAAAAAATGTCACAACATCTCTTATGAACTATACTTTATTGAATAAATAAATAAAATTATTTTAAATTAAATAAATTAATAAATTATATTTATTTAAGTAAAAATAATAATAATCAAGTTCGAAGAGATTTAAAATAGTAATACCGCATATGTCGAAAATTATGTTTTGTAAAGGGTATAAAGGTCATAATATGTGTTGAAAAGTTTTTAAAATATTTCATTCAAACAATTTCAAAAGCTCTGCTGTAGATAAAAGCTCTTTTAAAATATATCATCCAAAAAGTCACTAAAAAGCTTAGGCATCTACTTTTTTTCTTTTATTGTTAAAAGCCAAAACTAAAATGTATCACAAATGAACCCAGGAACTACTACAATAGTTTTGTTCTAAACGGGTCAGGTCAGGTTGACAAGACTTGGTTTTTGTTTTTATATTTGCAATGAATGAACTATTAATATTAAGAATGTAAAGTGTTATTTTTACATTTGCAAATTCTTAGTAGGCAATGTTGTGTTTATTTAAAAAATAATAATAAAAAAATAAAAAATAAAAATCTTAAAGTTTTCCATAAAACGGTTTTGATATTCATTTACTTTGAAGTTTGATTTTACACATGAGTACATTAATATTATTATTATTTTTTAAGAACCACTTGTGATGTATTAGATTCAACTTAGGTCATCATTATCAAGCTGAGTGAGAGCTTTTTAATACTAAACCACATTAGTTCATGATACATAAGTGTAGCACCATCATTATGAAATTGTGATAGCGACAATGTAATAGTAATTGTGGACAATTCGAGGAGGCCGAAACTCCTGAAATTTAGAGAGGAAAGCAAAGTAGTTTCATCAAGAATTGCTTGATATTCTCATTTGAGTCAAACCATATTAAAACATAATTGTTCTCAAGCAACCAGTAAAGTGCAAACACATGTACTGAAATAATAAACATACAAACATCAGATAGGTGTCCATCGATGATGGACATCATCCATGGAGATCCATACCTCTATCGCTGACTTCGATAATGACAATTCAATCTAGAGATGGATCAATCAATCTGTCTTTTTTTTTTTTTTTTTTTTTTTTTTGCGTGGAAGGGGGGGCGGGGTGGTTGGGGGTGTGTTCTTTCTTTTATCTGCATTGTCCATCGTGTGATGGATGATGGAGATCTCTTTTTTTTTTTTAATTATTTATTATATTTAATCATTTTTTATTTTCTATAATTTTAAATTTTAAAAGGAAATTAAAAAAAAAGGTTAAAAAACAAAATTGCCCTTAAGGTAGATGAGTTTGACTAACTTTAATAGAATTTGATTAACGAAGTAGGGATATTGTGTAATAAAAAGATAAACATGTTTCAATGTTCTTAAGCACCTACCGATGGAGTGCTCTTCTCTCTCTCTCTCTCTCTCTCTCTATATATATATATATATATATAAAGGCAGGTCTTGAGCATGTGCCAAATATGCGACTATCCCAAACTCTCAAATTTTGGGGTCCCAAATTTTATAAATTTGCAAATTTTTTTCTATAATTAATTTTTAAAATAAATATATAGTTTTTGTTTCAAATAATATGTAAAGTGTTTGAACAACGTATGTGGTAAAAAGGGCATTTTTGCTTTTCTCCTATCCAAGTTCAATTCCAACAATCGTAGCATTTCTTTGCCTTTTTTGTAAAAATAAAAGAATAAAAAGTAATTGTGTCAGCTTCCGAGTTCAAACTTGGATTGTAGATTATCTGAGATGTAGCCTTGTCATTGAGGTTCCCAATTATGATGCTCATTTTGATTGTTCTAATTTATTTTAAAATATACTTATAAACACACAAAAGACCCCAAAACCAACATATTTCAGTCATATATAAACTCATTCTATTATTTTCCAACTCTACATTACTTTTCTATTTTACAACGTTGGCAACTAAAGCAAAAATATAACTCTAAATTATTATTATTTAAAAATTTTAAATTTCATCAATAATCTAAAATGAAGAAAGTGAAAATCCGAAAATTTGTTCACATTTAAGGTAAAGTTATATTTTTATAGTCACTATTAAGTTATGTTATTTTATAATTTTTCATTAATTATTATTATTATTATTGTTGTTGTTGTTGTTTTTTAATGTGTTGCTGGATTTTGGATTGAAAAATAGACGAATACCTTGTAGGTGTACCGTGTGGATGGTTTGTGTGTTTGGGTAGCAAAGAGATGTATGGCAAAGGTTTTGAGAGGAAATACTTTTTCACCATTATATGAATATATTTATCTTATGATATCATTTTTTTTTTTTCATTTTTATGATTAAATTATTATGTATTCACCAAAAATATGATAAAATTAATTATATATATATATCTACCTTTAAAAATTTATTTATATGAATCAAGAAACCCATTTTAATTGTTTGCATTGAATCTCTAAAATCTAAAACCAGCCCTGATATATATATATATATATATATATACATATATAAAAGTTTGAGATTCAATTATGGAAAGTTAGTTGATCTAGTCTGATATGATAAATTTTTTCCTTTTATTTGTTTAGTTTTCCTAAACGAAAAAACAACACAAACACTTAACATACTGATTGGCCATAAATGAATTTGCAAATTAACTGCCTTCTAAAAAAATTTTACAATGTCAACAAATGTTGTATGAGTTATCTAGATTTACTAATATAATCTAAAGTTGTGCATGCCTTCTTCATATTGCATTTTTTTGCCTACAAAACACGTTCTCCTTGTTGAGCTCCTTCATAGAATCTCATGAGCCATTTCAAAATACCTATTAATGAATCGATCTTGTAAGGAGAAATTGAAATGCCAAAAAAAGAATAAGCCTTTTATCAGCCATTACAGCCAGATGATTACTTAAGAAACAATGTTCAGCTTACTTAGCTTATGTGGTTGATACTATAGCAAATGAAATGAAGTTAGAAGATATTTCCAAGGTAAGAGAATTTTCAGATGTGTTTCCTGAAGATCTTCTTGGGTTATCACCAAATAAAGAAATTGAGTTTGAGATAGACTTACTTTCAAATACAACTCTGATTTCTATTGCACCTTATAGGATGACTCAAACAGAATTGAAGGAACTGAAAGTGCAGCTAGAGGAATTAGTCAACAAGGGTTTTATCAAGCCTATTGTATCCCCATAAGGAGCACCAGTTCTATTTGTTAAGAAGAAAGATGAAAGTTTGAGGTTATACAGTGACTACCAGCGGTTGAACAAGATGATAGTGCATAATAAGTACCCACTTCCATATATTAATGACTTATTTGATCAACTTCAAGGTGTAAAGGTGTTTTAAAAAATATATCTACATTCGAGTTACCATTAGCTTAAGATTAGGGATTGTGATGTACCCAAGACTGCTTTCAAAACTCGTTTTAGGCATTATGAGTTCTTAGTTATGTCTTTTGGATTAACTAATGCCCTTACGGCTTTTATGGATTTAATGAATAGCATTTTCTATCCTTATTTAGATAGATTCATGATTGTGTTTATTGACAATATCATGATCTATTCTAGTAGTAAAAAGGAACATGTAGAACATCTCAGAATTATCTTACAAACCTGAGAGATAATAAACTCAACGACAAGTTCAGCAACTATCAATTATGGTTAGATAGGGTTACATTTTTAGGGCATGTGATTTCAACTGAAAGTATTTATATAGATCCTTAAAAAATTGAAGTTGTAGTGAATTAGGAACAATCAAATAGTGTGATAGAAATTAGAAGTTTCTTAGGTTTAGTAGGATATTATCAGAGATTTGTGGAGGTATTTTCTAAAATAGTTGCACCACTGATAAGGTTAACATATAAAGATGTAAAGTTTGTATGGTCAAAAGCTTGTCAATAGAGTTTTGAAGAATTGAAGAGGAGGTTAACTTTTGCTCCAATACTTGCACTTCTATCAAGTACTGACGGCTTTGTGGTTTACAATGATGTATCTAGATAGGGTTTGGGTTGTGTTTTGATGTAGATGGTATAGTGATAGCCTATGCTTCGAGACAATTGAAGAAACATGAATTGAACTACTAAAACATGATTTAGAGCTTGCTGTAGATGTACTTGCATTGAAGATATAGAGACACTACTTATATGGGGTCACTTGTTAGATTTTCACTAATCATTAGAGTTTACGGTATCTTTTCACACAAAAGGAATTGAATTTGAGGCAAAGAAGGTGGATTGAGCTTATTAAAGATTATGATTGTATGATAAAGTATCATCTTGATAAAGTGAATGTAGTAGTAGATGCCTTTAGTTGAAGATTTACGAGTTCCATGGCATATTTGAAGACAATATACATTCCATTATTAATTGAATTGAGATCTTTGAAGGTTAACTTAGTGGCAATAGATTTAGGAGCATTGCTAGCTACATTTCCAGTTCGACCAGTTCTCATTGATTGCATTCAAGAATTATAGGCCCAAGATCCATATTTACCTAGATTGAAGGAAGAAGTGGAGACCAAGTTACGTGAGGATTTTTTCTTAAGCGATGACGATGTGTTAGTTATGGGGCATAGACTTTATATACCAGACAATAAGGGATTGAAGAAGTAAATCTTAGAAGAAGTTCACTCGTTGGCTTATATTATACATCTAGGAAGCACTAAATTGTATCGTACATTGAAAAAACATTATTAGTGGCAAGTTATGAAAAGGGAGATCGAGGAGTTTGTCTCCAAATGTTTAGTTTGTTAATAAGTCAAAGCATAGCATTAGAAGCTCACAAAACTTTCTTAGCCACTTCTGATTCCTAATTGGAAATAGGAACATATCATTATGAATTTTGTGGTAAGGCTTCCTCGTAGTCAGAGTGGTCATGATAGTAAATGGGTGATTGTAGATAGGCTTACAAAATCTGCACATTTTCTGCCCCATCCACAATACTTATCTTCTGAATAGGTTGGTTAAGATTTATATAGATGAGATGGTTTATCTTCATGAGGTGCCAATATCGATTGTTTCAGATATAGATCCTCGATTCACATCCAAATTTTGGCCTTGTTTGCAAGAAGTTTTGGGTACTATATTGCATTTCAGCACCGCATTTCATCTGCAAATAGATGGTCAATCCAAGTGAACTATTTAGACCTTAGAAGATGTGCTTAAAGCTTATGTAATGAAGTTCCAAGGGAGCTGGGACACTCACATGCCATTGATTGAATTTGCTTACAATAATAGTTATCAAACCGGTATTAGGTGTTGGGGTTTCTGCCCTAAGAGCTTATAATATTGTAAACGGTTTTATAAATTTTAATAAAATATTCATTTCATTCAATTTATATATTTTGCAAAAATTGCATATATCATGAGAAACATCCTTGATTACTGATGTAATTTCAAACTAAGTATATAAGTGTTATATACAGGTGGATTTAGTTTGAGATAAGTAATTTAAAGAGTCCGTAGAAAACAAACGAAGCTGGGTACTTCATTTGTGGTAAATCTACAGCTGCGGTCCCTTTCGTATTTGATACGATAGTCTTATCCAAGACTATTCATGTGGTGACGTGGAAATGGAGGCACCTTATATAATAAAGATTATATAGGACTGGACCACGATAAATATAAGTCTCTAAATAATATCCGTTAACCTTAGAGATTTATATTTATCAACCAGATGATCATATATGAATTGATCTTAATTCTGAGTGTATTATGAACTCCTGCTTGTTAAGTTATTTCCTTTGATTTACATGGGTGAGATCGGTGTAGATACCCGATCAATAACTTCGTACTTTGGGGATATGATTTAATAAGTAGTTGGGAACATTCTATACAATAGTGAAATCCACTCCTTCTTGCGAGAAGTAGAAAAGTAGTTCCCTTAAGGGTTGATTCAGGTCTTGAACAATAAGAGCGCTCAACTTTCTGTTTATATGTAAACAGAAAGATAAATTCATAAGTTGTTATGAATATATTGTTCATTAGAGAATCAATGGTACTTAAGGATCAAGAAATAATTAGAGAGGTAAAACGGACATTTGACCTTGCTCTAATTATGAACTATTTGTGGAGGGTCAAATCATATGTAGTGATTAAATCAATGGACACTGAAAAATTTCAGATTGTATAAAAAACATCTACAATTTTGAGAGTGCAATCTTAAGTTTTTAGTGGAATAACTTTAAGATTAATAATAGTGAATTATTTAATTAAAGAGTTTAATTAATAATTCCAATATTATTGGAGCTCAAAACTGTAGGTCCATCGGGTTCCCTTGATAGCTCATTTTACTATAAGAAACGTGTATATAGAATATTGTAATTGGACCGTCCAATTACAGGTTACATAAGTAACAAAAATTTGTGTTCACTTAGTATTTGAATAATATTGATTATTCAAATTATTTAATTATTAATTATGAATTAATAATTATTTAATTAATTTTATAAGAGGTCTTGAATCCAATTCTTAGTGACTTTGATATAAATTAATTATGAATTAATTTATTAAAAGTTACAAGTTCTATTTCAAAATATAATATAAATTAATTTTGAATTAATTATATTATATGGGGCAAAAGTTTAATTATAATAAGATTAGGGTCAATATTAATATTGATTAATTAAAACCCTAATTGTTTGCCTATAAAAAGAAAAAGTTTATTTCCTACATCTAGGTTTTTGGTTGTTGTTTATGTTTTTGAGAAAAAACAAGAGAAAAGAAAAAAAAATTTTTCAACAAATACAAAGAACAAGAATTTGTGTCTTTGTTCTTTGTATAACCAAAATCAAACACTCACCTCTTATAATCATTGATTTAATTTGATTTTTTTTTAGAAAGAAATCAAAAAGTAAGTGAGCACAATTCTATATAATTGTGCCCACTCGCTTGTTTCTTGGTTTCAAGATATATCAAGGAAGGCAAGGTGGTGAGCAATCCACAGAGATCAATACAGAAGAAAGAAATCAAAAAGTAAGTGAGCACAATTCTATATAATTGTGCCCACTCGCTTGTTTCTTGGTTTCGAGATATATCAAGGAAGGCAAGGTGGTGAGCAATCCACAGAGATCAATACAGAAGGTAAAAATATGATTTTTATTTCTTTATATTATTTTTATTTCATTGTTTTATAGATCTTGGATTCTTGAGTTTTCTAAAAACGTTTTTGAAACTCAATGTTCCGCAAAATCCTTAATTTTATGAAAAACAAATTATTGATTTTTGTTTTTTCATTCCAACAATTGGTATCAGAGCCAAGGTTTTCAATAAAACAATGAATTTTAAAATAATATGTTTGTATTGATTATGTAGGTCAATGAGTAGGCACTATTATTTTGATTTGATTATTGATATGCATATTTTATATTCATGTTTGATGAATAGGATTGCATGGTATGATCGTTAATTGTATGGTTCTTTGGTTATATTATTCGATTAATATGTAAGCCATTTGTGGCAAATTTTTATTCGATTAATATGTAAGCCGTTTGTGGCAAATTTTTATTCGATTAATATGTAAGCCGTTTGTGGCAAATTTTTATTCGATTAATATGTAAGCCGTTTGTGGCAATTTTTTTTTGTTGTAATTCAATAGTTTTAGGCTTTATTTTTTTGAAAATGTAAAGCTGAAGATTGATGTCAACGGGGTTGATTTGCTGTCCCAGAATTATGATTCAAATCAGATTTTTTTTATGTTGAAAATGGAAGGTTTTATTTAATTGTATTTAAAACTACCATTTCAAACATAATTAATTGTATAAATGGAAATTTATTGTGTGGCTGTTTTGAATGATATAATTATGATTCGAAACGGAAAGTTATTTTGAAAACGGCAAGTTTTATTTAATTGTATTTAAAACTACCGTTTAAAATATAATTAATTGCATTAAAATGGATTTTTAATGCAGCTGTTTTGAATGGTATAATTATGATTCGAAACGGAAAAATTATTTTGAAAACGGCTGGTTTTATTTAATAGTATTTAAAACTACCGTTTAAAATATAATTACTTGAATTGAAATGGATTATTAATGCGACTGTTTTGAACGGTCCAATAAGACATTTATTATGAATAAATGTATGCGCATTAGATGCGTTGCACATTAGATGTGCAAACAAATAAAATTATAATAATAGTCCCTAAAATTATGTGTTCCATATTTTTGGGGTTTCCATTTCAATTGTAACACTAATGAAAATATCCATATGATTGGATAATTTTCTTGGATCCATAAATCAAGAAATGGGCTTTTCTAGTCTAATCTATTTGATAGAAGTTTTTGATAATTAAATTAGATTTAATTATAAGCCCATGAAGACCTTGAAGACCATGAAGACTATGAAGACTACAAGTGAAGGCCAAGGAATGCCTTGGTTAATTTTTGTAATCTTAAAATTAGTTGTAGGTCGTTAAAACCAAAGAACCCGGTCATACACATGTTATTTATTTATTTATTTTTTATTTTCATGAGATGAATGGATAAATATATATAACATGTACATGCATTAAAAATATGTCATATAGAATCATGAAGTGCCTACTCACTACATTATAACATGACATGCATCATATGTATTATTTTTATTTTGCTATTAAAATTGTTTATTAGTATAAATAGAAAAATAATACATGGAATGCCTTTAAAATAATTTGAATTGATTTTAATAGAAAATCATAGGTTTCAAATTAGAAATTTGATTTCAATAAATTGGCATTCATAATGTGGATTAGATTTTAATTAGTTAAAATCGGATGATATCATATTAAATCTATTCTTTATAATTTTGATTATTTTGATTAGATTTATAAATTGAATTGGATTTTTAAATGTTAAAAAATCTGGTAATTCATTAGATTTATAAATTGAATTAGATTTTTAAGTGTTAAAAATCCGGTAATTCATTAAATGGATAAATTAAATTAGATTTTTAAATGTTAAAAATCTGATAATTTATTAAGTGTTAATAAGTTTCGAACTTTAATAACACTCAAATTCCTAATAATTTAGATTATCTTTTTAGCCGTTAATAATCTAAGACAATGACTAGGAAAATTTAATAGAAATCCCTAATCCTAAAATAGTGAGTGGGAGAGGGATAAATGACAATATATCCCGCGGTCTTCATCATTAGTTCAACACCGTAAAACTTAAATGGCGCCTCGAGACGGCTTTGTTATCGTCCCCCTACGGATGGTGTCCATTTAGGTTGATCAAGGTTGACTTCCTAACGGATAGGAATTCTAGAAGTATCTTGTGATTGACCTACCCTACGGCGGCAATTCTCGAGTTAAGTCTATGGACTCCGAAATGATGGGTTACACTCATAAAGGAAATAATTAATTGTTAATTATTTTTCCGGACCGAAAAAACGGTAGTCAAATAATATATGAAAAAGAGTTTTCTGTTATATTATTTGATTGAGAATGTCTCAGTCTAACATACAAATATTTGACCTACCCTACGGCGGCACCTATTTGTGGCATGTTAGATTATCGTGGCATAATAATTAATTTTAGGGATTTTGATAATTTATTATTTGTGGATCATGCATCACGTTTAATTTTATGCCAAAATTACATGATATTAAATTTTGCAAATTGATATTAAATGAATTCCATTTTATTTATTTTCAGCAATGGTATCTCCGTTGATTTCTATTCTTGCTAATGATAAACTTAACGGGGAAAATTATGTCAAATGGAAAAGTAATATGAACACAGTCCTGGTCTGTGAGGACCTTAAATTTGTCACGACTCAACCTTGTCCTCCTCAGCCAGCAGATAATGCTGGACGTGCTGTGCGCGAGACTTATCAGAAATGGGTCACAGCTGATGAAAAGGCCCGCTGCTACTTGTTAGCAGGGATGTCCGAGGTGCTTGCTACCAAGCACGAGTCAATGACAACAGCAACTCAGATGCTAGAGTCATTGCAGGGCATGTTTGGGCAACCTTCTAAGCAGCAACGGCACGAAGCTGTTTGTGCTGTGATGACTGCTAAGATGAAGGAGGGTTCATCTGTTCGAGAGCATGTTTTGAAAATGATGACCCACTTTAACACAGCTGAAAGCCATGGAGGGGCAATAGACGAACGTAGCCAAGTGAGTATGATCTTGGAAACTCTTCCGAAGAGTTTCATGCAATTCAAGAGTAACTATGTTATGAACAAGTTAACTTACTCACTTACTCAATTACTTAATGAGCTTACTACTTATGAGTCAATGAATAAGGATAAGAGTAAGTCTGGTGAAGCAAACGTTGTTGAGTCTTCTTCTTCTGCTAAAAACAAGAGGAAGAGAAACACCAAAAAGGCTACACCTAAGCCCAAAACACAAGCTCCCAAGAAGAAGAACAAAAAGAGCTCCAAGACCACCAAGCCCAAAGGAAAATGTTTTCATTGTGGTGTGGATGGACATTGGAAGAGGAATTGCCCTAAGTACCTCAATGAGCTCAAAGAGAAGAAGATGAAAGGTAAATATGATTTACTAGTCATTGAATCTTGTTTAGTGGAGGATGATTCATCCACTTGGATAATTGATTCAGGAGCCACTAATCATGTTTGTTCTTCTTTGCAGCTGATTGACTCTTATAGCCAGCTTGGTGAGGGCGAGTTCAACATGCGAGTCGGGACTGGGGAAGTCGTTTCAGCAAAGGCAGTGGGAGAAGTTAGACTTCATTTCAATAATAATTGTTTTATCATACTGAACAATGTTTATTATATTCCAGTTTTTAAAAGAAATTTGATTTCTGTATCCAAACTTTTGGAATTTAATTATTCTGTTTCTTTTGATAATAAATCAGTTATTATTTCTAGAAATGGTTTGAAAATTTGTTTGGGGATACAAGAAAACAATTTATATGTGTTAAGACCGTTAATGCATAACCCACTGTTTAATACTGAAATGTTTAAGGTTGAAAAACCAAAAACAAAACGACAAAAGATTTCTCAAAATGATGACACATATCTTTGGCATCTAAGACTTGGTCATATTAACCTTGACAGATTAGATAGACTTGTAAAGAGCGGACATTTAAGTGAGTTAAAGATCGGCACTTTACCTGTTTGTGAATCATGTCTAGAAGGTAAAATGACCAAAAGACCTTTTATTGGTAAATGGCTTAGAGCTAAGGAACCACTAGAGCTTATACATTCGGACGTCTGCGGTCCTATGAATGTTAAAGCTAGAGGCGGTTATGAATATTTCGTCACATTTATTGATGATTATTCTAGATATGGGTATGTTTACCTGATGCAACGGAAGTCAGAAACTTTTGAAAAGTTCAAACAATTTCGAGCTGAAGTTGAAAATCAATTAGGTAAAACATTGAAAACTCTACGATCGGATCGTGGAGGTGAGTATCTCGATACAGAGTTCGAGGATTACTTACTTGAGCATGGGATTCTATCCCAACTGACTGCTCCTGGAACACCCCAGCAGAATGGTGTTGCAGAAAGGAGAAATCGGACCCTTTTGGACATGATGAGATCTATGTTTAGTTTCTCATCATTACCTAGTTCATTCTGGGGATATGCATTGCAAACTGCAATGTATATTTTGAATGTTGTACCATCTAAGTCAGTTCCTAAGACACCCTTGGAGTTGTGGAATGGTCGTAAAGCTAGTTTACGACATTTTCATATTTGGGGTTGTCCAGCACATGTTCTGAAGAACAAGACTGGGAAGCTGGAACCACGTTCAAAAGTTTGCCTATTTGTAGGTTATCCTAGAGAGACTAGGGGCGGACTCTTTTATAGTCCTGAAGAAAACAAAGTGTTTGTATCGACAAACGCTACATTTCTTGAAGAGAACTATATGAGAGGGTACAAACCTCGAAGTAAAGTTGTACTAGAGGAATTACTTTCTGGTTCGACCAGTACCCCGTCAACAATAGTTGTTGACAAAGACATAATTCAGACCACGTCTGAACGTCAGACAAATTCTCATCAGAATCATCTACCACCTCGTCGTAGTGGGAGGGTTATTAGACCACCAATCCGCTATAGAAAAATCGGAGAAGCACAGGTTGCTATCTCTGATGAGAGTGTAGATGATCCATTGACATACCATGATGCAATGGAGGATTCTGATAAAGAAGAATGGCTTAAAGCAATGAATCTCGAGATGGAGTCTATGTACTCCAACTCTGTCTGGGAACTTGTAGATCAACCAGATGGGATAAAACCCATAGGTTGCAAATGGATCTACAAAAGGAAGAAAGGAGTGGATGGAAAGGTAGAAACCTTTAAAGCTAGACTAGTGGCAAAGGGTTATACTCAGAAAGAGGGAGTTGACTATGAGGAAACTTTCTCGCCAGTAGCTATGCTTAAGTCCATTCGGATTCTTCTCTCCATTGCTGCATGTCTCGATTATGAGATTTGGCAAATGGACGTCAAGACTGCATTTTTGAATGGTAATCTTGATGAAAGTATCTATATGGTACAACCAGAGGGATTTGTATCCCAAGGTCAAGAGCAAAAGGTTTGCAAGTTGCAAAGGTCCATTTATGGACTTAAACAAGCATCTCGATCTTGGAACATAAGGTTTGATACTTCGATCAAGTCTTATGGTTTTGAGCAAAATATTGATGAACCTTGTGTATACAAACGGATTATCAATAAGAAAGTGGTTTTCCTTGTACTTTACGTTGACGATATTCTACTCATTGGGAATGATATAGGAATATTATCAAACGTAAAAAACTGGCTCGCTAGCCAATTCCAAATGAAAGATTTGGGAGAGGCCAGTTATGTCCTTGGGATCCAAATAATACGAGATCGTAAGAACAAACTGTTAGCGCTGTCTCAGGCATCATATATCGATAAGATTCTTATGCGATTTTCGATGCAGAACTCTAAGAAAGGTAATTTACCTTCTCGTCATGGAGTTCATTTGTCTAAGGAACAGTGTCCTAAGACACCTCAACAAATTGAGGATATGAGACGGATTCCCTATACCTCTGCAGTAGGCAGTCTCATGTATGCTATGTTATGCACGAGACCGGATATATGTTATTCAGTGGGAATAGTTAGTCGTTATCAATCTAATCCAGGATTTGATCATTGGGTGGCTGTAAAGCATATTCTCAAGTATCTTCGGAGAACGAGAAACTATATGCTAGTATATTCTGGAGATGATTTGATCCCATTAGGATATACAGATTCTGATTTTCAGTCGGACAAAGATTCTAGGAAATCTACGTCCGGATCAGTATTTACCCTTGGTAGTGGAGCCATTACATGGAGGAGTATTAAGCAATCATGCATTGCTGACTCCACTATGGAAGCTGAATATGTAGCAGCTAGTGAAGCAGCTAAAGAAGCGGTTTGGCTACGTAAATTTTTGGCTGATCTGGAAGTTGTTCCAGACATGGATAAACCACTCACCCTTTATTGTGACAATAGTGGTGCAGTGGCAAATTCCAAAGAACCAAGAAGCCATAAACGAGGGAAGCATATAGAGAGGAAATACCATCTCATTAGGGAGATCGTACGAAGGGGAGATGTAAAAGTGATGAAGATTGCATCACAAGACAACCTTGCTGATCCGTTTACGAAGACCTTAACGGCTAAAGTATTTGAAGGTCATCTAGAGGGTCTAGGATTACGAGATATGTCCCATCTGCTCTAGGGCAAGTGGGAGATTGTTGGGGTTTCTGCCCTAAGAGCTTATAATATTGTAAACGGTTTTATAAATTTTAATAAAATATTCATTTCATTCAATTTATATATTTTGCAAAAATTGCATATATCATGAGAAACATCCTTGATTACTGATGTAATTTCAAACTAAGTATATAAGTGTTATATACAGGTGGATTTAGTTTGAGATAAGTAATTTAAAGAGTCCGTAGAAAACAAACGAAGCTGGGTACTTCATTTGTGGTAAATCTACAGCTGCGGTCCCTTTCGTATTTGATACGATAGTCTTATCCAAGACTATTCATGTGGTGACGTGGAAATGGAGGCACCTTATATAATAAAGATTATATAGGACTGGACCACGATAAATATAAGTCTCTAAATAATATCCGTTAACCTTAGAGATTTATATTTATCAACCAGATGATCATATATGAATTGATCTTAATTCTGAGTGTATTATGAACTCCTGCTTGTTAAGTTATTTCCTTTGATTTACATGGGTGAGATCGGTGTAGATACCCGATCAATAACTTCGTACTTTGGGGATATGATTTAATAAGTAGCTGGGAACATTCTATACAATAGTGAAATCCACTCCTTCTTGCGAGAAGTAGAAAAGTAGTTCCCTTAAGAGTTGATTCAGGTCTTGAACAATAAGAGCGCTCAACTTTCTGTTTATATGTAAACAGAAAGATAAATTCATAAGTTGTTATGAATATATTGTTCATTAGAGAATCAATGGTACTTAAGGATCAAGAAATAATTAGAGAGGTAAAACGGACATTTGACCTTGCTCTAATTATGAACTATTTGTGGAGGGTCAAATCATATGTAGTGATTAAATCAATGGACACTGAAAAATTTCAGATTGTATAAAAAACATCTACAATTTTGAGAGTGCAATTTTAAGTTTTTAGTGGAATAACTTTAAGATTAATAATAGTGAATTATTTAATTAAAGAGTTTAATTAATAATTCCAATATTATTGGAGCTCAAAACTGTAGGTCCATCGGGTCCCCTTGATAGCTCATTTTACTATAAGAAACGTGTATATAGAATATTGTAATTGGACCGTCCAATTACAGGTTACATAAGTAACAAAAATTTGTGTTCACTTAGTATTTGAATAATATTGATTATTCAAATTATTTAATTATTAATTATGAATTAATAATTATTTAATTAATTTTATAAGAGGTCTTGAATCCAATTCTTAGTGACTTTGATATAAATTAATTATGAATTAATTTATTAAAAGTTACAAGTTCTATTTCAAAATATAATATAAATTAATTTTGAATTAATTATATTATATGGGGCAAAAGTTTAATTATAATAAGATTAGGGTCAATATTAATATTAATTAATTAAAACCCTAATTGTTTGCCTATAAAAAGAAAAAGTTTCTTTTCTACATCTAGGTTTTTGGTTGTTGTTTATGTTTTTGAGAAAAAACAAGAGAAAAGAAAAATTTTTTTTTCAACAAATACAAAGAACAAGAATTTGTGTCTTTGTTCTTTGTATAACCAAAATCAAACACTCACCTCTTATAATCATTGATTTAATTTGATTTTTTTTTAGAAAGAAATCAAAAAGTAAGTGAGCACAATTCTATATAATTGTGCCCACTCGCTTGTTTCTTGGTTTCGAGATATATCAAGGAAGGCAAGGTGGTGAGCAATCCACAGAGATCAATACAGAAGAAAGAAATCAAAAAGTAAGTGAGCACAATTCTATATAATTGTGCCCACTCGCTTGTTTCTTGGTTTCGAGATATATCAAGGAAGGCAAGGTGGTGAGCAATCCACAGAGATCAATACAGAAGGTAAAAATATGATTTTTATTTCTTTATATTATTTTTATTTCATTGTTTTATAGATCTTGGATTCTTGAGTTTTCTAAAAACGTTTTTGAAACTCAATGTTCCGCAAAATCCTTAATTTTATGAAAAACAAATTATTGATTTTTGTTTTTTCATTCCAACATTAGGATGATACTGTATGAAGGTGTTTATGAGAGAAAATGTAGAACACCAATATGTTAGGATGAAATGGGTGAGAGCAAATTGTTGGGTCCAAAGATTGTTCAGGTCACTATTAAAAGGACCAAAGTCATCAGAGACAGATTGAAGATAACTCGCGATAAACAAAAGAGTTATCTAAATAAACGCAGAAGAGATATCCAATTTCAAGTTAGTGACCGGGTGTTTCTATGAATTTCACCTTGGAAATGGTACTTCGGTTTAGAAAATGTGGGAAGTTGAGTTCGCGATATATCGACCTATATGAGCTTATTGGTAAAGTGGAGATAGTGGCGTATCACTTAGTTTTACCTCCAGACCTTTCCAAGATTCATGATGTATTTCATGTTTCTATACTTCTTAAATACATACATGATGCTTCACATATTTTAGTAGAGTAACCAGTGGAGCTGAAGGAGAACTTGACGTATGAGGAAAAATCAATTTAGATTCTATATAGAAGAGAACAAGCGTTACGTATGAAAGTTATTCCTTTAGTAAAAGTTTTATGGAAGAATCATACCATGGAGGAGGCAACTTGGGAACATAAAGATCAAATGCGGATTCGATATCCTGAGTTATTTCATATAGGTACGTAAATTTCGAGGATGAAATTTTATAAGGGAATGATTTGTAAGGTTCAAATCCTAGTGAATCCAAAGAAATTATTTAAGTCCAATTAATATTTTATAGAGCCTAAAATTTATGTGGACTAAATGGGATTAAGTGAGTCAATAAATATATATATATATATATTGTTAGGAAAATTCACCTCCCAAAATCTCTTTTTAAAAAAAACCTTGTCTCATGTAAGAATATCAGAAATAATAGAGAAATAAAATAAAAAATAATAACAATCACCACAATACAAGAATTTACGTGGAAAACTTCAAAATAGAAAAAAAAAAACTATGGCCTTTAGAAAGAAATTTACTATGTGAAAAATTGTTACAATCACATAAACTATTCTCTTACATCCCACGACCCCAATACACCCACACTCTCCAAAGTATACATCAACTCATACCTTCCTACACTCAAAAATAATAAGAACAAGAAAGAAATTTAAGTAGAGTAAAAAACAATGCTTAAAATGTCTTTGATTGGAGCGATTTGAAACCAAAATTTTGGGCTCCTTTTATAGCCTTCAAAACTCATTCTCCCTTGTTTTGTTTCAGATGTGGGATTGACTTCACTTTTATTTTTGTCAATTTCCTAACAAACTCTACCTTGGCAAAATAAAAGAAACATTCGCTGCAACTACGGTGCAATCATTGTCTATACCAACAATCATAATTCTTAACCTAGTGAACTATCATACTCCACCCTAAAAGAGTATACTAATTTAGAATTACCATATTCCAAGAATTTCACTTTGGCACATGTTGAAAAAATCTGTTGAAATTTTATGTTGCAACTTCCACATTTGGCTTTATCGAAAGTTCATCAGCCATCGACATACATTCCACCACACACCTTGCATCAATGCTAAACCAATGCCTGTGTGCAATTATGGATCCGCTAACAACATATCTTCTTCCATGGCAATGCAAATATACCATAATGATGTACTTCTCATTTCTCAAAGGAAATCGCCTTCTCCCATAATGGAGACACTGTTAGCTTCTATCTCGAAGCTTCTTGCCGAAACTGCTTCACCTTGATAATTTTTCTTGACGTGCCCAGATTATCCATAACCCCAGCAAATTATATACTTCCAGGAGTTTTACTTCTTCTGGTTGCTCCCATTTCTAATTATCAACATTGTGTCTGTTGATGAAATGCGATCTCCATTTTTCAGCTTTCTCTCCTCAGAAAAGAGTTTACCGGTAACTTCTACAAATTTTAGAGTCTCATTCCCATATATCAAAATAAGTTTCATGTGCTTATAGAAAGGTGGAAGAGACAAGATGAGCCTTAATGTTTTATCATCATTTTCATTTTTAACTCCAATAGCCTCCAGTTTAGAAACAATATCATTGAGAACACCAAGTGATCTGAGATTTTTATACCTTCATCCATATGCAGAGTATGAAATGGTTCCTTTAGATACAACTGATTTGAAATGCCCTTTGCCTGATGCAACTCTTCAAGCTTCTTCCAGAGTTCCTTAGCTGTTGATATTCCATACATGTTTGCAAGAACATTCTTGGCCAAACATAGACGAATTACATTTGCGGCTCTCAAATCTAAATCTTCCCAATCTTCATTGCTCATACTAGGCTTGCTAGAATCTTTATCTTTACTGGAATCTTCATTGAAAATAGAGTTTGATTTCTTCTCTAACACCTTGTGTAACCCGGATTATATCAACACATCTTTGACTTGCACTTGCCACAAGCTGAAATTGATCTTTCCATCAAATTTTTCCACATCAAACTTCATATGGCTTGAAAACTTTGACATAACTGTATACTAGAATAGTGCACTTGTAGTCCGTAAACAATACACCAGGTAAGTTCTCAAGGAAGAGAGGTCGGTCACAATGAACACAATTAAATACCAAGTCTTTCCTAGCCAAAACCTTCCCTAGACATGCACTTTCACACCACCACACTTATTCCAGCAACTAAAAATAATTCTTTTCTAATGTGGAAGATCAGACAATGTTGCAACCACAGAGCATACTAAGAATTTTTTAAAACATCTAACACATTATCAACCAGGCAGTCATGCTCTGATACCATTTGTTGAGAAAATTTATCTCCCAAAATCTTTTCTTAAAAAAAAAAAAAAACTTGCCTTTTGTAAGAATATCAGAAATAATAGAGAAATAAAATAGAAAATAATAACAATCACCACAACACAAGAATTTACGTGAAAAACTCCAAAACAAGAGAAAAAACCACGACCCTCAAAAAGAAATTCGCTATATGAAAAATTGTTACAATCACATAGACTATTCTCTCACATCTCACGACATCAATACACCCATACTCTCCAAAACATATTTCAACTTACCCATTCCTACACTCTAAAATAATAAAAACAATAAAGGAATTTAAGTAGAGTAAAAAACAATATTTAAAGTGTCTTTGACTAGGGTGATTTGAAACCAAAACCTTGGGCTCCTTTTATAACCTTCAAAACTCATTCTCCATTGTTTTATTTCAGATGTGGGATTGGCTCCACTTTTATTTTTACCTTTTATTTTCGATGTGGAATTGACTCCACTTTTATTTTTGCCAATTTCCTAACATATATATATATATATATATATATATATATATCTATGTTAATGAGCTAGTGTCCACAAACTCGGTGGACACCTAAAGCCGAATTAAATGGCTCACATGCAAGTCAAGAATAATCAAACCAAAAGCTTTGCTTGAAATAGAAAAGGAAGAAGGGAAAGCATTGTCAAACAAATATACATGACTAAGACATATTTCAGATTGTCAAAAGCAAGAAAAACAAACAAAGCTAAGTCAATAAAAACAAGAAAGCAGAGACATCAAACAAAAGGCAAAGTCAAGTGGGATTAGTAGCAGTTTTTTTTAATAAGAAAATGTCAGGTGTCAAGCTTTGATGCTTGACTAAGCAAATGGTGGCAAAATTTTTAGAAAAGAGATATGTGTTGAAATGAAAGCCAGCCGGGTGCATCAATATATATATATATTAGAAGCAAATTAAGAGGTGGCTATGTTATATATATGTAGTTTAGTGTTCAGTTATATACAAACCATTAGAAGCCACTGAGAATTAAAGCCGGCAACAAAGCCTTAAGAAAGAAAATAGTGAAGCGGTTGGGTGTACATATATATATTTTGAAGCAAACAATAATGCAAAACCAAAGAAATTGCAACGAAAAGGAAAAAACAAGATAAAAGGGGGAAAGCCGAAGTCAGTAGCAGGAAAAAAAAAAGGAAAAAAGATTGAAAACAGTGAGCAGAAGAGGAAAAAGAAACAAGAAAAATAATTTGAGGTTGGTTTTAGGATTGATTTGGTGTGCAATAATTTAAGTTTTTGGATTCAATTTTTGGTTTGATTTTATAAGTTCTAAATAAGATCTTTTATTGTTTTCAGGCGGCAAAGGACTTAAAGATAACACGGGTGCTAATAGTTCTAAATAGAGTCTGAAACCTAATTTGTGAGTGGATTGTTTTACTTAAATTGAATTCATTGTTTATAGTTATCAAAATTTAAGATTTTGTTAATTATGGATTATTATAAATGAGTTATTTGTTTGTTAGTTAAATTCTTGGATTGTTTATTTTAATTAAATTGATATGTTTTAAATCATTTGAATTTCAGCTTTTACTTATTTAATTGTTATTAGAAGAAAATGATTAAATTAGTTCATTGATTTTATTGACTATGAATTTGGAATTATGATTTGATCATAAAATATTTATTTATATTTTGAGAAAAAGAATTTATTGTTTTCTAGTTTGAGTTTATAATATGAAAAGTTTGAGAGTAATTTAAGTACTATTTATTTATGTTTGAGAAGAATATTTATTAAGAATTGTATTTATATTTAGGTAATAAAATTGTACAATTTGTATAAGAAATTGATTTGAGATTGGAAAATGATTGAAATTAGACTTTTAGAACACCAAGATTATGTCCTCCTTTCTAATGGTCAGTAGGTTTTACTTATATAAGCCCTAGAGAGTCGCCCAACACGTGTATGACAAATGTTTAGAGTCATTCAGTCGTCTAGCACATGCATGGTAGATATTATCCCTTGCTCTGCATGTGCATTGAGTATCTCTACTACGTATGACAGATTTCCCTGAGAATTAGATTGATGTAGATTAAGATTTCATAAATGTCCAGAAATGATTCACACGAATGCTTTTAGTTTAGTGTGATACGAAATGATATAGATGTTTTCAATATTATTTTTAGATATGAATGAATATGGACCATTGAGATTTATGTTTCTTACTAGCTTTATGTTTGTCAATTATTATATATAAAAAAAAATGATGTATTTAGTTTTTGAAAGTTATATTCACTCACTAGGCGTTAGCTTTTACACTTTTATATTTTAAAACCATTCTCTAAGCAACTGTCAGGTCTCAAAGGAAATCCCCAAATAGGCAGAGGTGGGCCACTCGATCAAATGATGCAAGGAAATCATATATTGATTTTGTATATATAATTTGTATATTTCATGACATCTAGTCATGCATGTGTTTACTTATACTTTATTGTTGTAAAATTCTTGATTTCTTGTCAGTTTGCTCATGTTTTTCCTTTCAAAACTGCAAATGATATAAACGTACTATATAGCTACGTATTCATATGAAAGCTAGTTTACTTTATATACATATTTCTCATGACGCTACTTGTGTTGAAATAAGATTTGAAAAAGAAACTGGAAGTCTTAAGTAGTTGAGATTAAAAATATCTTAGAAGTTTACATTTCGTATATTACAGGATGAAATTATTGGATAAATAGTCATTATATTGTCAAGATTTTTATTAAACCATCTTATGTATTGTATGATTTTCAAATGATTTCTATCAGCAAGTTTTAAAACCACATATAGTTCCCTCAGCTTATCACAAGGTTTTCTCAGATTAAAGATAGGAATCTGGAAGGATACTATCAATAGACCTCTACTTTTGTTAGTCAACCACTGTTAAATCATTATAGTCAATGGTCAAAGATACAAGAAAACTAAAATATCATTCAAATTAAATTTAAAGTCAATATTTTTTTTATAAATTTAAAATTAATATAATATATTTTTTTAATTTAATTAAAAAAAAATGGTCTCAGGCAATAGAGACCTAATCTCTGGGGCGGAGATTTTAGTCTCCACTAAAGACCAGAATTTGATAGAAACCAAGGTCCTGTCTCCTATGGATATTGTTTTTTTTTTTTTTTTTTAATTTAAATTTTAAATTTTTTATTAAATTAAAATATATATTATATTAATTTTAAATTTATAAAAAAAAAAATTATTGGTTTTAAATTTGACTTGAAGGGTATTTTAGTTTTTTTGTACCTTTAACCATTGACCGTTAAGATTTAACGATGGTTGATTAATAGCAGGAGAGATTTATGCTGAGTTTTTAAAACTTTAGATAGTCAGAATGTAAGTATTACAAACATCCTCATTTTCGTGCAATTTCGCCTAACCTCAAGGGAGGTTTGTACAGTTTATCCTTTATTTTATGATATGCATATTTTTAATTAATGTTGATCAATTAGATTTGCATGAATTGACGGTTAATTGTACGATTCTTTAGTTATTTAATTCGATTAAATTTTGCTAGTCATTTATCACAATTTTTTTCCATTGTAATTCATACAATTAAGGATGCAGTTTTTTTTTTTAAAAACGAAGCATGAAGACTATGAGAAACAAGCTCCTTGTTGATATAACCAACGACCACTACTACGATCGGTAGTTGCTGGTGCAACCAATAACAGTTGGCATGTCCAAGGGCCATTGCTGCAACACAGTTTTTGGTGTCACTAATAACCGTTGTTGCATATGGCAACTATCAATTCGATTAATAGTAACTATTGCAGTAGCTGTTGCACCACCTGTACAACATCTATTGCTATCGATAATTGCTAGTGCAACCAACAACCGTTGGCATGTCCAGTGGCCATTGGTGTGACCAATAACTGCTGTTACAAATGACAACTATCAATTTGATTAGTAATAGCTGTTGCACCACCTATACTACACCGACAGCAGCACTGCATAGCAAGGGCAACAATGACACCTACTGGCAACCCTACCTAAGGCTATCTATGCACGTACATCAATTATAAGGCTATTATGCACATAAGGACAACTATAGGTGTAAACCTTCATTCACATACATGACTAGAGAGGTAGAAGTAGCCAAGTTAAGTCGAGAGCATAGAGCGAGATAAATAAATCTTTTAACATGTTCGATAAAGAGATGAAGGAGATTAAGAAACAAGTGACTAATACCAAATTCAAGTCTTTAAATTGTGTAGAGAATTTGATAAAAGTCATGGAATATGATTTTAGAACAAGTTACAAGAAGGGGCATTTTAGTCATTTCCATTAGAGTTAAGTAAAATAAAGTAATTTTTCAAAGAAACATTAAGGACCTATAGACTAAATTGAAAGAAGTTTGCATGACATGGGCCAAGATGGAATAAACAAGACTTAAGTGCCATAAGTTAATTATTTAAGGGACAAGATGGCCATTTATGGAATTGTTATTATTATATAAACAAGACTTGGTCAACTTTTTCATTTCATTCTCGCCAAACACAAGCACAAAGTGAGAGACCAAAGAGAAAAGAGAAAAACGTGAAAAGAAAGAGAAGATTCGGCCAAGGCAAGGAGATAAGTGATCAAGGTTGGTTTCAATCAATTTTCACATTCTAATCAATCAATCAAACTTTCCTAAGCTACGACATCAAACTTGAAGCAAGAATCAAAGTCAATCAAGGTTAGTTTACTCACTTTTAAGCTTGTTGTTGTGATATTGGAGTTGGTTATTTTGATGATGTTTGAGTGGGTTTTGGTGGGAGGTTTTTACCTATGTTAAGAGATGATTTATTTGAGACTTGAAAGCATGTGAAAGATAGCATGTAAACCTACTAAAATTGATGAGCTAGGGTTTTCATGAGACAAATTTTAAATTGATTTTAGATTGGAAATCATTGGAATGAGATGTAGATTAGATGTTTGACAAAATGTCTAAAAGAACTAGTATGTAAATCTTGAAAGAAATGAACCTAGGGTATGTTCATGCTTGTAAGGCCTATGGAAAGGTATGAGAAACCAATGAAATGGAAGTGTTTTAAGCATGAGTTTAGGTTGGTTAAGTGATAAATAAACTTATAGAAATGTTAAATTTTCATTGGAAACTATTCCATTGTAATGCATTGTAAAGTACCTAGGAAAGACATATTGCGTTGTCATCGAAAACCACTTCTTTTATAGGTTTGATTGACTTGTATGGATAGGTTTGAGTATGTATAACACTAGGAACGGAAGAGTTAAGTTTTAGAATGAAATGGGTGAAAAAATCCCTTAAAAAGTTATCGTAAAGTGGTGTTTTTGGCCCAAATCACCTACCAAACGATATCGGAATTCGACAGAATTTTACAGGTGACCACATTAGGAGGTAAGAAGAATGTGGGAAAAAGAATTGGAGCAAAAGCATGCACGGTTTGGGCTGTCCATCACATTCGGATTTAAGGGGTCAAAAATGACCATTTTGAGTTCCAAGCTTCAATTTATGATGGGAAGCATATGGGGATGTTCCTTGATGTATTTAAGAAGGGTTTATGCAAAGAAATTGGGAATTTGGAGCATAGATCAAAGAGAAATTGAAAGGAGAAGCTACTAGTGTAGAGAGAATTTTATAGAGTTAGTGTAGTTAGGTGCATTTTAGTGCATTTTTGCACTGTATATTGAGCACATTCTAAGTGTGCTTATCATGTGTAGGTGAGGAGCATCCAACCGGATCACGAGAGGGCTTTTAAAGCTCATCTGAGTTAAGCCCAAGCTTAAGGTGAGTGCACTTTCAAAGAGTTTTCTAAAGTGATTTTATGCTTTTGCATTGATAAGCTAGATTTTATGCTTTTGCATGTATAAGTTCTTGTATTTAAATACATGTATTGTATTTGTAAAGTGAAAAAAATGAGTCCAAGGACTCAAGTTTAAAGCTTTCAAGTTAAAGCTTTTGTGTTTGTGCACAAAGTATAAAGATTTGAATGACATAGCATTAGAGAAAAATAAAGTTTTCAAAGGCCATAAGTACCCACTAGTTTATCTAGTTTAGACCCGTACGATATATCCCACTTAGTAAGGTAAGGGTTGGGGGAAACAAGTCACTAACTGAGTGGTTAGAGTTATGAGTGAGTGTGTCGCCCCTACTTTGTGGGATATGGTCTCGCACTACAATTAGCGATGCAAAATTTCGCACGTAGTTGCTGAGAGGTTTCAGAGAGTTGGTTGTGGTGGATGTCAGATACATCGCCTTATGACCTACCACACCTGCGACCTTAGCTAAGTTGCCGTGTGGTCAAAAGATTAGGGTTACGAATGATGCTTTTATAAAGTTCAATTATTTTTAAGCATGTTCAAATTTATGCTTTACCAATTTACTATCCGTTGTTTATATTGATGCTATGTAATTGAATGAGAATTATACTTTAAATATCTTTTAAGAAATAATAACTTTTATTAGCGTTTTCTAAGGAGGAAGTTTTCAGAAAGTAAAGTTAAGTTTATAAACTATTGCACTCATTGAGCTTTATAGCTCACTTTTCAAGTTGTTTTTAAAAATCTCCTCAGGTACTCGTGTGAGTGAATACTAGTGAAGCCTCCCTCCTTCGTATTCAAGTGGGCGCAAGTGTTGGCATTTGCTTCTTGAAGAATGTAATAAGCATATTTTAGGTCTTTTGTATATTGCATATGTTTGTACATTTTGCATAAAAAGAGTGACATCTTTTGAGTTGTGTAAAAGTGCACCATTTTGTGCTTGAAAAATCAAGCTTGCTAGATTGAAAAGTGCATGTTTATATCTTGTCTTTGAAGGTTTCAAATTTTTGTATTTATGTTGATAAACTGGATTGCGAGAAGTTGGGTTGGATTGTAATTATATTTTGAGGTGTCCAAATTGATTTTCAGGTTTTTGGTTTATCCAAATTACAGCTGTTATGCTGTCGGTTTTGAGCTTTAAAATGATCAAATGAATAGTATCAAATCAACCCAAATCCTTTCAACTTTAAGGTTTAAAAGATTAAGTTTCTGCTAAAATTAAGTTTTAAGTTAAAAGGGTTCGCTCCTCGAATACCTTATTCTCCATCAAGATGGGCTTAGAGGGATTCGTTGAGGTGCCCGGGCATACCCTTCGGATAGGAGTCTAATGGCGGTCCGGATTGGGGCATTTCAATAGGTAAGGCATGGTAAAGGCCTTGGTCTCACGTGTACCTTGTTGTGCACGGTTAAGGTTTTCACAAATTAGAACAAAGCGTGTTGAGTCCAAAAATAAAGAAACAAGCCTTTTGACCAGATCAATTTAATGGATGTTCTTGAATATTAAATTGGATCTAATTTTGAGCCTAAAAAGCCCATCAAGACCTTGAAAACTACAAAAGAATGTCGAAGAATGCCTGAGTTAAGTTTTATAATCTTAAAATTTAGTTTTAGGTTGTTAAAAGCAAAGAACATCAATCACATGTTTATTTAATTGTTTATCATGCGATGAATGATGATTTTTAATAACATGCTCATGCACAAAAATGTCATATAGAATAGAAAGTGTATATTCATTGCATCATAACATGACATACCTACATGTATTATTATTTATTTTTCCTATTAAATAGTTTATTAGCAAAACTAGAGACAATAATATGTAGAATACCAATTTCATGATGTGTTAGGATTTTAGTTGAAAACCATAGGTCTACAAATTAGAATTATATGATTGGTTTTAATATAATTAAAATAAATATATTTCAAATAATTGGTATTGATAATGCAATTAGATTTTAAGATTTAAAATTGGATAATTTACATTATCACTAATCTAATTAATTTAAAGAGTTTAATTTATTTAGATTGGTAAACTGTAATGTACTCTTTCGATTCTTATTGACAGAACTATTCTCCTAGGCAGCCTGCCTGGCACCCCAAGGTAGTCATCCAGTGAATATCTGACCCCGCTGAAAAGTTCTCGTGAAGTTAAGCCTATAAAATTATTTTGAAATCGAGCAAAACAAAATGAAAAAATTTTCCCCACGTTTTTGAAATAAATAGAGGAATTGAAAAGTTTAGCAAAAGTAAAACGGCTCAGCTTCACATGAACTTTCCAACAAGGTCAGCTATCCACTGGAGGGCTACCGTGGGGTGCCGGACAGGCTACCGTGGGGAAGGGGCCTATTAGTGTTGGTATCAGAGCGTTGTTTTGGTTGCTTATTTTTATGAATTGATTTTACAATATATTTTACGTTGTTTTATAAACAAGTAACCCTAAGAATTTCATTATTTTTCGTATGCATAATACAAGTGTCACATTATTTAGTTTTGTTGAATTCATAGCATTATGCATTGTAGAGGTCGAGGTCGATGGGGTCCTAGAGGAGCTTCTGGAGCAGCTCTAGCTCCAACTCCAGCATCAGTGCCAACTACACCATCAGCTCCTCTACGAGTCTGAGCATGGGTAGGGTCTATGAGTGCTTCTATAGAACAACCCCAGCCATAGCCATTAGGATCCGCCGTACCAATTTGCGAAAATTTTAATGCAGAACAAGTAGCTCAAATTCTGATGGCAGCCATGCGCCAACCACATACAGGCCCCGAAACACCGAAGCAATCTATAGAAAGGGCTTGTAAATTAGGCGTAAAACAATTTGATGGTAGTGGCGATCTCGAAACGCCTTTGGGTGTTTAGACTAGGTGGATAAAATTTATAAAGTTATGAAGTGCTCGGACGAACAAAAAGTGTTATTCTTCTCCTTCCTCCTTGAAGAGAGAGCGAAAGACTGGTGGGAGGCATTGAAGAGACGACATTCAGGAGGGGTGTCCTAGGAGCTATTCTAGAAGGAGTTCTTAGACAAATTCTACTCGAAGAGCTACAAAGATGCCAGAATGGAAGAATTCTTTAGGTTGGAATAGGGATCAATGTTAGTGACCGACTACGAAAAGAGGTTCTCAGAGTTGGTCAGAATTGTCCCACTCATTTCTGGAGACGAAGAGTAGAAGTGTAAGAAATTTATGGCAGGTCTGAAACCCAGCATCAGGATTCACCTATCATTGGCACCTCAATTGCATTACGGGGAATTAATTGAGGCTACTCTCAAGGTGGAAAAGAATGCAGCTGCCATTGCTCAAGGTTCAAGATTAGAAAGGAAGCGCAACGGCCTCAGTTTCTTTTAGAACGAACTTAGTCAGAGTGCTAGGAAGAGAAGCAAGACTAGATGGGTTAGTAGTCGACAAATGAGCCAAGGAGCCTCTTCTAGTCATGGCTCAGTTAGATCACCTTCAATGCTCGAAGGTTCTCGAGATATAAAAGGCCTATTTTCAGAATGTAAAACTTGTGGTAGGAGGCATCTGGGCGAACGTAAGACGAGTACCACCACTTGCTTCCATTGTGGGCAGGAAGGCCATTATATGAAAGAATACCCATAATTAGTCGGCACAGAGAGGTCAGTGACAAAGCATTCAGCTTCCGCATCGGTCCATGGGAGTCAAAGAAAGGGAGGCAGAAGCTCCCAGTCGAGGGGACCAGGTGCTCCAGTTGCAGCAGGTAAATGTTCAGGAGGTAGAGGTTCAAGGGCTAGAGGAGCAACCCCAACAGGTCAACCAGTGAGACCCCGTACACAGGCCCGAGTATATGCAGTAATGCAACAGGAGGCTGATATAACCTCTGAAGTCGTGACAGATACTATTACAGTATTTAGCCGTGATGCATTTATATTTATAGATCTCGATGCTACCCATTCATTTGTATCCATGCATTTCGCTGAGACTACCAATAGGAAACCAGAACCCGTAGATTGTCGATTATGAGTATCAATTCTTACAGAGGATGTATTATTAGCAGACAAGTTGTATTTGGTTGTCAGATAGTTATTAAGGATTAAGAATTTTCGACAGATCTGATTCTATTGGATATCCGTGATTTCGATGTGATCTTCGGAATGGATAGGTTGTCTAGGCATCATGCCATAATGGATTACTTCCGTAAGGAAGTTAAGTTTTTTAGAGAGGGGGAGTCTAATGTAGTTTTTTTGGAGTACGAAAGATACTTGCTAATAGTTTGATTACAATGATGACAGCCTATAAAATACTTCAAAAATCGCATTAGGGATATCTAGTATATGTCATTGAAGCGAAGGGCACTGAAGTGAAATTGGAAGATATCTCAGTGGTTAGGGACTTCCCCAATGTGTTCCTAGAGGATCTTACTGGTTTACCATTGGACCAAGAGATCGAATTTGAGATAGAATTGATTCTTAGAACACAACCTATTTCCAAAGCACCCTATAGAATGACTCCTTCAGAATTGAAAGAATTAAAAGTACAGATGGAGAAGCTGGTGAATAAAGGATTTGTTAGGTCGAGTACCTCGCCTTGAGAGGCGTCAGTATTATTTGTGAAAAAGAAAGACAGAAGCATGAGGTTGTGTATTGATTACAGGCAAATGAATAAGGTGACTGTGCATAATCAATATCCACTTCCGAGAATAGATAATCTATTTGATCAACTTCAAGAATCCAAGGTGTTTTTCAAGATAGACTTGAGGTCCAGCTATCATTAATTGAAGATCAGAAAAGAAGATGTTCCCAAGACTACTTTTAGGATGCGGTACGGGTATTATAAATTTCTGGTCATACATTTCGGACTGACCAATGCCTCTGCAGCTTTTATGGATCTGATTAATAGGGTTTTCAAGTTGTATCTGGACAGATTTGTGATTGTATTTATTGATGACATTTTGGTATACTCAGGCAGTAAGGAAGAGCATGCAAAGCACCTTAGGATTGTACTGCAAATCCTCAAGGAACATCGACTGTATGCAAAGTTAAGTAACTATCAATTTTGGCTTGATCAGGTGGCATTCTTGGGGCATGTAATCTCCGCAAAAGGAATTTCAGTTGATCCTCAGAAAATTGAGGCAATAGCGAACTGGAGACAACCCACCAGTGTAATAGAAGTCAGAAGTTTCTTGGGTTTAGCTGGTTATTACAGAAAATTCGTAGAGGAATTTTCCAAGATAACCACCTAGATGACCAAGCTAACCCGAAAGGATGAAAAGTTTGTATGGTCAAATGCTTGTCAGTAGAGTTTTGATGAATTAAAAAAAAAAAAAAAAGCTAACTACGACTCCTGTGATCACAATTCCAACAGGAAGGGACAGATTCACAGTATACAGTGACGCCTCTAGGTAGGGCTTGGGTTGTGTGTTAATGCATAATGACAAGGTAGTTGCATATGCTTCTAGGCAATTGAAGAAACATGAGCAGAATTACCTTACACATGACCTAAAGTTGGCTGCAGTGGTATTTGCTTTGAGAATCTAGAGGCACTATCTATATGGAGTCCTTTGCTGGATTAATAGCCACCTTTCACGTGCGCTCTGTCCTGATTGAAAGAATTAGAGAATTACAACCTCAAGACCAGCATCTGATAGAACTGAAAAGCAAGATTGAATCTAGGCCACATCAGGACTTTTCGTTGAAAGATGATGAGACAATGGTTATGGGAAACAGGTTATGTGTTCCGGATGTCGCTGACTTGAAGAAAGAGATCAAGGAAGAAGCGCATTCATAAGCTTATGCAATGCATTCGGGAAGCACTAAAATGTATCATATCCTCAAGGAACATTACTGGTGGAAGGGAATGAAAAGAGATATCATAGAGTTTATGTCCAGATGCCTTACCTGCCAACAGGTAAAACTGAACATCAGAAACCGGCAAGATTACTACAGCCACTTCTCATACCTGAATGGAAATGGAAGAAGATTACTATGGATTTTGTGGTAGGACTTCTACAGAGCCAAAGTGGCCATGACGCGATATGGGTGATTGTAGACAGATTAATGAAGTTCGCTCATTTCCTACCTATCAAGAATAATTTCTCTCTAGAAAAGCTGGCCCAATTGTATGTTAATGAAATAGTGAGATTATATGGTACACCCGTTTCCACTATTTCAGATAAAGATCCCATATTCACTTCCCGATTTTGTCCAAGTCTTCAGAAAGCTCAAGGCACCAGATTGAATTTTAGTATGACGTTCCATCCACTGACAGATGGCCAATCGAAACGCACTATTCAGACATTGGAAGATATGCTTAAGGTTTGTGTGATTGAGTTTAAAGAAAGCTGGGATAGGAATCTACATCTGATAGAATTTACCTACAATAACAGCTATCAGTTCAGTATTGGTATGACACCTTATGAAGCACTGTATGGTAGAAAATGTAGAATGCCAATGTGCTGGGACGAGGTAGGTGAAAGAAAATTAATAGTTCCTAAGCTTGTCCAGATTACTTCAGAGAAAGTCAAGATTATCAAGGACAAGTTGAAAGTAGCAAATGATAGACAGAAAAACTATGCAGATAACAGAAGAAGGGATTTGGAATTTCAAGTACAAGATCGAGTATTTCTCAGAGTGTCGCCATGGAAATGGGTGTTACGATTTGGTAAACGTGAGAAACTGAGCGCACGATATGAGATTACAGAGAAAGTCGGGGAAGTGGCATACTAACTGAACTTGCCACCAGCACTAGCTAATATACATGATGTATTCCATGTTTCCATGCTCCGTAAGTATATAGCAGATCCTTCACATGTATTAAAAGAACAACCAGTGAAATTAAGAGAAAATTTAACCTATAAAGAGCAGCCAGTTCAGATTTTAGATAGAAGAGAATAGGTTATGTGTAACAAGGTTATTCCATTGGTTAAAATTCTATGGAGAAATTATGCAGTGGAGGAAGCCACATGGGAACTTGAGGAACAGATGAGACGATAATACCCCCACCTATTCTGAACAGGTACGTGATTTAAGTTTTATATGTTATTTAAATTTCGAAGATGAAATTTTAATAAGGAGGGGTGAATTGTAGGACCCCAAACTTTCATTTCATGATTAATAGTGAATTTATGGATAATAGTAATATTTTCGGATGAATAGTATCTGATGAATAGTAAAATTTTGAGACGGACCCCGGAAAATAAAAAATATTTAGAATGGTTAGTAGAACTCAGTAAAACTAAAACGGAGTAAAAAATGAGTCCGTTTGGGTAGTTTTTGAATGTTTCGAAAGTTATCCGAAAAAAATGCCTTTACAGCCAGGATTATGAATACTATTGACCTAAACTCCGTCTGAATTTTTTTTCAAAGCCATAGATTAAATCCTAAGAGATCTAATTAGAGTATTGTAAAATCAATTTGATGAATGGGTGATCATAGAATTAATTTGGAATTTATTTCGGAATGAATTGTATTAATTTTAATGTTAAAGGTATAAATGAGATTTTATGATATTAAACCCATTCTAAAAGCACAATCCATGTGATTATTGATGGACCAATGGTGGATTAACACCTAATAGTCATCTTTTAACTAAATTTGTGGTTGAGATTAATTAGAAATTGGTTAAGATAATGGAATGGATTATTATATAGTTAATGGACCAATAAAAGTGTGATTAGTGTAATAAAGGGATATGTTTGGCATTTTAGGTGATCATTAAGGGCAAAATGGTCATTAAGGGAGCCTAATATGTAAAGTTGAGTGCCAAATGAAGACAAAAAAGAAAGCATTCGATCAAACAAAGCTGGAATTGGGAAAAAAAAAAAAAGGAAAGAAGAGAAGAGAGAAGAACCAAAGAAAAAGAAGAAGCAAGAAGAAGACAGCTGCTGATCCAAGGTGATTTTCACCAAGTTTTCATCCTCTTAGCTTCAAGAATCATCAAGGAAAATTAGGTAAGTTAGTTGGTTGAATTTAGAGTTGATTTAAAGTGATTTTAATGAGTTTTTATGGGTTTTGTTGAAGATTGTAATTGATGGATGAGTTGATGTTGTTTGTGAGATATTTGAAGGTTGTTTATCATGATTTTAAGCTTAGAATTGAATTAGAATATGATATGAGGTTGGTTGGATTTTGTTAGTGTTTTGAAGGTTAGGGTTTGAATGGATGATGATGATAGTTGATGGATTTAATTGATTTTAGTTTATTGAATGTTAGATAAGTTAGATTGATGGTGATTTGTGTGATTTAATTGAAGAAAAATGAAATGAATGATTGTGTGTGTGTTGAGGTAGTGTATGAAAAGTATGGATGCCTAGTATGGGTGTATGGAGAAGTTTTAATTAAATGGATGAATTGGTATGAAATTTAATTTTGTTAGGTTGAAAGGCAACTTGAATTTTTATTGAATTCATGAGATACCATAGGGTATTAAAGTGTTTGAATGTGTAGGATGTTGAATGGAAACTAATGGAATGAAAATAAATGAAATTGGATGAAGTTGGTGGTGAAAATAATTAATGGAATGAGATTGGAAATGAATATGGTAATTTATTTATTTGATAAGGTGATGTAAAATTTTTTTAGATGGTGTTGATGAGTTTCCATGATTATATGATGGGTTTTAAGTGTAAAATTAGTTTAGTCGAAAGGTTATTTAAATTTAGAATGCAAAATGGTGTAGGTGGGATCGAAGCGGCGAAATCGAATTAGTGTTCGGACGACTGTAAAATCAATCGTGAGTGTCTTTTAAAATTTGTTTTTGAAAGTTTAATTTCTAATCAAATGTATTTTATATGTTATGCTTTTAAATTCATACGTGCGATATCATATATGAAATTTTAGTAAATGAATTTTATATGATATGCAGAATTTAAATATGTGAATCGATTATTCTGCTGCTTTAATTTTATTTCCGAGATTTTAGTTTATGAAAATGATTTTATATAGTTTATAAATGATAAGCAGCAAGATTAGAAACTGAAGGTTTTAGGCCTATGATACACCTTTTAGGTAATACAGAATGTTGCCGGTCAGAGTATCCTAACGTGCATGGTAGGGTCGGGGGCATTTTTGCATTAGACATACCTATTAGGATGGGAATGTGTCCGTTAGTCAGTCCAGTGTGTCGCCCTCTACACGTCTTGGGTATATATTAAGTTAGCGAGCTAGCTTTTACGTGGCGACGTAGGAATTCCACTACGTAAACCGGTGTGGTGGTTTAGCGATGTAGAAATTCCGTTCTACCTTCCGATACGATCTGAGCGATGCAGGATTTCCATTCCGCCGTATCTACCAAAGGTATTGCTAGGATGCGCCATCAGTGGTTGGCTGTTTCAGTTTATAGATTGTTTTTAGAAAAAAACGTCACCACTATTTCTAGTTTCAGCGAAAAAAAAACGAATTTGAAATTTTTATGATTTACATTATATATTTAATTTCAAAAAGCATAAATTTTATATAACAGTATTAAATTATTTTAGCATAACATATTTTTCAGGAAGGCTATTTTAGAAAATTTCAATTGATTTGAAATACTTGACACTCACTGAGCTCGTATAGCTCATCATATATTTTCAGTTTTATCAATAAACCTCTCCAAGTGCAGGCACGGGTACATCAAGGGCAGGAACACTTCCACAGGATTAAAGGACCGAATGCAATTAGTTGTGAATGTATATAAGTTAAATTGATATATTTTGTAAAGAAAGTAAATTGACACTTGTACATAAATTACATTATGTTTTGTAATTAATTTTGGGTGTAAATTATGTGATTTCAATTATGATATATATATATTTTATAGTTTTGATTTAAATTGTTATGGTTGTGTTGTGAATTAAAAATTGAGGGCCGGAGGCCCAAAAGTTTGGGGAAATTGATTGCTTTTTGAAGTGCTTATGTTTTGTAAACTTTCGCAGGGTGATATATTCAGAAAAACAGCCATTATGCTGCTCGAATTTTTATAAAATTATTTTGAAATTTAGCGAAATATAATGAAAAAATTTTTCCTTCGTTTTCGAAATAAATAGAGGAATTTGAAAGTTTAGCAAAAGTAAAATGGCTCAGCTTTATGGGAACTTTCCAACAGGGTCAGATATCCACTGGAGAGCTATCGTGGGGTGCTGGGCAGGCTGCTTAGGAGAAGGGGCCTGTCACTTATACTATAAATGTATTGTATAAAGTATGCCTTTAATTATGATGTAATAAAGTGCTTAGAAAGTGTTAATTTAGTTATAATAGAACTGTGAATAGACTGAAAATGTTTCCAAATTCAACTGGAGTTTTTAGGAGGATTTTCGAAGATTTAGAAAATTAAAAAAAAAGGGAGTGAGGGCGATGGAGGGGGGTGTGTCCAAATGAGTATTAAAATGCCCAAAGATGTGTTTTAGAAACCCAAACAGCACTTTCAAAGGAAATTTGGACTATTTCGGTAACATTCGACAGTTTTCGGAATCGAACTAAAAACTTTTTGAGGAACTGAAAAATGTATGGAACAGTTCCGGATGGTCATCAAGGCTCCGTGAAGTGTATTAAAAGTCCAAATATAAGCTTTGGAAATCCTAGGAGGGATTCTGAAAAGGTTTCGAAAAAATCAAAGGCATTTTAGGAAGTTTGAATTATAATAAATATGAAGTTGTGAAATCACATGTGATATTCAAATGTGAATGAAGCATGTATAAGACAAGTGGAGCAATGAGGAAACAAGAAGTGTGAATGAAGCATGCATGAGACAAGTGGAGTAATGAGATTAAACCTAAATAAAAAAGAAGAGAAAAGAAAAGTGTTTAGTTGGACTTGAATGAGAATAGTTAGAACTGAACTAGTCTTTATATTTCAACCAATCAAAAGTCTCCAAACCAAACTACTGGCAATTTCAAGATTTAAATTTAGTTTAGGGACAATTGTTGAAGCAAATAAAGGCTATATAAAGTTGACATGAGATTGAGATTAAGTTGAGAACAAAGAGCAATTTATGTGGGTTTGAAGAGCATTCATGAGTTAGAGAGAAACCAATGGGCAGCAGCTGAGATTGGTGAGTTTGAGATCATTTTGAGTGGTTTTCAAGTCCTACAAAGGGTGTATACAAGCCCAAGAGTGAAATCCATCAATGTCAAGTTGATTTCAAGGGGTTAGAATCATGTTTTCCATTACTAGTATGTTTAAACTTTTGAGTTATTGATTCCAAATGAATGGATGATGATTTTTGTCTATGGAATTAAAGATTTAGGACTTCAAAGAGGTAGCTAAGCAAGGCTAGTGACCAAAGAGCAAGAGGTAAGCTTACTAGTGAAAATGAATTTTTGATTGAAACTTAATTTAAAGTTGTTTAAGATATTAGTTGTCTTGCCATGAGTTGTGATGTGATTTTGATGTGAATTTAAGTTTAAAACTTGAAGAAATGTGGGTGTAGCGTGGGATGTGGGTCACGGCTAGGAGGGGCTTTGATGGTCCAACTTGAATTTGATTTATTTAAGTCATTTTCATGCATAATAATGTGTTTAAATATCAAATTATAAAGTTGAAATGAAAAGCCAAAATATGGTATATCCACTTGCTATGTTTCGGCCATAAGACATTTAATGTGTTAGACAACTGTTTTTGGATGTTTTAGATGATTATATAGGTCATGTTAATGATGGAGTTAATATGGAATGATAATGAAATTCATTGGATGTTAAAGTACATACCTTACGACCAAAGTTAGTATTGATGTTCAAGTGTATTGTTTCATGATTTTAACTTGAATTTGTATAATAATATATGCGTTTAAATGTGATTATGATGAGAAAAATTAATTTAGATGGATGGTATAAAAGATGGAGTGCATTCGGTCTAAGAGAGTTGAAATGGTTTCAAGAATTGATTTAGTGTATAGATGAGAAAAATTGAGTTCAAGGGAAATGTTTTGTATATGTTAATGTTTTGTATATGTTAAAGTGTTGAAATGTGATGTTAAAATTAGAAGTATAATGTGGGTTAATAAGCTGCCATGTTTTGGCATTAATGTGCTTGTTGTAATGGAAAGTTGTTTTTGGAGGATTCGAATGATTTTAAGGGTTATATGGATGATAGGAAATTGAAATTGAAGGGAAGACTATTAGATAGTTCAATGGTTGAATGTACATTAATGTGCCAATAAGAGTAAATATAAATGGTTAATTTTAGTTGCAGCGCTTTCTAAAACTAGAATATGAAAATATGTAGGTGACAAAGAAACAAAAGAAAGTCTAAATTGCGTGCCATAGTGAGGTGAGTTAAAAAAATAGGTGAGTGTTTGTTAGGTCATTAATTATCATTATTTTATGCCTATTTTACCTATTATTTATGTTGTGTTTTTGAGTAAAATTGGTGCTTTTAATTTGTTTCGTGCTTTTATATATAATCTTAGGTTTGGAGAAGAATAGAATGGAATTGGTGGTTTTTCATAATTAATTGTGGACCAAAGAATTTCGAAAGTCAAGAATCCAAATAAGGGTTAAATCATAAATATTCAGAGTTATTTGGGTTTAAATGACAAATGGAAGAAGCGGAGGACCTGATTGCAATTTGCCAGTCCACAACATGTAAAACGCGTAGAAAGGCTGTCGTTTTGGCGTGCCTACACAGGTGTGGATCAGGTGTGGTTGAGTACACAAAAGCGCGCTTGAAGAAGATGCTGATTGGTCTAGCGCGTGGATCCGAGTCAGGTCACAAGGATCCGCGTGTTTTGAAGTGTCGCCATTTCGGATGCGGGTTGCGTGATCCGGTTCGGGTCAGGCAGGGTCAGATCCGCGTGTTTTTGATGCTCTCTCTCTTTTGTTGCCGTTCCGGGTAGGGTTCTGACCCGTGCAGACATCCATGGGTCGCAAAGCAGATTCGCGTGTTTTTGAGTTTCTTAGCCACCAAGAAACCTAATTTTGGCTGACCTAAGCACTCTATAAATATATGTTTTTCACCATTCAGTCAGGGAGATAGCAGTGGAGGAGAGATCAGAGGTTTAGGGCGGCAGCAGCTATTCTTGGATTTATTCTTCTCTATTTATTTTTATTTTTATGTTTTCTTTTAAAACCATGTGTAGCTAATTTATTTGTTAGTTAGGGCTAATTTGAAGCCCTAAACATGAATTCAATATATTATTAGTTTTAATGAAGTGTTTTATTTTTGCATGATAAAATTAATTATCTCTGTTTAAATTGTATCCTATTTATTTTGTTTCTTTGATTAGCCATCTTAGGAGCATATTTTTAGGATTGTGTTGTAGGAATATAAACTGCACATCATACAGACATATTATTTATTTGCAACAATCAATTGCTTACGAACCAATTGAGAGACATTAATTCATAAATACTTGGGATAGACATCATGTTCTAGGATTTGTGTGACATTCATATTCTTTAATGCTTAATGGATTCCTATTATTTAACCTGAGTAGACATCATGCTAGGTTATAATTAAGAATACACGCATCTACGTAGACATCATGCGATTTGCATATTATTTATGGAAGAATCGATACGACATGAGTTAATCATACCTTGTCTTGAATGTTTTTATCATGCATTAATATTATTATGCTTCATTTATCTATTTATAGATTGAATGATTATTTAGTGGTGGATAAGATGTCTTAGCTAAGTTTTTCTTTTATCGATTGTCTTTATTAAATTTTGTTTTCTTATTGCAATTAGATTTGAACCCAATTTTGAAAATATTTTTCATTTAATTTAATTGTTTAAATAAACTTGAAATTTAAATAAAGATAATAACTTCTCGTGGGATCGACCCTTGCTTATCTACTATACTCGATAACAATTTGTGCATTTGCAAGGTTTTAATAAATTTGGTTTATTAAAAAAATTAACCAACAAATTTTTAGCGCCGTTGCCGGGGAGTTATTACTTGCTTTAATTTTAAGTTTATTTTTGTTTTATTTTCTGTTATTTAATTTGAATTTTATTTCTTTTTAGGTTTATGCAAGGTCGTCGCTCACGAAGTGTCACTCGTGAACCATACGATCCTGAAGTTGAAAGAACTCTCTGTCAACTAGTTAGAAGAGCTAGAGAGGCAAACATGGAGGACCAACACCAAGATGCAATAATTCCAAGGGTTGTCAACAATTGTACAAGACCACTCCAAGACTTTGCAACACCAATGGCCACCGACCAACCATATTGCATTGTCTACCCAACTCACAACAATAATTTTGAGATCAAGAGTGATACAATCCATCTCTTACCCCAATTTTATGGCAAAGTAGGAGAAGATCCACACCTACACATAAAAGATTTCTTTGCTGTATGTGCCACAATGCACACCGGAGGGGTGAGTGATGAAGAGATCCGCTTGAGGTTGTTCCCATTCTCTCTGAAGGACAAGGCAAAAGAGTGGTTATATTCTTTGCCAAGTGCTTCAATTCATACATGGACCGAGTTGATGGTGAAGTTCCTTTCCAAGTACTTCCCAGCTAAGAAGATCAATCAAATCCGCAAGGAGATTGTGGGGATATCTCAGAATGAAGGAGAACCCTTTCATGAGTATTGGGAGCGATACCAACGCTTACTCAATTCCTGTCCACTCCATCAAATTGAGGATTGGTTACTTATCCAGTATTTTTATGAGGGGTTGCTTAATGAAGATCGAACAAGGGTGGACTCATCAAGTGCTGGTTGCTTAATGAAGAAGAATGTCGATGAAGCAAAACAGTTGCTTAAAGGCTTGGTAGAAAATTCGCAACAGTACTATCAATACAGGAGTACTCCAAAGAAGGCTAGAATATACGAGGTAAGTACCAAAGATTATGGTCCTGAAATTGCTAACTTAGCTCGTCTTGTGCAACAATTACTTTCATCAAAAGTGTGCGCGGTATGCACAAATCAAGGCCACTCTTCAGAGGATTGTCCTATTGTGAATGGGGAAGTGGATCAAGTTAACTACCTGCAGCAACAACAAAGACCAAGAAATGATCCATTCTGAAATACCTACAATCCAAGATGGAGGCAACACCCAAACTTTGGGTGGAAGAACAACCAGAACCAAGTGCAACAACAATTCCAACAGAATCAGAACTTCTCACTTCAGCAACAAGCTCAACATGCTCCTCCTAAGCAAGGCTCAAATTTTGAAGAAATGTTTGCATCTTTTATGCAAGAAACAAGACAAGCCAATGCTCAAATGGCCGCAACTGTCAAGAACTTGGAAACTCAAATGGGACAGAGCATACGAAATTTAGAAAATCAAATTGGGCAAATTGCAAGCTCATCCAACCAAAGGGAACCAGGAAGATTACCCAGTCAAGTCGTCCCAAATCCGAAAGGAGGAGTGGAATCTACTAAGGCGATTACCCTTCGAAATGGTAAACAGGTTGGAGGACAAGATAAGGATGAACCAAGAGACATAGAAGATGTTGAGGAAGGACAAGATGAGAAAGTGAGCGATAAACTCAAGCATGAGACAACTCAACAAGAGAAGAAAAAGAAGAAAGAAGAAAGAAGAAAGTGAGATTACTCTTGAAGTGATTGCCCGGATGCCATATCTAGGAAGGTTTTTGAAGAATAAAAAGGAAAGCAACAATAAGGACATCATGGAGATATTCAAGAAGGTTGTTATCAACATTCCTCTACTAGATGCTATTCAGTAAGTACCAAAGTATGCCAAATTTCTCAAAGAGCTCTGCACCAATAAGAGGAAATTTAAGGAGCAAGAGACAATGACATTGAATGAGGAGGTTTCAGCCATCCTTCTAAGGAAGTTACCTCCGAAGCTAAAAGACCCAGGCAGTTTCACCATTCATTGTGTTATAGGAACTCAGAGGTTTGAGAGGGCATTACTCGATCTAGGTGCTTCAGTTAATTTAATGCCTTTTTCTGTTTTTGAATCTTTACAGGTAAGTGAACTCAAGGAGACATCAGTAAGCATACAGCTTGCAAATCGATCAATTCGATACCCAAGAGGAGTGCTAGAAGATGTGCTAGTTAAAGTGAATGAGTTGATCTTTCCAGTTGACTTCCTTGTGCTAGAGATGGAGGATGCACCCATATCAGGACGGGATCTACCTTTAATCCTCGGGAGACCATTCATACGCATTGCAAAAACTATGATTAATGTTCACGAGAGGACATTTACTATGTCAATGAATGAGGAGACGGTAAAATTTAATGTCTTTAATGCATGGAAATATCCTCCTGATGATAGTGCTTGTTTTGCAGTGGAACTTGTGGATAATTTGGTGTATGAAGCTATCATGACATCGTCAGACACAACAATGCTAGAAAGGGTACTTACTCATGGTCTACTTGATGAGAAAAAAGTAAGGAAGATGATGAGAGACTTATGGAATAACCCGTGGCGTGATTAGGGGCAAAGACCAAGATGCCTGATTGAAGAGAGCAATTCGCCACTAACAGAGACAATCAATTTACTCCAATCCACTCCAAAGTTTCAAGGGAAGTACTCTTCATCCTTCAAACCTTTACCTATTTCATCTAATGAGCTTGTTCCATCTGTTGTGAAGCCACCCAAGGTGGAGTTAAAACCTCTACCTGAGACATTGAGATATGCATACCTGGGGAAGAAAAAAACTCTGCCCATCATTATTGCAGCAAATTTGAGCAAAGAAGAAGAGGAAAAGCTTCTTAGAGTTTTGAGGGACCATGCGACAGTCATAGGGTGGACCATAGCAAACATTAAAGGTATCAGTCCTATCACATGCATGCATAGAATACTGTTGGAAGAAGAGGCACGTTCTATAAGAGAAGCCCAAAGGAGACTCAATCCAGTGATGAAAGAGGTGGTTAAGAAAAAAGTGATAAAACTCCTTGATGTTGGCATCATCTATCCTATTTCTGATAGCAAATGGGTAAGTCTAGTGCAAATGGTACCAAAGAAATCTGAAATAACAGTGGTCAAGAATGAGAACAATGAGCTCATACCTCAAAGGCTTCAAACAAGTTGACGTGTCTGCATCGATTATAGAAAGCTCAACAATGCAACTCGAAAGGATCATTTCCCTTTATCATTCATCGATCAGATGTTGGAACCCCTAGCGAGACATAGTTATTATTGTTTTCTTGATGGATACTCAGGCTATAATCAGATTGCCATAGTACCAAAAGATGAAGAGAAAACAACTTTTACTTGCTCATTTGGTACATTCGTCTACAGAATGATGCCTTTTGGACTATGTAATGCACCCGCCACTTTCCAGAGATGTATGATGTCCATCTTTTCAGATATGGTCGAAGACATAATAGAGGTATTCATGGATGATTTCTCAGTTTTTGGAGACTCTTTCGACCAATGCCTACACAATCTATCCTTAGTACTACAAAGGTGTCAAGAGAGCAACCTTGTTCTTAATTGGGAGAAATGCCACTTCATGGTGCAAGAAGGTGTTGTTATTGGTCACATTATTTCAAGTAAAGGGATTGAAGTGGATCGTGCAAAGATTGAGGTAGTCAAGAGCTTGCCACCACCAAAGTCAGTGAAAGATGTGCGTTCATTCCTGGGACATGCAGCGTTCTACCGAAGATTCATCAAGGATTTCTCCAAGATCTCAAGACCACTATGTCGATTACTGTAGAAAGAAGTAGAGTTTGACTTTGATGATGAATGTTTGAAAGCATTCAGCACTCTGAAGGAAGCACTTACAACCACCCCAATCATGCAACCACCTGATTGGAAATTGCCATTTGAATTGATGTGTGATGCTTCAGACTATGCTATAGGAGCTGTTCTTGGGCAAAGGATGAATAAGATACCTCATGCCATCTACTATGCTTCGAGAACTCTCAATGATGCCCAACTTAACTACTCTACAACTGAAAAAGAGTTGATAGCAGTGGTATTCGCATTGGAAAAGTTTCGTTCTTATCTTATAGGAACGAAGGTGTTAGTGTATTCTGACCATGCTACTCTAAAATATCTATTGCACAAGAAAGATGCAAAGCCGAGACTCATTCAATGGATCCTTTTACTTCAAGAATTTGATATGGAGATTCGAGACAAGAAATGGAGTGAGAATGTAGTTGCTGATCACCTAAGCCGATTGACACATGGCCCAAATGATGAAGAAGACATGTTGCCTTTGAAAGAGAGTTTCCCTGATGAATAACTCTTCAGTGCACAACACCAGGAGCCGTGGTTTGCTGATATGATCAACTACTTGGAGACAAAACAGCTTCTATCAGATTTGTCACAGTATCAAAAAGACAAGTTAAAGAAAACAAGTAAGTACTTCATATGGGATGACCCTTACCTTTGGAAGTTCTGCTCTGATCAGATCATAAGAAGGTACGTACCTGAAAATGAATTTCACTCTATTCTTATCTTCTGTCACTCCTCTCCCTACGGAGGTCACTTCGGTGCTAAAAAGACAACATTGAAACTTTTACAAAGTAGATTTTATTGGCCTAGTCTTTTTCGCGATGCATACCTTTTTTGTGCCGCTTGTGACCAATGCTAAAGAATGGGCAACATAGGTAAAAGAAATCAAATGCCTTTAAATTCTATTTTGATAGTTGAAATTTTTTATACGTGGGGCATTGATTTCATGGGTTCTTTTCCATCTTCTTTTGGTTTTCTTTATATACTTGTGGCTGTAGATTATGTTTCGAAATGAGTGGAAGCAATTCCAACCCATACTAATGATGCTAAAGTTGTTTCAAAGTTTGTGAAGGATAACATATTTTCTAGGTTTGGAACACCAAGAGCAATCATTAGTGATGGCGAAAGCCATTTTTGCAATAGATCTTTTGATGCTCTCTTGAAGAAATACGGGGTCACACATAGAATTGCAACACCATACCATCCCCAAACCAGTGGACAAGTGGAGATAAGCAATAGAGAGATCAAGCATATACTGGAGAAGACGGTTAACCCAACATGAAAGGATTGGAGCGTGTGTCTCAATGATGCACTTTAGGCATATAGGACTGCATACAAGACACCAATTGGGATGTCTCCATTTCGACTAGTGTATGGGAAAACTTGTCATCTCCCGGTTGAGTTAGAACATAAAGTCTGGTGGGCCATCAAGGAGTTCAACTTTATACGAGATGAAGCTGGCAACAGGAGAAAGCTACAACTGATGAAACTTGAAGAGCTAAAGAATGAAGCTTATGAGAGTGCAAGAATTTACAAAGAGAAGACGAAAGTGTTTCATGACAAAGCCATTCAGCACAAGGAATTTGTTGTTGGACAACAAGTTTTACTACATAATTCTCGTCTTCGTCTCTTTCCTGGGAAGCTTCGCTCAAAATGGTATGGTCCTTTCACTGTCACTAAAGTTTTTCCACATGGTGTTATTGAGATTCACAACTATAGAAATGGAACAACATTCAAAGTGAATGGCCATCGCCTCAAGCTCTACCACCAATCATGTGAGATGCCTCAGGAGGGTGCTACTTTGGTTGATCCTCAACTTTCAAGAGAGTGAAAGAGAGTCAAGACATCTAGCCAAGATGTTAACTAAGGCGCTTGATGGGAGGCAACCCATCTGGGTAATTTCGTTCCTTTTCTTTTCTTTTATTTTTGTTTTTCACTCTTCTCTTACTTATGCTTTACATTTGAAACCTTGAGGACAATGTTTAGTTTAGGTTTGGGGGTGATGAAAAACGTTTTAGGTTTTAGGTTTTGATAAAAATTTTTGAAAAATTTTCTTTTTTTTTTAGTTTTTCAATTCTACCCATAACAAGTTAGCTAGTTGCTTTGTGTTTGTTGATGGAATTTTTTTTTTTTTTTTTATGCATGTTGTTGATTGGATATCTTTACTAGGGAGTAGCCATGAACATCTTTGCGTGATTTGAGACTTTTGAATACTATGATCTTAGTTAATTGAGCGGATGAATATTATAATTGCATAAATTATGGACAATTAGTGGAGACTACCCTTGGTGAGGATTTGAGCTTTTAAACTGTTTCTTTTTGAGAGATTTAATTGTTTCTACTCTTTAAACACTCTTCGCCTTTGTTCTTAATAGATGATTTCTATAGGTTTTGCATTGAATACTAAAGAACAAATCATCATTGTAGATAACATGAGTTGCTTTGATTCAAGAATTGGATGCACTTCTTAGAAATAATATAGGCAAGTTTTCACCAAATAAAAGCCTATTCTCTCACTTTGAATTGAAATACATCATCAAACCCTTTGAAGCTAAACATATTTAGTCTTTTTCTTTGTCTACCCTTACTAAATGACCCTATTAAGCCTTAAATTTAATCATACCATATAAGTTTGGGATCATGCCAAGTGGTGCAAGGGAGGAGAATTAAAGTGTTAGTATTGATATGATGTGCGCATAGGCATATGCATTGAAAAAGTTTGCTTCTATGCATTATGCATGAAAAAAAAAGAAGTTGAAAACATTGAAAAAAAAAAGGGTAAAAAAAAAAAAGAATAAAAATGTAAGGAGCATAAATCATGTTTTATGATGCCTAAATGTGCGAGGGAAAATGGAAGTGAATGGAGGGAGAGTGAAGAATAGAAAAGAAAGAAGGTTGTGATGAATAAAAGAACAATGAATGAAGTGCTTTGGTGTGATCCTAAGTTTCTTTTGAACCTAGACTTTTATTGCTTACTCATTAATCAACATTAGCCCAAATACAACCTTGAATAAAGCCTATTCATCTTTGAAGGGGGAAGTCCAGTTTGAGAGTTGAAGTATGTCATCATTCTTTATCTACGTTCGTAGTATTTAATTCCATCCATGAGATCTATCCACTTAAAATTGCGGTTCTTTTTAATATCTATATTCATATGTGATGTAAAAAACACTTGTTATGCCTTTATATAACTTTTGCCACATATGATTGCATGAGTGGTTGCCTTAAGACTCTTAAGAGAGATATGAGTGATATCTTGTGAGGATTAGAGTCGAGGCGAAATAGGTCCATGACATGTGAACATAGTGTTTTGAAATGAGATTGCTTTGAGAGTGGTGTGAGATTGTTGACAATTATGTTTTAGATTATTAATGACTTATCTTTAGTCTTGATACAAGATCATGCATGTATGAGATTTTTGTTGATCTGCATTTAGTGACATGTTGATGAGTTATAGGTGGAATGTTTTAATGTTTGTTGGTATCGTTGCTAGTAAACCCTCAAGAGACACAACTCCTCCTACTAGGGACACCTAGAGGTTTAAAGGCTTGTGGCATTCGCTCAATGCCATCGTGTTTACCTACGAAAATGGATTGTGTTTTATTTTCCATATTTTTAGATTAGCTTGTTTTAAAGTTCTAATTTTGCTCGAGGACTAGCAAAATATAGGTTTGGGGGTATTTGTTAGGTCATTAATTATCATTATTTTATGCTTATTTTACCTATTATTTATGTTGTGTTTTTGAGTAAAATTGGTGTTTTTAATTTGTTTCGTGTTTTTATGTGTAATCTTAGGTTTGGAGAAGAATATAATGGAATTGGTGGTTTTTCATAATTAATTGTGGCACAAAGAAATCAGAAATCTGGACCAAAGAATTTCGAAAGTCAAGAATCCAAATAAGGGTTAAATCATAAATATTCAGAGTTATTTGGGTTTAAATGAAAAATGGAAGAAGCGGAGGACCTAATTGCAATTTGCCAGTCCACAACATGTAAAAAACGCAGAAAGATTATCGTTTTGGCGCGCCTACACAGGTGTGGATCAGGTGTGGTTGAGTACACAAAAGCACGCTTGAAGAAGATGTTGATTGGTCTAGCGCGTGGATCCGGGTTGGGTCGCAAGGATCCGCGTGTTTTGAAGTGTCGCCATTTCGGATGCGGGTTGCGTGGATCTAGTTCGGGTTAGGCGGGTCAGATTCGCGTGTTTTTTATGCTCTCTCTCTTTTGTCGCCGTTCTGGGTAGGGTTCTGACCCGTGCACACATCCATGGGTCGCAAAGCAGATCCGCATGTTTTTGAGTTTCTTAGCCACCAAGAAACCTAATTTTGGTCGACCTAAGCACTCTATAAATATATGTTTTTCACCATTCAGTCAGGGAGACAGCAGAGGAGGAGAGATTAGAGGTTTAGGGCGGCAGCAGCTATTCTTGGGTTTATTCTTCTCTATTTATTTTTATTTTTATGTTTTCTTTAAAACCATGTGTAGCTAATTTATTTGTTAATTAGGGCTAATTTGAAGCCCTAAACATGAATTCAATCTATTATTATTTTTAATGAAGTGTTTTATTTTTGCATGATAAAATTAATTGTCTCTGTTTAAATTGTATCTTATTTATTTTGTTTATTTGATTGGCCATCTTAGGAGCATATTTTTAGGATTGTGTTGTAAGAATATAAACTGCACATCATACAGACATATTCTTTATTTGCAACAATCAATTGCTTACGAACCAATTGAGAGACATTAATTCATAAATACTTGGGATAGACATCATGTTCTAGGATTTGTGTGACATTCATATTCTTTTAATGCTTAATGGATTCCTATTATTTAACCTGAGTAGACATCATGCTAGGTTATAATTAGGAATACACGTATCTACGTAGACATCATGCGATTTGCATATTATTTATGGAAGAATCGATACGACATGAGTTAATCATACCTTGTCGTGAATGTCTTTATCATGCATTAATATTATTATGCTTCATTTATCTATTTATAGATTGAATGATTATTTAGTAGTGGATAAGATGTCCTAGCTAAGTTTTTCTTTTATCAATTGTCTTTAGTAAATTTTGTTTTCTTATTGCAATTAGATTTCAACCCAATTTTGAAAATATTTTTCATTTAATTTAATTGTTTAAATAAACTTGAAATTTAAAGAAATATAATAACTTCTCGTGGGATTGACCCTTGCTTGTCTACTATACTCGATAACGATTTGTGCACTTGGAAGGTTTTAATAAATTTGGTTTATTGAAAAAATTAACCAATAGTGTCCCTTCTGAAACAATTTCGAATCATTACATTTCCATCTATTTTAAATTTATGTTTATGTTTAAAGTTATTCATTGAAATATTTGGTAATAATTTCTGTTAAAGTAAATAACTTATTGGAATCTCCTAGATGATTTATTAAAGTTTTAAAGAAATGCGAAATGTGAAATATGAAAAGTAATTGAAATAGAAATGTTTTATAAACTTATGGTACACCTGATAGGTATTCCAGAACATGATAAATTTAAAGATAGATCAGAAGACAATACCTGCTACCCAAATCCTTGAGGGTCGAGGCCCAAGAAAGGCCCAAGAGAAGGGGTAGCCGGGCGGTTGCATCCGAATCCATGAAGGTCGAGCTCGAGGCCGAGGCCTAAGAGTGGGGATGAACTGACTCGTTACATAAAAAGGTTGTCCTACCTAGAGATTTATAGGGATTTCCAATCAGAGTACCCGAATCTATGCATGGCAATGTTAAGAGTGTCTATCACCAACAGTGAGAGGGATTAAGTCAATTTGTCCGATTAGTATGTCGTCCATGCACGAATTAAGGTATATTATAGCTAGCGCCCTACTGGACAAAAAGCCAAAGAGAAGGTAATTTCTATGGAGGTCCGAGCGATGGTACATTCCACTCGTACCTAAAGTACCATATAATATAGATTAACAGTGGTTGGCCTGTTTTTATATAGAAATTTTCCTAAAGTTTTATTATCACCATTATTTATGTTTTACAGCAAAGAATTTAAAAGCATTTCAAAATGGTTCTCCGAAATCAAATTTATAAAGTTTGATTTATATTTATAATGGAAGTTTATAAAAGCATTTAAACTCAAAGATTGAATTTCAGGAAAACTGATTTTATTATCATAGCACGGAAATGTTTATAAATATGTTTAAAGAACTTTAGAGAGGTTTATTTTATAAAGAGAAACCATTATAGAATTTTATAACACTCATTGAGCTCGTTTAGCCCACCCATATTTTATGTTTTTATAAACAAAATCTCCCCAGGGACAGGCATAAGGACTGGTGCATCCGTAATAGGGACTCTGATATAGGATTGGATGGGCTAAGTCGTGTGTGTTGTATATTCATGTATAAATGCTTGTATATTTCATATATTCATTTGTATATATTTTGGAAAATGTATAAATGTGTTTATATGCATGACATATAATTGTTTTTTAAATTGTTTTTGAATTCGAATGTATATTTAAGGTTGCTTGTGGCTTTAAGATAAAAAAGGTCTGAGGCCTAGAAGTTGAAAAAATGTTTGTTTTTAGAAGTGTGCAAATTTTTTTGTGATTTGTTATAGGGTGGCATGTTTAGAAAAATAGACGTTATACTGCCCAAATCTTTATTAAATCTATTTTATAAATGTGTGAACAAAAAAAAAAGTCTACACTTGTTTCCGTTTCTAAAAGACGAATGATAAAGATTCATAGCAAAGTAAAATAGCTTAACTTCACAGGAACCTTTCAGTCGGATTAGATATCCGTTGGAGGGTACCGTGGGGTTGCCGGCGGGCTACCGATGGTATGAAAATAGAGGTATAGGAACGGGGCCCGTCAGGTTGGTATCAGAGTCGTGGTTTTGAAATAGGATTATGTATTTTCCTATTTTATTGTATAAATACTAGTAACCCAAACAATTTTTATTACTATCATGTATATGATTTTAAAAATTTCAAGTGTTTCATAAAATTATTTGTTGAAATCACAGCACGATGCACAGACGAGGTCGTAGGGGTCCGCACAGAGCCCTCTCAAGAGCTCCAACACCAGATGTACCCTCCGCCGAAAAGGCAGAGCGTGCAACGGGGTTGGGTACTACCCCTGTAGATCAAACCTATCCAGGATCGTCGGCACCAGCAAAACTAGTCGATAAAAATTTTAATGAGGAGCAGGCCAGATTTTGTTGGCAGAGGTACGACAACCGCGAAAGGTCCCCAAGGAGCAGAAATATTCAATTGAATGTGCTTGTAAGTTGGGAGCGAAGTCGTTTGATGGGAGTGGCAATCTAGAGAGTGCCCTAGTATGGCTGAATCGAGTCACCAAGATATATAAAGTGATGGGGTGCATAGATGATTAGAGAGTCCTGTTCTCCTCCTTCCTGCTAAAGGATCAGTGGAAAGACTGGTGGAGGCTCTAGAAATACGACATTCAGACGGGGTGTCATGGATAGTTTTCTAGGGGAGTTCATAGACAGATTCTATCCAAAGAGTTACAAGGATTCATGGATAGAAGAATATTTTAGATTAGAGTAAGGATCAACATCCATGATCGACTACAAAAAGAAGTTCTCCCAACTGGTCCGAATCATCGTGTTTATTACAGATGACGAAGAATAAAAGTGTAAGAGATTTATTGTCGGTCTAAATCCCAACCTTTGGATCCATTTATTATTGGCCTCCCAGACACACTACGGGGAATTGATAGAGGCTGCAATGAAAGTAGAAAGGAACACGACAGCCATCGCCCAAGCCAGAAAATCAGAGCTGAAGCACAACAAATCCAGCGCGCACTCGAAAGGGCCCAACAATGTTCCCCGAAAGAAGAGTAGATCCAAATAGAGTGGTGGCAGAACAATGAGTAAGGGAGCTGACAAGCCCCTCTCCCTAGGTAGCCTGCCCGACACCTTAGGATAGCCCTTCAGTAGATATCTGATCCCGTTGGAAAGTTCTCATGAAGTTGAGCCGTTTTATTTTTGCTAAATTTTTCAAATCCTCTGTTTATTACGGAAATGTAGGGAAAATTTTTCATTTTGTTTCACTTGATTTCAAAATAATTTTGTAAACATTTGGACAACATAACGATTGTTTTTCCGAATATATCACTCTGCGAAAGTTTACAAACTATAAACACTTCTAAAAGCAATCAATTTCCTCAAACTTTTGGGCCTCCGGCCCTCCATTTCCAACTCACAACACAAACACAATAATTTCAATCAAAACTGGAATATATATATATATAACATAATTGAAATCACATGATTTAAACGCAGAATTATTTACAAAACATAAGGTAATTTATACACAAGTGTCAATTAGCTTTCTTTACAAAACACATCCATTCAATTTATATACATTCACAGCTAAATATTCCCATCCTAGAAGCATGAATTTCTATTGAGTTAGCGAGCTAGCTTCTACGTGTCGATGCAGGAATTCTGCTACGTAAACCGATATGATGGTTAAATATCCAAGACGTGCAAAGGGCGACATACTAGACTGACTAATAGAAATATTCCCATCCTACCATGTATGTCTAATGCAAAAATGTCCCTGACTCTGCCATGCATGTTAGGTTACTCTGACCGGCAAACTCCTATATTACCTTAAAGGTGTATCACTGGCTAAAACTTTCAGTTTCTAAACCTATTGCTTATCATTTATAAACTGTATAAAATCATTTTCATAAACTAAAATCTTGGAAATAAAATTTAAAGCAGCAGTATAATTGATTCACATATTCAGTTTCTGCATATCATATAAAACTCATTTACTAAAATTTCATATATGATATCACACGCATGAATTTAAAAGCATAACATATAAAATCTAATTGATTAGAATTAAAATTTTCAAAAACAATTTTAAAAGACACTCACAATTAGTTTTATGCTCGTCCGAGCACTAATTCAATTTCACCGCTTTGATCTCCCCTACACAATTTCGCATTCTAAATTTTAATGACTGTTTGACTAAACTAATTTCACACACATTTAATCATGGAAACTCATCAAAACACCAATTCAAACAATTTTACATCACATTTCTTCCTTTGGCCATACATTACATACACCACCATCCATATACTAACTAAAATTTTTATTTCATAACCACATCCCTTCCTAACCATTTCTTGAATTGAATCCACACACAACCATCTTTATGTCATGATGGTAACTCATTCATTTCACCAACACATTATCAACTAAATAAATTACCATATTCATTTCCAATCCCATTCCATTAACTATTTTCACAACCAACTTCATCCAACTTCATTTATTTCCATTCCATTAGTATCCATTCATTTTATTTCACATCCAAACCTCACATAGCAACATCAATTCTCTTGAATTCAACTAAACAAACAATTTCCCTTTATACTAGAAAAATTCAAAGTCATGCAAAATCAACATTTTCTTTAATTTTCTCTCCACTAACTAACTCAAAACCATTAAAATCATCACTCAAATTCAACAAATACCAAAAATTAGTCACATCTCAACATACACCCCCATTTTGCCATCCAACCCATCAAATCATACAAACCCATTCAATTCACTTTTCTTCATTTTAATGCATCAAACATCACCACAACATCTCAAATAACATCTAACATAAAAAAAAAAAAAAATCAATTAAATTAAACTTATTTTCAAAAATCATCAAAACCCTAACATCCTTACCTTATTATTAAACTTCAATCAAATTTGATTCAAGCTTTCTCCCACCTCTAAGCTTGGTTTGATGATGACTAGACTCTAATCAAACCAAAATTAAAATCATATTTCATCAATTCACAAAACTCATTTAAAACCACATCAAACTAATATAAAAATTAATCAAATCACTCACCTATTTTTCTTCACTTGTTTCTTGTTCAATATTGATGAATTTATGGGTGAGAGAGTGATGAAAAACCCCTTGAACACCAGCCCTTCTTCTTCCTTCTTTCTTCTCTTCCATGGTTTCTCTCTCCTCTTTGTTTTTCTTTTCTTTCTTTCGGTTTCTGCCTCTCTTTGTCAAATGCTTCTTGCTTGGTCTTCATTTGGCCTTCAACTACATATACTAGGCTTCCTTAATGACCATTTTGTCCTTAAAATTCACCTAAAATGCCAAACATATACTTTAGTCACACTAATCACAATTTCATTGGCCATTAACTATAATTATCCACTACACATATTTTAACCAATTTCTAAATTATCTTCATCACATATTTAGTCAATATAAGGACCATGAGGTGCCAATCTATCATTGGTGCATCCATAATCACAAGGATTGTGTTTCTTGAATGGTTTTTATCTCATATAATCTCTATTAATACCACTAACTTTTACATTTATTCTCATTCACTTTCAAATAAATTCCAAGAAAATTCCATAGTCGTCCAATTATCAAATTGACTACACAATACTCAAATTAGGTGTCTTACCATTCAATTCACGACTTCGAAAAATTTTTAAATGGAGTTTAAATCAATAGTATTCATATTTTCGTCTGTAAGAGCATTTTCATCAAATAACTTTCGGAGCCCTCAAAAACTATTCAAACAAACTCATTTTTGCTCTGTTTCAGTTTCATTATATTCTACTGATCATTCTACACATTTTTTTATTTTCCGGGGTTTAACTCGAAAATTTACTATTCACCAAGTTACTATTCATCTAAAATCACTATTCACTTGAAAATCCTACTATTCATCCGTAATGTATTATTTATCATGAAAATGAAAAATTCAGGCTCTTATAGAAGCATCATCCAGTCAGGGATCAGTTAGGTCCCCTGCAGCGTCCGGAGGCTCCTATATCACGAGAGGCACTGGTATAGTGCTAGAGTGCAGAACTTGTGGGAGGAGACACGTGGGCCAATGTTGGATAGGTAGAGATATCTGTTATCGCTATGGATAGGAGAGCCATTGTGTGAGAGAGTGTCCACAGTTAGCCACCACCGTCAGTTCAGCGGCTAGGCCCTCAGGAGCAGTAACTCCCATATAGTCTAGTGTCAGCCAAAGATAGGGAGGTAAAGGCTCTCAGACGAGATGACAAAGTAGCACGGCACCAACTAGAGGTTCAGGGAGTAGAGAAGTACCTTCCACAGGTCAGCCTGGTAGACCATGTGCCCAGACCTGAGTATTTGCCATTACCTAACAAGAGGCGGACACTGCTTCGGAAGTCGTTACCGGTATGATTTCTGTTTTTGATCATGATGCATATGCATTGGTAGATCCCGAAGCCACACATTCTTTTATGTCCGTACCCTTTTCGACAAAGGCCAACACGGAAGTACAACCGTTAGAGGGTGTTATCATAGTTTTCATCCCAGCTAGAGACTCGTTATTGATTGAGAAAATAGTGATAAATAGTAAGATTACGATAGAAGGCAAAAAGTTTCCAGCGAACCGGACCATACTAAACATTCGAGATTTCGATGTGATCTTAAGAATGAATTGGTTATCCAAACATCGGCCTACGGTGGATTGTTACACGAAAGAGGTTAGATTGGCCAAATCAGGACAACAAGAGGTAGTATTTTGAGGGATACGAAAAGTAATTGAAACCAGTATGATCACCGCCATATCAACTAATAAGATGCTCCATAAGAGATATCAGGGGTACCTAGCATATATGATTGAGTAGAAAAAGGATGAAGTTCACCTGGAAGATATCCTAGTGGTCAGAGAGTTCCCAGATATATTCCCAGAGGATCTCTTAGGTTTACCACTACCTAGGGAGATAGAATTCTAGATAGATTTAATTTTGGAAACTGTACAATCTCAATCACTCCTTATAGGATGGTTCCAGTAAAGTTGAAAGAGTTAAAGATATAGATGAAAGAACTATTGGAAAAGGGTTTCGTAAGACCCAATCACTCTCCATGGGGGGTTCCAGTATTATTTGTCAAGAATAAAGATGGGAACTTTAGATTATGTGTTGACTATAAGCAACTGAATAGAGTAACGATACAAAATCAGTATCCGCTCCCGAAGATTGATGATCTATTTGATTAGTTACAGGTATCCAGAGTCTATTTGAAGATTGACCTGAGGTCGGGCTATCATAAGTTGAAAGTTCATAATGAAGATGTCCCGAAGACTACTTTCAGTACTTGGTATGGGCATTATAAGTTCTTAGTCAAGCCCTTTGAGCTGACAAATGTCTCAGCTTCATTTATGGACCTAATGAATAAGGTCTTCCGAGTTTATCTGGACAAGTTCATAATTGTATTTATTGATGGCATCCTAGTGTATTCAAGCAGTCATGAGGAGCATAATGAACACCTCAGGATAGTGTTACAGATTTTACAAGAGCACCAGTTGTGCGTGAAGTTTAGTAAGTGCCAGTTCTGGCTGGACAAAGTTGCTTTCTTAGGTTATGTAATATCAGCTGAAGGACTAAGTGTAGATCCCTAGAAATTAGAATTAATCACGAATTAGAGACCGTCCACAAATGTAATCGAAGTCAAGAGCTTCCTCCAGTTGGCAGGCTACTACAGAAAGTTCGTTAAGGGGTTTTTCAGAATAACAGCCCCATTGACCAAACTGACGAGAAAAGAAGAAAAGTTCAAATGGTCAAATGCCTATTAGTAGAGCTTCGATGAGTTGAAGAGAAGATTAACATCAGTTCCAGTATTGACATTGTCAATGAGGAATGACGGTTTCACAATATAAAATGATGCCTCGAGACAGGATTTGGTTTATGTGCTGAAGCAGAATGATAAATTCATAGCTTATGCTTTTAGACAATTAAAGAAGCATGAACAGAACTACCCTACCTATGATTTAGAACTGGCAACAGTTGTGTTCTCATTGAGGATATGGAGGCATTACTTGTATGGTGTTCCTTATCAGATTTTCACGGACCACAAGAATCTACATTATTTGCTCACTCAAAAGGAATTAAATATGACAGAGGTGGTTAAAGCTGATTAAAGACTACGACTGCACGATAGAGTCCCACCCCCGGAAGACCAATGTAGTGGCTAATACCTTGAGCAGGAGACCTACGAGTTCCCTAGCACAGATAAAGATCGTGTATCTTTCGCTTCTGGTGGAACTAAGGTCTCTCGGAGTGAGATTGGATGTGGTAGACTTAGGGGTATTATTAGCTACTTTCTATGTCCGCTCCATCTTAGTAGATCAGATAAGGGAACAACAAAAACAAGATCCCCAGTTGGCGAAATTAAAAAAGGAAATTAAAATGGCCAAGAGCAGATTTCACGATCAAGAAAGATGGTAAAATAATGATGCGTCAACGCTTATGTGTATTGGATGTGGAAGATCTAAAAAAGAAATAATGGAAGAAGCTCACTCTTCAACATATGCTATGTATCCGAGTAGCATAAAAATATACCATACCCTGAAGGAACACTATTGGTGGAAAGGGATGAAGAAAGAGATAACAGAATTCGTCTCTCGATGCTTCACTTGTCAGCAAGTAAAGGCAGAACATCAAAAACCAACGAGATTGTTACAAACTTTCCCTATCCTAAATGAAAGTGAGAGAAGATTACCATGGACTTTATAGTAAGGCTTCTGTGTATTCGCAGAGGGCATGATGCATTATAGTTGATCATTGATAAATTGACGAAGTTCGCCCATTTTTTACCTATCAAAAGTGATTACCCCCTCAACAAGTTAGTGAAGCTCTACATAGATGAGATAGTCAGACTCTATGGTATGTCGGTTTCTATTGTTTCAGACCGTGATCCTAGGTTTACATGAAAGTTTTAACCCAGCTTGCAAAAAGTTTTAGGTACTCGTCTAAATTTCAGCACAACCTTTCATTCTAGACAGATGGTCGATTAGAGAGAACCATCAAAACACTTGAAGAAATGCTCAAAGCATGTGTCTTGGAATTTAAAAGGAGTTGGGATATGCACCTACCACTTGTGGGATTAAACTATAATAACAGTTATCAGGTCAGTATTGGCATGGCTCCATAAGAAGCACTCTACAGAAGAAAGTGTAGAACTTCAATGTGCTGAGATGAGGTAGGTGAGAGAAAATTAATAGATCCTGAGCTTGTCCAGATCACTACAAATAAAGTTAAAATTATAAGAGACAGACTCAAGATAGCACACGATAGATAAAAAAGCTATGCAGACAATCGCCGTAAGGACTTTGAGTTTGAGGTTAGAGATAAAGTATTCTTCAAGATATCACCCTGGAAAGATGTGCTTAGATTTGGAAAACTTGGTAAGCTGAGTACGCGCTACATTGGGTCATATGAAATTGCAGATAGAGTGGGATATATGTCGTATAGGTTGAAGCTGCCACCATAGTTGGAGAGAATTCATAATATATTTCATGTGTCCATGCTCCGAAAGTATATTTCAGATCCCTCCTATATAGTCAAAGATCAACTAATAGAACTAAGGGAGAATTTGACATATGAAGAAGAACCGGTGCAAATTCTATATTGCAAGGAACAGGTCTTGCGCAGTAAAGTCATTCCCTTAGTTAAGGTTTTGTGAAGGAATCATGATGTGAAAGAGGCCACATGGGAGCATGAGGACCACACGCGCTACCGGTATCCCCACCTTTTTTATAGATAGGTCTTTTAAATTTCAGCGATAAAATTTTATAATGAGGGGAGACTTTGTCATATACCCTTCCTATTCTTGTACTATACATGTATTGTATAAAATATGCCCTTAATTATGATGTAATAAGTGCTTAAAAATGTGTTAATTTAGTTATAATAGAACTTTCGATAGACTGAAAATGTTTTCAAATTTGACCTAAGTTTTTGCAACAATATTTGGAGATTTAGAAAACAAAAATAAAAAATAAAAAATAAAGGGATTGGGTGGGGGAAAAAGGGGGGGCGGGGGTGGGGGCGGGGTGAGGGGGGGTTCAAATGAGTATTACAATGCCCAATGATGTGTTTTAGAAACTCAAACGACACTTTCAAAGGAAATTCAGACTATTTCGATAACATTCGATAATTTTCAGAATCGAACAGAAAACTTTTTTGGGAATCGAAAAATATATGGAACAGCTCCGGATAGTCATCAAGGCTCCGTGAAATGTACAAGAAGTCCAAATATAAGTTTTGAAAGTCCTAAAAGGGATTCCAAAAAGGTTTTGAAAAAATCAAAGGCATTTTAGGAAGTTTGAATTATAAAAAATATGAAGTTGTGAAATCAAAGGTAATATTCAAGTGTGAATGAAGCATATATGAGACAAGCGGAGCAATAGGGAAATAAAAAGTGTGAATGAAGAGCAATGAGATTAAACCTAAATAAAAAAGAAAAAAAAAAGTGTTTAGTTGGACTTGAATGAGATTAGTTAGAATTGAACTAGTCTTTATATTTCAACCACTCAAAAGTCTCCAAACCAAACTAATGGCAATCTTGAAGATTTAAACTTAGTTTGAGGACGATTGTTGAAGCAGATAAAGGCTATATAAAGTTGACATGAGATTGAGATTAAGTTTAGAACAAAGAGCAATTTATGTGGGCTTGAAGAGCATTCACGAGTTGGAGAGAAACCAGTGGGCAGCAGCTGAGATTGGTGAGTTTGAGATCATTTTTGAGTGGTTTTGAAGTCCTACAAAAAATGTGTACAAGCCCAACAGTGAAATCTATCAATATCAAGTTGATTTCAAGTGGTAAAAATCATGTTTTCCATGACTAACATATTTAAACTTTTGGGTTGTTGATTCCAAATGAATGGATGATGATTTTTGTCTATGGATTTAAAGATTTAAGATTTCAAAGAGGTAGCTAAGCAAGGCTAGTGACCAAAGAGCAAGAGGTAAACTTACTAACGAAAATGAATTTTTGATTGAAAGTTAGTTTGATGTTATTTAGGATATTAGTTGCTTTGCCATGAGTTGTGATGTGATTTTGATGTGAATTTAAGTTTAAAACTTGAGGAAATGTGGGCGTAGTGTGGGATGTGACTCACGGCTAGGAGGGCCTTTGATGGTCCAACTTGAATTTGATTTATTTAAGTTATTTTCATGCATAAAAATGTGTTTAAATATCAAATTATAATGTTGAAATGAAAAGCCAAAGTATGGTATATCCACTTGCTATGTTTCGGCCATAAGACACTTAATGTGTTAGACAATTGTTTTTGGATGTTTTAAATGATTATATAGGTCATGTTGATGATGGAGTTAATATGGAATGGGAATGAAATTCATTGCATGCTAAAGTACATACCTCACAGCCAAAGTTAGTATTGATGTTCAAGTGTATTGTTTCATGAGTTTAACTTGAATTTGTATCATAATATATGCCTTTGAGTGTGATTATGATGAGAGAAATTAAGTTAGATGGATGGTGTAAAAGATGGAGTGCATTCGGCCTAAGAGAGTTGAAATGGTTCCAAGAATTGATTTAGTGCATAGATAAGAAAAATTGAGTTCAATGGAAATGTTTTGTATGTGTTAAAGTATTGAAATGTGATGTTAAAATTAGAAGCAAAATGTGGGTTAATAAGCTACCATGTATTGGCATTAATGTGTTTGTTGTGATGGAAAGTTGTTTTTGGATTATTTGAATGATTTTAAGAGTTTTATGGATGATAAGAGTAAATTGAAATTGAAGGGAAGACTATTAGCTTGTTAAATGGTTGAATATACATTAATGTGCCAATGGGAGTAAATATAAATTATTAATTTTAGTTGCGACGCTTTTTAAAACTAGAATACGAAAATATGTAGGTGACAAGGAAACAAAGGAAAGTCTAAATTGCACGCTATAGTAAGGCGAGCTAAAGAAATAGATAAGTGTCCCTTCCGAAATAATTTGGAATCATTATATTTCCATCTATTTTAAAATTATGTTTATGTTTAAAGTTATTCATTGAAATGTTTGTAAATAATTTATGTTAAAGTAAATAAGTTATTGGAACCTCCTAAATGATTTATTAAAGTTTTAAAGAAATGCGAAATGCGAAATATGAATAGTAATTGAAACAGAAATATTTTATAAACCTATGGTAGGCCTAATAGGTATTCCAGAACATGATAAAGTTAAAGATAGATCAGGAGACAATACTTGCTACCCAAATCCTTGAGGGCTAAGGCCCAAGAAAGACCCAAGAGAGGGAGTAGCCAAACGGTTGCATTCGAATCCATGAGGGTCGAGGCTGAGGTCCAAAAGTGGGGCTGGACCGACCCGTTACATAAAAAGGTTGTCCCACCCAGAGATTTACAAAGATTTCCAGTCAGAGTACCCGAATCCATGCATGGCAGTGTTAGAGATGTCTATCACTAATAGGAGGAGAGACTGAGTCAGTTAGTTCGATTAGTATGTCACCCATGCATGAATTGGGGTATATTATAGCTAGCGCCCTACCTGACAGGAAGCCAAAGCAAGGTAATTTCCATGGAGGCCTGAGCGATGGTACATTCTGCTCGTACCTAGAGTACCATATGATACAAATTAATAGTGGTTGGCATATTTTTATACAAAGATTTTCCTAAAGTTTTGTTGCCGCCATTGTTTATATTTTACAGCAAGGAATTTAAAAGCATTTCAAAATGGTTTTCCGAAATCAGATTTATAAAGTTTGATTTATATTTATGATGGAAGTTTATAAAAGCATTTAAACTCAAAGATTGAATTTTAGAAAAACCGATTTTATTTTCATAACACGGAAAGATTTATAAATGTGTTTAAAGAACCTTAGGGTGATTTATTTTATAAGGAAAAATCATAATAGAGTTTTATGACACTCACTAAGCTCGTTTAACTCACTCATATTTTATGTTTTTATAAACAAAACCTCCTCAGAGATTGATGCATCCGTAGCAGGAACTCCGACATAGGATTAGATAGGCTAAGTCGTGCGTACTGTATATTCATGTATAAATGCTTGTAAATTTCATATATTCATTTGTTTATATTTTGGAAAATGTATAAATGTGTTTATATGCATGACATATAATTGATTTTTAAATTGTTTTTGAATTCGAATGTATATTTGGGGTTGCTTGTGGCTTTAAGATAAAAATGATCTTAGACCCAGAAGTTGAGAAAATGTTTGTTTTTAGAAGTGTGCAAATTTTTCTATAATTTGTTACAGAGAGGCATGTTTAAAAAAATAGACGTTATGTTGCCCAAATTTTTATTAAATCTATTTTATAAATGTGTGAAAAAAAAAAAGTTTCCACCCTTTTTCCGTTTCTAAAAGACGAATGATAAAGATTTATAGCAAAATAAAATGGCTTAACTTCACGGGAACCTTTCAGTTGGATCAGATATCCACTAGAAGGTTACCGTGGGGTTGCCGGCGGACTTTCGATGGTACGGAAATAAAGGTATAGGAACGAGCCCATTATATACAATTTAGAAATATGACTTTTAATATAATTAAAAATTACGTATTTCATAATCGATTGATAATATTGATTAGATTTTAATTTGTTAAAATGGTGTAATCTCACATTAAAATCTAATCTTTATACTTAAAGAGTTTGGAATATAAATATTGGATAATTCATAGTAAATTAGATTTTTCAAAGTTAAAAATCTGGTAATTTATTGGGTATTAATAGGATAATAATTATAGTAACATGATTATACTATTTTGGCATTAATAATCTAAGATGATAACTAGGAATATTTATTAGAAAAACCCTAATCCTAAAATGGAAAAATGGTATATGACAATATATCTCACAATCTCCATAATTAGTTTAACATCGTGAGATTTGAATGGCATCTCATGATCGACCTATGATTGGTGTCTATTTAGGCTAATACCAAAGTTGACTTCTTAACGGATAGGATTTCCAAATGTATTTTAGGGTTGGCCTACCATGTGACTAATAATTCTCAAGTTAAGTTTATGATATCTGAAATGATGGGTTAAAGGAATTAATTAATCGTCAATTAAATTTCTTAACCAAAATATGCAATAGTCGAATAATATAAAATAAGAGTTATTATGTTATATTATTTCATTGAGATTATCTCAGTTTAATATATAAATATTTGACTTACCCTATAATGACGCTTATTTGTGATATGTTAGATTATCGTAACATAGTAATTTTTTTTTTTTTTTTAACATGTGCTTTGATAGTTGACTTCAAGTTTCTTGCCCATTAATGAATTCCAATAAAGGGAAACTCATCCATTAGGGCATAAAAAGCAACAGACAACTTTGTGTTGTCCCACCTTTTCTGTGAAAAATACGAAAGTTGTCTTGGCCTAAAAATGACTCAATGGCAATTATTATACGCTAATGGTAAGCTGCCACACAAGAGAGACCACCTAACACCAAACATTTTCAACATTCTTTACTCACCACGTGGATAACACTTACTTGCATTAGCACCATTGCATGTAGCAATTTGATATAGAGCTCTAAGATCAAAAGGAATCATGTGTCGCTCATAAAGATTAGAGCCACATGTCACTTACTAAAAATATATAAAGGATAGATGTCATTAATTTTACGTCCATAATATATAGATCACCTTCAAAATTATATACATGATTGTGCTTACTCTGGCCCATTATCATCATTCTTCTCAATTTTGAGATCCTCACTAAAGTTCTCAATGTTGTGCCCTTTGAGAGCACTTTAATTTCATTGTCAAAGTGTGTTCACCGACACCTCTATTCGCCTTGTATCTTACTTTGTTTTTTGTTTTATAGGAGCTGATCAATGTCGCGACCCTTTATAAGGCCCAAAAAATTTCAAAAGAGTAAGTCACAGCTACTTTGAGAGCCTACTAAAAAATCTCACTTTTTCAAACCCTAGGCCCACTAACACACACTTAAAAGAGCAAGGTTAACAAAGTCAAAAAGAAACAACAGCAAAAATAAAACAAAACAAAAAACAAAAATTAAACATGAGTTTTCTATTTCACTCTCATCACCAACTGGCAAAAATAAGTTGACCAAATTATATACGGATTTTGAAAATAATTGATATTGTTTATTACCTTAACAAAAGAGTTGTTGCTGACTATTACTAAATTAACATTCAAGAAATTCTTTCATTTAAAATCTAAATATATTTAATGATTGGTTAATCAAAGAAATGTATAACTACAAGAGTTTCGTTAATATTTAACAATTCTAGATGTTTATATTAAATATGTCTTGTCGTACATATTCAATAATCATAAAAAACAAGACATTAAATTCAAATAGAAGAAAACATGACCATCCAAATCAAATATAGCTATCTACAAAAGCTAAAATTATTAATTCATATAACTAAAGGCCCCTATAAAACCCGTAGTTTTCTCTTCACACACCATTGAAAGCAATATCTTTTCACTTTTTTATCGGTTACTCTTCTATTGCTAATGAAATCTCCAAATCATGATGTGGAAGAGTAAGGGTAGGCAAAAGGTGGAGATAACAAAAATTCCTAATGATAGCAATCTCCAATTGACCATCTTGAACTTCCGATCTAGCCTCTTTAAGAAGGCCAGTGAGCTTTGCAACATTTCATGATGTTGATTTTCCCATCATATTGTTCTCTCCTAAAAAGAAGGTATTTTCTTTTGGCCACCCTTGTGTTGAATTTGTTATGGATTGTTTTGTTACACAAAACCCTCCACAAATCTTAGGCACCATGCAACTAATTGAAGCTCACCACAATGCTAAGCTATATATGCAACTCACTTAGGTATATATAATTTTGTCTTGCTTGTTATTTTATTTTTGATCATCAATGAACAAACTATGATTTAGTTTAATTTTTAAAGTAGTGAAGATTATCATTCTCAATATGCTTTAAAATAAACAAGTGACATCTTAAAAGCCATATTTTGTTCTCTAGGGTAAGAATTCAATATAGATACGCAACAAATCTAAATCAGCAAATCCATTGTTTTACATAAATTATTAAATTATGTATAAATCAGTAGATGATATGTTTTCAAAGATCAAGATTGCATCATAATTGCATAACTAATACACAATTTCAAAAACAACCTATATCATATACAATTTTTACTACTGACATGCTAGATCTATGAGTTGATAATTTTTGTGTTGTAACCAAATGATGGATCAAGTGTGTAATCCACTAGAGCTGAAAAGAAGCGAGGGGAGGATCTGACCAAAATTATAAAATTTTTTAGAGTAATATTGGTGGGAGGCACTAATTAAAGAATTCAATCCATCCCAATTTGTGTAATTGAAAGTATCTTTAGAAGAGCTCAAGAAAAAGGTCACTCAATAGACTAAGAAAGTCATGATCCAGTCTTATAATCTTTTAGGGCGTTCAAGCATTACAAGGATTCCTCAATTTGATTTGAACAATACTAGATTCAAGACCCCAACTTAAACATGATGCCTCATCCTCCTCATCGTCAACCTTATCAACCTTTTCCTTTTTCTTCTCTTACTAGCCATCCTTATCCTGAATTCAATATTAGATTCAAATGTGAATTTTGCTAAATTTATTATTTGTTCAAAATGTTGAAAGTGTTTAAACACAGTTTGCTTCTTATCTTTAATTAGGGTTTAAGTGTTTGATCTGTTTTACAAAATAAAAGGGTATTGGTGTATCGTGCTTTGTTTTGTTCTATATTTGACAAGATAAGGTTAGTTCAGTGATAATCCCCCTACACATACATGACCCCAATTTATTTGTATTATATATATATACCTCAATTTATTTGTATTTTATATATATATATATAGATAAACACATATTTATTTTAATAAGATTTACTAGGATTATTAAATTTTATGTCAATCTTGTGATAGTTTATTTCAAGTATAATCTACCAAGGCCATACAAGACCGAAGAAAAAAATATAAATGATAAAAAAAAAAATAATAATAGGGCAAATTGTAAAACTAATCCCTAACCTTTAGCCATATTGCACGAATATGCAATTTATCCCTTAAATTACAAAAACAACCCCTTAAAATTATTAACTAACCCTTTACTAACATTATGACTCAACATTGTAAGGTAATTTGGTCGTTTTCTATGTTATAACAAATAAATAATTTTAAAAAAAAAAAAGAAAAATCTACTACTCACAATTCTTCACCCTAATAATTAAAATTAATTAAAAGAAAAATAAAATACTCAAAAGTTACTTGGCTCAGTAAGGCAAAAGCACACCTACATAGCTTTGTTAGATAAAGCATCATAGGTTCGAGTATGGGCCACCAAGATTGACCAACTATGGTGTAGCCCCTATAAAAAAGAAGGTAAATTACACAAAAATCCCTTTAGGTTAAGGGTAGTTAGAAAAGAGTGGAGGTTGGTGGTCTATAAGGAACAAAGGATAATATCTTCCATTGAAGACAAGATTTCCATTGGAGATTTGATTTAATAAAATTAAGCTAGATCTCCATTAGAAAGATCGTGAGATCGCATATTAGTCAACGTGTTTATTTATTTATTTATTTTTTTAACATTTTAAAGATTTTTTTTGTTTATTTTTGAATTTTTTATTAAGGGAAACTTTATTTTAGTACTTAATGACGCGACCCAAACCGGATACCTCTAACTCTGATCCGGTCGATCACGCCGGGCACCCCAACGAATCCCTCTCAGACTCGACTCGTCGGGCTAAGCGAAACCCGTGGAGCGAACCCTAAACTCTTTGATACTTTCTGAAACATCGTTGGGTTGAGTTTTCTTTAAGAACTGAAAACGCATAGGAAAAATTTTTAATTTTAATTTTAAATTCATTTTTTTGAAACTTATTTTTCTAAGAAATTTTCGACAGCATAACGACTGCATTTTTAATGTTCCCGAAAAAACCTGTTTACAAAAATATCAACACTTCGACTAAAATTTATCACCAACCCAACTTCTGGTTGCCCGTAGGTCTCAATCATGCATTTGATTGTTAAATCAACTTATGAAAATTCAAATGACATTTAATAAACCGCATTTAAATCAAAAACAGTTTAAAAACAGTTATAAACAATAATTACAACTTTTAAATTACTTATACATTTCAAAAGATATTTACATGAAATATAACTGCTAAAACAAAATGAGCTACCCAATGATGTCGTGTCGCGCCGGCTCACCCGCTGGAGGTAATACTACTGATCGGCTACCTGCTGAGAGTACCTGAGGAGGTTTTTATAGAAAACAGAAAATAATGAGCTAGAAGCTCAGTGAGTGGTAATTTATCTTTTCTTTCAAAATCTGTTTTTCAAAACGTCCTCCTCTGAAAACGTTTGAAAACTATTCTTTGTTTCTAAAACGGTTCACGCTTAAATCTCTTAAATATCAACTTAAACAAGAGCTTTCATATATAAACATAAGCACGTATTTAAATACAAAACTTGCAACTGTAAATCATAAATAACTTCAATAATAATTATAAAATATCTTTTATCTCAAATTTGCTTTTCTTTTTAAAACTGTTTCCTGATATCTTTTAAAATTACCATAGTATCCCTAAATCTGGGGTCTCTCGAATCTAACGGCTATGTGCGGAATTTCTCAGCGCTAACCATAGCTCGTCAACTCTTGAGACATCTCGCGGCTATGTGCGGAATTTCTCAGCGCTAACCATAGCTCGCCTACTCTGAGACATCTCGTGGCCATGTACGGAATTTCTCAGCGCTAACCATAGCACACGAAACACTACCCCACATCAGTAATGGCGACTCGACTGACAGACTCTGACACTTATCCCATTGGTTAGTGACTTATCCCTCCCCAGGACTGTGCCAACTGAAGTGGGATAGACCGATCGGGTCTAAACTGCTCTGTAATCTCTGAAAATCCCTGAGGGGATACTTTCTGGTTTTGAAAACACTTTTCTCTTTTCTGCTTTAACTTTCTGGTGCAAAAGCACAATTCTCTTTTCTGAGTGCGTAAAGCACTAAATTCTGATTTCTGAGTGCCATAAGCACTAAAACTCATTTTCTGAGTGCATTAAGCACTAAAACTGATTTTCTGAATTCAAACTTGAAAACTTAGTTTCTGAAATTTCATTTCAACAACTTTAGATATATGCATATAAAATCACATTCTCATTTCAAACTAATGCTCATACATATATCAATGCATTTAAAATAAACTCAAGCAATTACTTATCAAATCAAATTTGATAATTTGAAATACTTTTAAAATCTTTAAATAAAACTCACTCACAAAACTGTTGACTGAAAATAGCATGTGCGGAGCCCCTAATCCTCTCGCCTCGATCCACGAGCGTCCTTGTCACCTACATAACATATGGAAACGTAAATTTACGTTCACGTCACTTCTGGAAACTCGAAATTACACAATCGTCCCTATATAATCCTTTTTACGCGCAACTTTTCATTTCGATTTCTAATCTTAATCTTTCGCTTTTAATAGTTTCAACATGCCTAATTAAACTCATTAAGGTCATCTAAACTCTCAACGGACATCATAAGGGTCAATTTACGAAATTGCCTTTTAAACTAGTTTATTGCGCGATTTGGATTCTCTTTGAATCTTTAGTTTTCTAAACTCCTAATAGGCTTAAATCCACTTATTTTTCAACTCGTTTTCACTCAAAAACAACCAACAAACAAATCATAACGAGATCCATTTCGAATCAACTTAAATCACCAGCGAAATCATCAATTTCAAACTTAAATAACTCACCCCTTTTCTTTCGCGTTGACTACGCTTTGAGGATGATTTTCGAGCTGATTTTGGACTAGTTTTATAGCAGATCTGGGCTGGATTTTTCCTCTCTTCTTCCTCCTCTCTTCCTCTCTCTCTTTCCCTCTCAGTTCGCCGCAATTTGCAGCTGTTTTTCACCGCCGTTCTGCACTGTCTCCATCGCCGATCTGCTGCCTATTCATGCGGGTTTCGAGCTGGGTTCGAGCTTGGTTGCAGCTGGAAATGGCTTGGATCGGTTGGGCTAAGGCGCGGGTTCAGCAGGTGACCGGACGGTCAGCTCGTCGCCACTCTTTTCCGCGCCGATCGGAGCTGTTTCACGGCTGTTCTGCTCGGGTTTTTTTTCTGCTCTGGTTCGCAGCTGGTTTGCGCGACGTTTCTGCTCGACTTCGACAGCTGCTGTTCGACGACGGCGAGCTTGGTCGGCGGCTGGATGGTCGGCATGGCAGCGGCGAGATCTTCTTCTCTCCTTCTTCTTTCTTTCTTCTCTCTTCTTCTTTCTTTTCTTTCTTCTTTCTTCTTCTTCTTCTTCGAGAGAGACTAGTTTGTCTTTTATTTTAAAAAGTCAACTATACTTCTTGGCTTCTATTTTCCTCCCTTATCTTTTAACTAAATCTTACTATGACCACAATTATTAAAATTTATCTTCAAATTAGTCCCTTATTCACCTTAAAAATTATTCGATTTCCTTCATCATTTTATCATTCCGTTTAATCTCCAATCAAGTTTAATTCAATCCCTATGAGTTCTCTATAACCTTAAGCATTTCCATAAACCAATTAGGGTCTCCAATAATTATTTAGGGACTATATATGGGGAAATCCGTAAAATCCAATTCGAGGGCTTACACTTAAGGTTTTAAAAAAATCAAGTTTCTAATGCTCTTTTGAAAACAACTTTTTTTATTTCTAACTCTTCAAAAAAATCCAAAACCGTCAGTCAACTAACGCTCAACATTAACAGAATGTGTAAAAAAATTATTTTTACCTTTGATAGTCATTAGTTTCACGTAAATTACCGGATATCTTAATAAAACAATAAATTTATAAGTTAAATTATCTAAAATGCTTCTGAATTTAAGTTGTTAAAAATAGCCTAAAATTACTATTGACCGTCAGTTGACTAACGGTTTGGACTTTTTTAAAGAGTTTTGAAAAATTTAAGGATGAAAAAAACTATTTCCAAAAGAGTTTTAAAAAGTTGATATTTTCCTAAACTTTGAGGACTAAAATGAAGTTTTTCCTTTTATTAATTAATATAATTAGTTTATTAATAAAGTTAGTTAATGTATTAGTTCAATTTTAATGAATGATTAACTGAGGTAATAATGAAATTAGTTTGTAAGTAATATAAGTAAAGAATCAAGAATATAATGCATCTATACCTAAGAACAATTACTATTGAAAACTTCTTCATATCTTTTTCAGGAACAAATTAGACTTTAATATGAGCTATTCTGTAAAACATGAGCTACAAATTATCTAATTTATATTAGAAAGAGATTTTAGTCCTAACTTAACCCAAAAACTAACTCTAGAGTTGTAATACCCTTGATGTGGGTTAAATTGATTACAAAAAAACCTGGTACCCAAGAGATCTTCAGTTTAAGATCCAAATTCGTTTGTTTGGAAAAGTCATGAATTGGACTCAAATAGTTATTAGGCTGATTTTATTTTTAAAGTTAGAGACCCAATAGATAAAATATTATTTCAAGTCCAAAAGTTGTTAAGCCTATTTATTTTAGAGAAATGTTATTAAGATAAAAATTAATTTGGTCCTTATGTTTTAGAAAATGATCAAATTTTTAACTATATTATGAAAAAGATCAAATCAACTTCAACTGTTCGAAAAAGTATCAAAGTAGTCCTCTTTGTTCATCAACTAATGATCAATTCTAACAAAAACGTGAAAAAATTCATTTACAGGGCTCAACTAAAACAGACAAAAGGACCGTTATATCTCATCCATAGTTAAATATTATAGTATATTTAATTACAAAAATACCCATGAATGGTTTTATACCCTAGCCCAATCACATGTACTCAATTACAAATAAAACTGTGTAAATATATATATATATATATCAAACAATAATTTTTATTGCAAAATTCAGTTACACATAGGGCTTTTCCATATAAATATTGAAATCATCCCTTAGCCTCCGTGACCAATGTTGGGAATTTTTAATATTTCTTATTGTGGACTTACATATTAAATAACAATTATATTATAGGCTATCAATTTTAATAGGGCCAAATAAGTGATCTATTAATTGGGCTCTACAAATATCCATTGGGTATGAGTTTAAGTGTGTAGAAACCTAATACTAATGAAATTAGGGTTAATGGGAACCTAATTAGGTTAGTATATAAAGAATACTATAAAGTGTTATGGCCCTCAAGTCAAATCAATATACGTAATATTTTGCTCTCCTTCTCTTTCCCCATTCAAGAAGAAAAAAATATAAAGCAACCTAAGGTGATTTGGTTGTGGAAGACTCGATCCTTCTCAAATCTGTCAACATGAATTCAGGTAAGTCTTCTCTTAAACAATTCTTAATGATTTAATATGAGTTTCTAGATTTTGGTATAGGTTTATATCTATTAAAGTTTTAATCCAACAAGTGGTATCAAAGCCAATTCGTATTGAATTATTGAGATGTTAATCGGTTCGGTTTATTGTCATTGATTGGAAGCAATAAAATAATAATAATAATAATTACGGTGCCTCTATAATAGTTGATCGATTTATTCTTAATGTGACCAAATACAATACGGTTTAAGAGTCAATGAAGGAATCTCACATGTCTGCTTTAGGGAAAGGACGGCACTAATATGAAAAGTATATATATATATATTGAATTATGTGTCTTTTGTGTGTTGTATTTTGGGTCATGTGTATTCTGGAAGTTTAATCAGCCATCAATATTTTATTATTATTATTTTATTATTTGTTGATTGATCGCAACCAAAAGCAATTATCATATGTTTGCTTTTTGAAAAACGATGACAGTGGCATGAATATATATATATATATATATATTGAATTGCTTTTTGTTTTTTCTTTTTTGTTTTGGCTTGCCATTCGAATGTTGTCGTCTTCCGTGATCATAATTGCTTTTTGTTTGCAATCTGGATAATACTGTCTTCTTTGTTTGACTTTGAGGGTCTTTGAATTGTTTTTTTTTTTTTTTTCTTGCGATTTCAATTACCTATAAACCAGTGCCATCATATATAAAACTTAACATACATCCTTGAAAATTAAATTAATGGCAATTTTGTTTTGGTTCGAAAATAAAAGTCTGTGAATATATGTTGTCAAAATAAACTGAATTGAAATTATATGTTGTCAAAGTAACCTCTATAATGTAAATTTATTTATTTTGGAATATTAAGATGTGTGTGGATATTGTTTATGCAAATAATGATCGGCCCAAAGAAAGGTTGTTATTTGGCCAAACAATAGGCATACTTGTGGTAATAAATGCGTGACGATTATTAGATTTTCCATGTAAACAATAAATCGGTCCAAAGAAAGGTTTATTGTTTGACCGAATTAATTGTCAATATTTGATTACTGTACAGAGAGTACCATTTACAGTTGATATTTCTGTCCAAAGACTAAATGTCAATGTTGTTCTAGGTATCTTGTTTTAAGGCCCACCATTATGGGAATTATTTAAGCATATCATGTATAAATAAATTAATTAATTATTCTTGTATCATGACATGATTATTGATTATAAGCTTATATTTAATTTTGTTCTCAATTCAGTTACTACTTCTGCTTCAACAATATCTGCCAATATCAATTCCATTCTTGTGCTTAATGGCACGAACTTCAAGAATTGGAAAGAGAACGTTATGATTGTTCTCGGTTGCATGGATCTTGACCTTGCGCTTCGGGAACGGCCTGCAACTCTTAATGAGAACAATTCTGCCGATGAAAAGGCGAGCATGGAGAAGTGGGACCGTTCTAATCGCATGTGTCTTATGATCATGAAACGTTCCATTCCAGAAACTTTTAAGGGCTCTATGTCCGAAGAGAAAAATGCTAAGCAGTTCCTTGAGAAAATAAAACAACGTTTTGTGAAAAACGAAAAGGTTGAAACAAGTACCTTTTTGGCTAACCTTGTTTCAATGAAGTATAAAGGAAAAAGGAACATAAGGGAGTACATCATGAAGATGTCTCATATCGCTTCCAAACTAAAGGCACTGAAGTTACAACTGTCTAAGGACTTGTTGGTGCACTTAGTTTTGATTTCTCTTCCTATACAATATAGTCAGATTAAAGTGAGTTATAACACTCAAAAGAACAAATAGACTCTTAATGAGCTCATATCTCACTGTGTGCAAGAAGAGGAAAGATTAAAGCGAGAAGGTCTTGAAAATGCTCACTTAGCAACTATTTCTAAGGACAAGAAAAGGAAAAAAAGGAAAAGAAGCTATAGTTGGGGCATCACATCATAAGGTGCAAAAGAAACAGGATGAGAAGTTTACCTATTACTTTTGCAAGAAAGCTGGACATATGAAGAAAGAATGTCCCAAGTACGCCAATTAACGTGTCAAGAAACGTATACTTCTCAATTTGGTTTGTTCTAAAGTTAATTTAGCTTCTGTACCTAAACACACTTGGTGGATAGATTCTGGTGCTACCACTCACATAAGTGTGTCTATGCAGGGTTGCCTGTGGAGCCGAAAGCCAAGTGATACTAAAAGATTCATCTATGTGGGCAATGGCAAAACAGTTGCAGTAGAGGCTATAGGAACTTTTAGGTTATTATTAAAGACTGGTCAATTTTTGAATTTGGAAGAGACTTATGTAGTACCGTTGTTTAGACTGAATTTGGTTTCAGTTTTTATTTTGGACAAATTTGGTTATTCTTGTTCATTTGGAAATAATAAATTTAGTCTTATTCAAAATTCTAATCTTATTGGTACTGGTTCTTTGTCTTTGCTTGAAAACCTACATTTGTTGGATACAATTGCCTCAGTTAATGAAACCGTGCATACAAATTCACGAGGTACAAAACGAAAATTAACTGACAAAGATTCTGCCACACTATGGTACAAGCGTTTAGGTCATATCTCTAAATAGAGAATTCAAAGACTTGTGTTTGACGAAATCCTTGATCCTCTTGATTTAACAAATTTTCAAGTCTGTATTGAGTATATAAAAGGGAAACAGACAAACATTAGAAGATTAGGTGCCAACAGGTATTCTGATGTCTTAGAACTAATACATATTGATATTTGCGGACCATTTCTTACAGCCTCTTAAAATTGTCAACAGTATTTTATTACGTTCATAGGCGATTATTCAAGATATGAGTACCTATATTTGATATATGAGAAGTCTCAATCCCTGGATGTATTTAAGGCCTTCAAAGCTGAAGTTGAAAATCAACTTGGCAAGAAAATTAAATTTATCAAATTTGACCATGGTGGTGAATACTATGGTAGATATGATGGATCCGATGAACAACATCAAAGACCTTTTGAGAAATTCCTAGAGGAATACGGTATCGTCCCGTAATACACAATGCTAGGTAAACCTAGCATGAATGGTGTTGCTGAGAGACGAAATAGAACACTTAAGGACATGGTAAGAAATATGATAAATCATTCTTCTTTACCAAAATCCCTTTGGGGAGAAGCACTAAAGACTGCAGTATATATCCTCAACAAGGTTCCAAGCAAAGAGGTAACTAAAACCCCTTATGAATTATGAACAGGCAAGAAGCCTAGTATTAAGCATTTATACATTTAAGGTTGTCCAGCTGAGGCAAGGTCTTACAAGCCAAATGAAAAGAAACTGGACTCAAGAACTGTAAGTTGCTACTTTGTTGGGTACTCTGAAAGGTCAAGGGGTTTTAAGTTCTACGATCCTACTACTAGAACATTTTTTGAGATGAGAAATGCAAGATTTCTTGAGAAAGTTGAGTTTGTAGGGGGAGATAAGGTTAAAGACATTGTCTTTGAAGAGGAATTTATTTCTCTTCTTGTTATTGATATTAATAATGATCAGGCTTTTATTCCTGACATTGTTCAAAATGCAAATCTGAAATATCAAGACAATCTAAAAGAGCTTCTTGTGCAAAATGAAGAAATTATACCTGTAATGCAAACTCAACAACCTCAAGAGAATATGCTATTGAGACGATCCACTAGAGAAAGGAGAAGTGCGATTCCAGATGATTATATCGTTTTTCTCCAAGCATATGAGGTTGATATATGAGTGGTGGAAGATGATCCAATCAACTTCCATCAAGCCAAACAAAGTTCTAATTCTCAAAAGTGGATTAATGTCATGAATGATGAGATGAAATCCATGAAGGACAATAACGTTTGAGATCTCATTGAATTGCCTGAAGGTGCGAAACCCATTGGTTGCAAATGGATATTTAAGACCAAAAGGGATTCAAAAGGCAATGTTGAGAGATATAAAGCTCGTCTAGTTGCTAAGGGTTTCACTCAAAAGGAAGACATTGATTATAAAGAGACTTTCTCTCCGGTTTCAACGAAAGACTCTTTTAGGATCATAATGGCACTTGTGGCCCATTTTAATTGAAGCTACATCAGATGGATGTAAAGACAGCGTTTCTCAATGGTGACATTGATGAAATAATATATATGATGCAACCAGAAAACTTTGTATCCGGTGACCCAAAGAAAATAGTTTGCAAACTAAAGAAATCCATCTATGGTCTCAAACAGGCTTCCCATCAATGGTATCACAAATTTCATCATGTTATTATCTCGTATGGATTTGAGGTAAATAAGGTTGAAGATTTTGTATATCATAAGTTCAATGAGAGTAAGTATATATTTCTGGTGCTATATGTCGATGACATACTGCTTGCTAACAGCGATATAGGCTTATTGTACGAAACCAAGAGGTTTTTGACAAAGAATTTTGAGATGAAAGATCTTAAGGACGCCTCTTTTGTATTGGACATACAGATACATCGAGATCGAACTCAAGGTATACTTGGGTTATCATAAAAGAGCTATATCGAAAGAGTTCTTGATAGATTTGGCATGAAAAGTTGTGCACCAGGCGATACCCCTGTAGCTAAAGGAGACAAGTTCAGTCTCAGTCAATGCCCTAAGAATGAGTTGGAACAGAAAGAAATGTAAAAGATTTCTTATGCGTTAGCTGTAGGAAGTCTAATGTATGCTCAAGCATGTACGCATCCGAATATTGCGTTCATAGTGGGAATGTTAAACAGATATTTAAGTAACCCAATGATGGATCATTGGAAAGTAGCCAAACAGGTTATGCGTTATTTACAGAGAACAAAAGATCATATGCTCATTCATCGAAGATCAAATCATTTAGAGATCATCTGATATTCTGATTCTGATTTTGCTGGATGCCAAGACAGTAAAAGATCCACGTCAAACTATATTTACCTGCTAGCTGGAGGAGCTATTTCTTGGAAGAGTGTTAAGCAGACACTCATAGCTTCTTCCACTATGGTAGTTGAATTCATAGTCTATTTTGAGGCATCTAATCATGGAATATGGCTATGAAATTTTGTCACAGGGCTGCGAGTTATGGGTAGTATTGAAAGACCATTAAAGATATATTGTGACAATAATTCGGTTGTGTTATATTCCAATAACAACAGAAGCTCTACGAAGTCGAAGCACATAGACATCAAATTTCTTGTTGTCAAAGAAAGAGTTCAGAGTAATCAGGTAGCTATAGAGCATATCAGGACAAACTCCATGATTGCGGATCCACTTACTAAGGGATTACCACTCAAAATCTTTCATGAACACACTACTCATATGAGTGTTGTTTTAGTTGATGATGTGCATGTTTAATGGGAGTTGGTATTTTATGTTCTTTGTTACGGATATATTTATTTTCTGTAGAATAAAGTATATAGTTTATTTATAAACTCTTAATGTTATTTGTATTTGATCTCACTAAAGATTAAAATATGACCAGTTGGAAATAGACATTTTTAAGATCACATTGTATGTAATTTCCATGCTACACATCCATACTCGATCTATGTCATTGAATATATTGGTATGGTGACCATTGATGGATCTAGTTATGAATATATGTAACAAAGGTCACTTTAATCTTGTTAGGTCATTGATTATCATTATTTTATACCTATTTTACCTATTATTTATGTTGTGTTTTTGAGTAAAATTGGTGCTTTTAATTTGTTTCGTGTTTTTATGTGTAATCTTAGGTTTGGAGAAGAATAGAATGGAATTGGTGGTTTTTCATAATTAATTGTGGCACAAAGAAATCAGAAATCTGGACCAAAGAAGTGCGAAAAATCAAGAATCAAAATAGGGGTTAAATCATAAATATTCAGAGTTTGTTTGGTTTAAATGAAAAATGGAAGAAGCGGAGGACCTGACTGCAATTTGCCAGTCTACAACATGTAAAGCGCGTAGAAAGGATGTCGTTTTGGCGCCCCTACTCAGGTGTGGATCTGGTGTGGTTAAGTACACATAAGCGCGCTTGAAGAAGATGCTGATTGGTCTAGCACGTGGATCTGGGTCGGGTCGCAAGGATCCGCGCGTTTTTGAAGTGGTGCCATTTCGGATGTGGGTTGCGTGGATCCGGTTCGGGTCAAGCGGGTCAGATCCGCGTGTTTTCGATGCTTCTCTCTTTTGTCGCCGTTCCGGGTAGGGTTTTGACCCGCACGCACATCCATGGGTCGCAAAGTAGATCCGCGTGTTTTTTTTAGTTTCTTAGCCACCAAGAAACCTAATTTTGGCCGACTTAAGCTCTCTATAAATATATGTTTTTCACCATTCAGTCAGACGGACAGCAGAGGAAGAGAGATCAGAGGCTTAGGACGGCAGCAGCTATTCTTGGGTTTATTCTTCTCTATTTATTTTTATTTTTATGTTTTCTTTTAGAATCATGTGTAGCTAATTTATTTGTTAGTTAGGGCTAATTTGAAGCTCTAAACATGAATTCAATCTATTATTATTTTTAATGAAGTATTTTATTTTTGCATGATAAAATTAATTGTCTCCGTTTAAATTGTATCCTATTTATTTTGTTTCTTTAATTGGCCATCTTAGGACCATATTTTTAGGATTGTGTTGTAGGAATATAAACTGCACATCATACAGAAATATTCTTAATTTGCAACAATCAATTGATTACGAAGCAATTGAGAGACATTAATTCATAAATACTTGGGATAGACATCATGTTCTAGGATTTGTGTGACATTCATATTCTTTTAATGCTTAATGGATTCCTGTTATTTAACCTGAGTAGACATCATGCTAGGTTATAATTAGGAATACACGCATCTACGTAGACATCATGCGATTTGCATATTATCTAAGGAAGAATCAATACGACCTGAGTTAATCATACCTTATCGTAAATGTCTTTATCATGCATTAACATTATTGTGCTTCATTTATTTATTAATTTATAAATTGAATGATTGTTTAGTGGTGGATAAGATGTCCTAGCTAAGTTTTTCTTTTATTGATTTTCTTCATTAAATTTTGTTTTCTTATTGCAATTAGATTTCAACCCAATTATGAAAATCTCTTTCATTTAATTTAATTGTTTAAATAAACTTGAAATTTAAAGAAAGATAATAACTTCTCGTGGGATCGACCCTTGCTTGTCTACTATACTCGATAAACGATTTGTGCACTTGCAAGGTTCTAATAAATTTGGTTTATTGAAAAATTAACCAACAAGTTTTTGGCGCCGTTGCCGGGGAGTTATTACTTACTTTAATTTTAAGTTTATTTTTGTTTTATTTTCTGTTATTTAATTAGAATTTTTATTTCTTTTTAGGTTTATGCAAGGTCGTCGCTCACGAAGTGTCACTCGTGAACCATACGATCCTGAAATTGAAAGAACTCTCCGTCAACTAATTAGAAGAGCTAGAGAGGCAAACATGGAGGACCAACACCAAGATGCAATAATTCCAGGGGCTGTCAACAATCGTACAAGACCACTCCAAGACTTTGCAACACCAATGGTCACCGACCAACCATATTGCATTGTCTACCCAACTCACAACAATAATTTTGAGATCAAGAGTGGTACAATCCATCTCTTACCCCAATTTTATGGCAAAGCAGGAGAAGATCCACACCTACACATAAAAGATTTCTTTGCTGTATGTGCCACAATGCATACCGGAGGGGTGAGTGATGAAGAGATCCGCTTGAGGTTGTTCCCATTTTCTCTGAAGGATAAGGCAAAAGAGTGGTTATATTCTTTGCCAAGTGCTTCAATTCATACATGGACCAAGTTGATGGTGAAGTTCCTTTCCAAGTACTTCCCAGCTAAGAAGATCAGTCAAATCCGCAAGGAGATTGTGGGGATATCTCAAAATGAAGGAGAACCCTTTCATGAGTATTGGGAGCGACACCAACGCTTACTCAATTCTTGTCCACTCCATCAAATTGAGGATTGGTTACTTATCCAATATTTTTATGAGGGGTTGCTTAATGAAGATCGAACAAGGGTGGACTCATCAAGTGGTGGCTGCTTAATGAAGAAGAATGTCGATGAAGCAAAACAGTTGCTTGAAGGCCTGGCAGAAAATTCACAACAGTACTATCAATACAGGAGTACTCCTAAGAAGGCTGGAATATACGAGGTAAGTACCAAAGATTATGGTCCTGAAATTGCTAACTTAACTCGTCTTATGCAGCAATTACTTTCATCAAAGGTGTGCGCGGTATGCACAAATCAAGGCCACTCATCAGAGGATTGTCCTATTATGAATGGGGAAGTGGATCAAGTTAACTACCTACAGCAACAACAAAGACCAAGAAATGATCCATTCTCAAATACCTACAACCCAGGATGGAGGCAACACCCAAACTTTGGGTGGAAGAACAACCAGAATCAAGTGCAACAATAATTCCAACAAAATCAGAACTTTTTACCTCAGCAACAAGCTCAACATGCTCCTCCTAAGTAAGGCTCAAATTTTGAAGAAATGTTTGCATCTTTTATGCAAGAAACAAGACAAGCCAATGCTCAAATGGCCGCAACCGTCAAGAACTTGGAAACTCAAATGGGACAGAGCATACGAAACTTAGAGAATCAAATTGGGCAAATTGCAAGCTCATCCAACCAAAGGGAACCGGGAAGATTACCCAGTCAAGTAGTCCCAAATCCGAAAGGAGGAGTGGAATTTGCTAAGGCGATTACCCTTCGAAGTGGTAAACAGGTTGGAAGACAAGATAAGGATGAACCAAGAGACATAGAAGATGTTGAGGAAGGACAAGATGAGAAAGTGAGTGATAAATTCAAGCATGAGACAACTCAACAAGAAAAGAGAAAGAAGAAGGAAGAAAGTGAGATTAGTCCTGAAGTGATTGCCCGGATGTCATATCCAGGAAGGTTTTTGAAAAATAAAAAGGAAAGCAACAATAGAGACATCATGGAGATATTCAAGAAGGTTGTTATCAACATTCCTCTACTAGATGCTATTCAGCAAGTACCGAAGTATGCCAAATATCTCAAAGAGCTCTGCACCAATAAAAGGAAATTTAAGGAGCAAGAGACAGTGGCATTGAATGAGGAGGTTTCAGCAATCCTTCTAGGAAGTTACCTCCAAAGCTAAAAGACCCAGGCAGTTTCACCATTCCTTGTGTTATAGGAACTCAGAGGTTTGAGAGGGCATTACTTGATCTAGGTGCTTCAGTTAATTTAATGCCTTTTTCTGTTTTTGAATCTTTACAGGTAAGTGAACTCAAGGAAACATCAGTAAGCATACAGCTTGCAAATCGATCAATTCGATACCCAAGAGGAGTGTTAGAAGATGTGCTAGTTAAAGTGAATGAGTTGATCTTTCCAACTGACTTCCTCGTGCTAAAGATGGAGGATGCACCCATACCAGGACAGGATCTACCTTTAATCCTCGGGAGACCATTCATGCGCACTGCAAAAACTATGATTAATGTTCACGAGGGGACATTTACTATGTCAATGAATGAGGAGACGGTAAAATTTAATGTGTTTAATGCATGGAAATATCCTCCTGATGATAGTGCTTGTTTTGCAGTGGAACTTGTGGATAATTTGGTGCATGAAGCTATCATGACGTCATCAAAGACAACAATGTTAGAAAGGGTACTTATTCACGGTCTACTTAATGAGGAAAAAGCAAGGAAGATGATGAGGGACTTATGGAATAACCCGTGGAGTGATCAGGGGCAAAGATCAAGATGTCTAATTGAAGAGAGCAATTCGCCACTAATAGAGATAATCAATTTACTCCACTCACTCCAAAGTTTCAAGGGAAGTATTCTTCATCATTCGAACCTTTACCTGTTTCATCTAATGAGCTTGTTTCATCTGTAGTGAAGCCACCCAAGGTGGAGTTAAAACCTCTACCTGAGACATTAAGATATGCATACTTGGGGAAGGAAGAAACTCTGCCTGTCATTATTGCAGCAAATTTGAGCAAAGAAGAAGAGGAAAAGCTTCTTAGAGTTTTGAGGGACCATGTGACAGCCATAGGGTAGACCATAGCAGACATTAAAGGTATCAGCCCTATTACATGCATGCATAGAATACTGTTGGAGGAAGAGGCACGTCCTACAAGAGAAGCTCAAAGGAGACTCAATCTAGTGATGAAAGAGTGGTTAAGAAAGAAGTGATAAAACTTCTTGATGTTGGCATCATCTACCCTATTTCTGATAGCAAATGGGTAAGTCCCGTGCAAGTGGTACCAAAGAAATCTGGAATAACGGTGGTCAAGAATGAGAACAATGAGCTCATACCTCAAAGGCTTCAAATAAGTTGGCGTGTGTGCATCGATTATAGAAAGCTCAACAATGCAACTCGAAAGGATCATTTCCCTTTACCATTCATCGATCAGATGTTGGAACGCCTAGCGGGACATAGTTATTATTGTTTTCTTGATGGATATTCAGGCTATAATCAGATTGTCATAGCACCAGAAGATCAAGAGAAAACAACTTTTACTTGCCCATTTGGTACATTCGCCTACAGAATGATGCCTTTCGGACTATGTAATGCACCTGCCACTTTCCAGATATGTATGATGTCCATCTTTTCAGATATGGTCGAAGACATAATAGAGGTATTCATGGATGATTTCTCAGTTTTTGGAGACTCTTTCGACCAATGCCTACACAATCTATCCTTAGTGCTACAAAGGTGTCAAGAGAGCAACCTTGTTCTTAATTGGGAGAAATGCCACTTCATGGTGCAAGAAGGTGTTGTTCTTGGTCACATTATTTCAAGTAAAGGGATTGAAGTGGATCATGCAAAGATTGAGGTAGTCAAGAGCTTGCCACCACCAAAGTCAGTGAAAAATGTGCGTTCATTCCTGGGACATACAGGGTTCTACCGAAGATTCATCAAGGATTTCTCCAAGATCTCAAGACCACTATGTCGATTATTGCAGAAAGAAATGGAGTTTGACTTTGATGATGAATGTTTGCAAGCATTCAACACCTTGAAGGAAGCACTCACAACCGCCCTAATCATGCGACCACCTGACTGGAAATTGCCATTTGAATTGATGTGTGATGCTTCAGACTATGCTATAGGAGCTGTTCTTGGGCAAAGGATGAATAAGATACCTCATGCCATCTACTATGCTTCGAGAACTCTCAATGATGCCCAACTTAACTACTCCACAACTGAAAAAGAGTTGCTAGCAGTGGTATTCGCATTGGAGAAGTTTCGTTCTTATCTTATAGGAACGAAGGTGATAGTGTATTCTGACCATGCTGCTCTAAGATATCTGTTGCACAAGAAAGATGCAAAGCCGAGACTCATTCGATGGATCCTTTTACTTCAAGAATTTGATATGGAGATTCAAGACAAGAAAGGGAGTGAGAATGTAGTTGCTGATCACCTAAGCCGATTGACATATGGCCCAAATGATGAAGAAGACCTGTTGCCTTTGAAAGAGAGTTTCCCTGATGAACAACTCTTCAGTGCACAACACCAGAAGCCGTGGTTTACTGATATGATCAACTACTTGGAGACGAAACAGCTTCCATCAGATTTATCACAGTATCAAAAAGACAAGTTAAAGAAAACGAGTAAGTACTTCATATGGGATGACCCTTACCTTTGGAAGTTCTGTTCTGATCAGATCATAAGAAGGTGCGTACCTGAAAATGAATTTCACTCTATTCTTACCTTCTGTCACTCATCTCCCTGCGGAGGTCACTTCGGTGCTAAAAAGATAGCACTTAAAATTTTACAAAGTGGATTTTATTGGCCTACTCTTTTTCGAGATGCCTATATTTTTTGTGCCGCTTGTGACCGATGCCAAAGAATGGGCAACATAGGTAAAAGAAATCAAATGCCCTTAAATTCTATTTTGATTGTTGAAATTTTTGATGTGTGGGGCATTGATTTCATGGGTTCTTTTCCATCTTCTTTTGGTTTTCTTTATATACTTGTGGCTGTAGATTATGTTTCGAAATGGGTGGAAGCAATTCCAACCCATACTAATGATTTCGAAGTTTGTGAAGGATAACATATTTTATAGGTTTGGAACACCACGAGCAATCATTAGTGATGGAGGAAGCCATTTTTGCAACAAATCTTTCGATGCGCTCTTGAAGAAATATGGAGTCACGCATAAGATTGCAACACCCTACCACCCTCAAACCAGTGGAAAGTGGAGATAAGCAATAGAGAAATTAAGCATATACTGGAGAAGACTGTTAACCCAACACGAAAGGATTGGAGCATGCGTCTCAATGATGCACTCTGGGCATATAGGACTGCATACAAGACACCAATTGGGATGTCTCCATTTCGACTAGTGTATGGGAAAGCTTGTCATCTCCCGGTTGAGTTAGAACATAAAGCCTGGTAGGTCATCAAGGAGTTTAACTTTGTACTAGATGAAGCTGGCAACAAGAGAAAGCTACAACTGATGGAACTTGAAGAGCTAAGGAATGAAGCTTATGAGAGTGCACGAATTTACAAAGAGAAGACGAAAGTGTTTCATGACAAAGCCATTCAGCGTAAGGAATTTTTTGTTGGACAACAAGTTTTGCTCTATAATTCTCGTCTTCGTCTCTTTCCTGGGAAGCTTCGCTCAAAATGGTATGGTCCTTTCACTGTCACTAAAGTTTTTCCACATGGTGCTATTGAGATTCGCAACTATAGAAATGGAACAACATTCAAAGTGAAGGGCCATCGCCTCAAGCTCTACCACCAATCATGTGAGATGCCTCAAGAGGGTGCTACTTTGGTTGATCCTCAACTTTCAAGAGAATGACAGAGAGTCAAGACGTCTAGCCAAGACGTTAACTAAGGCGCTTGATGGGAGGCAACCCATCTGGGTAATTTCGTTCCTTTTCTTTTCTTTTCTTTTTGTTTTTCATTCTTCTCTTACTTATGCTTTACATTTGCAACATTGAGGACAATGTTTAGTTTAGGTTTGGGGGTGATGAAAAATGTTTTTAGGTTTTAGGTTTTGAAAAAATTTTGTTTTTAGGTTTTAGGTTTTGAAAAACTTTTCAACATTTTTGGTAAATTTTTCGTTTTTTTTTAGTTTTTCAATTCTACCCATAACAAATTAGCTAGTTGCTTTGTGTTTGTTGATGAATTTTTTATGCATGTTTTTGATTGGATATCTTTACTAGGGAGTAGCCATGAACATCTTTGCATGATTTGAGACTTTTGAATACTATGATCTTAGTTAATTGAGTGGATGAATACTATGTTTGCATGAATTATGAACTATTAGTGGAGACTACCCTTGGTGAGGATTTGAGCTTTTAAAGCGTTTCTTTTTGAGGGATTTAATTGTTTCTACTCTTTAAACACTCTTCGTCTTTGTTCTTAATAGATGATCTCTATAGGTTTTGCATTGAATACTAAAGAACAAATCATTATTGTAGATAACATGAGTCACTTTGATTCAAGAATTGGATGCACTTCTTAGAAGTAATATAGGCAAGTTTTCACCTCATAAAAGCCTATTCCCTCACTTTGAATTGAAATACATCATCAAACCCTTTGAAGCCAAACATATTTAGTCTTTTTCTTTGTCTACCCTTACTAAATGACCCTATTGAGCCTTAAATTTAACCACACCATATAAGTTTGGGATCATGCCAAGTGGTGCAAGGGAGGAGAATTAAAGTGTTAGTATTGATATGATGTGCGTATGGGCATATGCATTGAAAAAGTTTGCTTCTATGCATTATGGTGATAAATGAAAAAAAAAAAATGAAAACAATGAAAAAAAAAAAAGAAAAAGAGAATAAAAATGTAAGGACCATAAATCAAGTTTTATGATGCCTAAATGTGCGAGGGAAAATGGAAGTGAATGAAGGAGGAAGAGTGAAGAATAGAAAAGAAAGAAGGTTATGATGAATAAAAGAATAATGAATGAAGTGCTTTGGTGTGATCCTAAGTTTTTTTTGAATCTAGACTTTTATTGCTTACTCATTAATCAACCTTAGCCCAAATACAACCTTGAATAAAGCCTATTCATCTTTGAAGGGGGAAGTCCAGTTTGAGAGTGAAAGTATGTCATCATGCTCTATCTACGTTCTTAGTATTTGATTCTATTCATGAGATCTATTCACTTAAAGTGCGGTTCTTTTCAATGTCTATATTCATATGTGATATAAAAGACTCTTGTTTTCCCTTTACATAACCTTTGTCACATATGATTGCATGAGTGTTTGCCTTAGGACTCTTGAGAGAGTTATGAGTGATATCTTGTAAGGATTAGAGTTGAGGCGAAATAAGTCCATGACATGTGAATATGGTGTTTTGAAATGAGATTGCTTTGAATATGGTATGAGATTGTTGATGATTATGTTTTAGATTATTAATGACTTATCTTTAGTCTTGATACAAGATCATGCATGTATGAGAGTTCTGTTGATTTGCATTTAGTAACATGTTGATGAGTTATGGGTGGAATGTTTTAATGTTTGTGGGTATCGTTGCTGGTAAACCCTCAGGAGACACAACTCCTCCTACTAGGGACACCTAGAGGTTTAAAGGCTTGTGACATACGCTCAATGCCATTGTGTTTACCTACGAAAATGGATTGTGTTTTATTTTCCGTATTTTTAGATTAGGTTGTTTTAAAGTTCTAGTTTTGCTCGAGGACTAGCAAAATATAGGTTTGGGGGTATTTGTTAGGTCATTGATTATCATTATTTTATACCTATTTTACCTATTATTTATGTTGTGTTTTTGAGTAAAATTGGTGTTTTTAATTTGTTTCGTGTTTTTATATGTAATCTTAGGTTTGGAGAAGAATAGAATGGAATTGGTGGTTTTTCATAATTAATTGTGGCACAAAGAAATCAGAAATCTGGACCGAAGAAGTGCGAAAAATCAAGAATCAAAATAGGGGTTAAATCATAAATATTCAGAGTTTGTTTGGTTTAAATGAAAAATGGAAGAAGCGGAGGACCTGACTGCAATTTGCCAGTCTACAACATGTAAAGCGCGTAGAAAGGATGTCGTTTTGGCGCCCCTACTCCGGTGTGGATCTGGTGTGGTTGAGTACACATAAGCGCGCTTGAAAAAGATGCTGATTGGTCTAGCGCGTGGATCCGGGTCGGGTCGCAAGGATCCGCACGTTTTTGAAGTGGTGCCGTTTCGGATGTGGGTTGCGTGGATCCGGTTCGGGTCAAGCGGGTCAGATCCGCGTGTTTTCGATGCTTCTCTCTTTTGTCGCCGTTCCGGGTAGGGTTTTGACCCGCGCGCACATTCATGGGTCGCAAAGCAGATCCGCGTGTTTTTTTTAGTTTCTTAGCCATCAAGAAACCTAATTTTGGCTGACCTAAGCTCTCTATAAATATATGTTTTTCACCATTCAGTCAGACGGACAGCAGAGGAAGAGAGATCAGAGGCTTAGGACGGCAGCATCTATTCTTAGGTTTATTCTTCTCTATTTATTTTTATTTTTATGTTTTCTTTTAGAATCATGTGTAGCTAATTTATTGTTAGTTAGGGCTAATTTGAAGCCCTAAACATGAATTCAATCTATTATTATTTTTAATGAAATATTTTATTTTTGCATGATAAAATTAATTGTCTCCGTTTAAATTGTATCCTATTTATTTTGTTTCTTTGATTGGCCATCTTAGGAGCATATTTTTAGGATTGTGTTGTAGGAATATAAACTGCACATCATACAGAAATATTCTTAATTTGTAACAATCAATTGATTACGAACCAATTGAGAGACATTAATTCATAAATACTTGGGATAGACATCATGTTCTAGGATTTGTGTGACATTCATATTCTTTTAATGTTTAATGGATTCCTATTATTTAACCTGAGTAGACATCATGCTAGGTTATAATTAGGAATACACACATCTACGTAGACATCATGCGATTTGCATATTATCTAAGGAAGAATCAATACGACCTGAGTTAATTATACCTTGTCGTGAATGTCTTTATCATGCATTAACATTATTGTGCTTCATTTATTTATTAATTTATAGATTGAATGATTGTTTAGTGGTGGATAAGATGTCCTAGCTAAGTTTTTCTTTTATTGATTTTCTTCATTAAATTTTGTTTTCTTAATGCAATTAGATTTCAACCCAATTCTGAAAATCTCTTTCATTTAATTTAATTGTTTAAATAAACTTGAAATTTAAAGAAAGATAATAACTTTTCGTGGGATCGACTCTTGTTTGTCTACTATACTCGATAAACGATTTGTGCACTTGCAAGGTTCTAATAAATTTGGTTTATTGAAAAATTAACCAACAGATCTCATACTAATATAGTAGATGGATCACATTGTAACTAAAATGATATTTCAGAACAGATAGTTTTTCAGCACACACTTAAAACTATAGATAATATAATTGTTTCGGGAAACATATATAGCCCAAGTGGGAAATTGTTGGGAATTTTTAATATTTCTTATTGTGAGCTTACATATTAAATAACAATTATATTATATGCTATCAATTTTAATAGGACCAAATTAGTGATATATTAATTAGGTTCTACAAATATCCATTTGGTATGGGCTTAAGTGTGTAGAAACCTAATACTAATGAAATTAGAGTTAATGGGAACCTAATTAGGTTAGTATATAAAGAATACTATAAAGGGTTATAGTCCCCAAGTCAAATCAATGTACGTAATATTTTGCTCTCATTCTCCTTCCCCATTCAAGAAGAAAAAATATAGAGCAACCTAAGGTGATTTGGCTATGGAAGACTCGATCCTTCTCAAATTTGTTAACATGAATTCAAGTATGTCTTCTCTGAAACAATTCTTAATGATTTAATATAAGTTTATAGATTTTGGTATAGGTTTATACCTATTAAAGTTTTAATCCAACAACTAGCTCATTGCATTCACAACAACCACCACTGTCACCTTAATGGCCCCAACAACACTAATGCTGCAAGCAATTAGATATCCTTATCTAATCTCCATTTTTTTCGAAAACAATTATATTGAATAAGGCTTCATTAAACTGAATTTCACATCAAAGGGATGGAAACGAAAAAACAAAATGGCACTTCTAATTTTTATTTGAGTTTAAGAAACAAAACACTGAGTAAATAAAATGGCAAAATTCACTTTTCAATTTCTGTTTTTGCTTCAAATAAATAAATAAACAAATAAATAAAGATTCTAGAGAAAGTGAAAATCCACAACATTCTCTCTTCTATTTCATGATTACATCTCTAATGAAGCTCAAGCAGTCTCCTTCGACGGTGACGGCGGCGTCCTGGTAGGATGCGGTGGTGTGGCTTCTCGTCCGCGAGACGATGCAAATTAGCGTCGGCCTTGCCACGTCGTCGCCAGTGGAGGCGGATTCTCACCCTCGAGACGATGCGAATCTTCTCCTCCACTGCAGTTGGCGCCTCAATCCCGCCGGCACTAGGGGTAATGAGGACGACGGCAGGAGCGAAGGCACCTGCGGAGATGTCGAGCTTGTCTTGGAGGTGGTCGACGAGGGTGCGGGCCTCCTCAAGGGTGAGAGAGGAAATCTAGGCGCTAAGCTGCTCGATCTTCTAAGGGGTGTTGACAACGGAGAATGGGCAGAGATGGATGGCACATTGCGAGAGGGAGGGGGAGAAGGGGTTGGAGGCAAGTAGAGGGTGGTGGCGCCACCAATTTAATTGATCGGGATTTCAGATTTTTTTTTTTTTTTTAATTTTTCAACTATTTAATTGTTTAATTTAATTTCTTTTTTTATTTTATTACTTTTAATTTAATTTCCTTTCTTTTAATTTTTTCTCAATTTATCTGATTCGTACATATGTTACCATCTTGGAACATGACTAGAAATGATAATTTTATCACCACCCACCACACTCTCCGTTAGGTTTGATCAAAAGTAGACCAATGACAAGAACAAAGTTGATATTTTTTTAAAAAAAATTAAGATTGATTTGATCATTTCCCAAATTTAATTAAAAATTTGATTATTTTTCAAAACTTAGAGATCAAAATGACTTTTATCCATGTCATTATTAAATAAACTTCCAAGACATCCTAAATGAGCTAATTTAAAGTTAAAAGGCCTGATTGCAGTGAGAGAAATGTCGTTACTAAGTGACCCCAAAAGGATTTGCTAAGTGAGCCCATGAGCTTTAAGAAAAAGTTTCTCTAAATGCACCTTATGGTCTCTGCAAACGCAGCCCAATTAATTAGAAATATGTATATATGCTCACATATGTGTGAGTGTGTTGTTACATATTTAATCATTAAGTAAAATATGTATATTAATCTATGGTTTAAGCATTGATTTGTTCCTATTCCTATATGCATGCACTCATATCAATTACGTTGGTTTGGCCATTCGGGTGTGGATATCGGTCCATAACCGACTATCGGACCTCCGTTTATTGGCATCTACTTTCCCTTTTTTTTTTTTTTGAAATGGTATCTATTTTCCATGTTATTTGCTTCTTAAACAGAAAAAAATACAAAATTAAAAACCTGAAAAGGGCTTTTTATTGTTATTTACAACAATCATTGATACCAAATCAAATGTTTATCGAAATCTAAAAATATCTAAATTGAATAAGCAGTCTGAAATTCTACTTTTAGGATTGGACAGAGCTATCCATTATTTTAGCAGAAAAATTGTCGTTATATAAAGAGGGTGAGCAGTTTCGAACCCGACACATCTCAGACAAGCGTGCCCATTATGGGTGTTTCTATCGAGGCATCCGACGTTTTCTTCAAAAACCAAATACTTAAGTGGCTAGTTGGAGTCATAAACAAGTCTTACTTTTTTGTGTTATGTGGACAACTTTCTTCCAAAGAATATTCATTGGTAAGGTGCAACTGTAATTTTATCTTTGATTGATCTCGATACTTTGATGACATGAAAAAGCGTTAGAAAAACAATAATAAATAAATAGACTCTTTTCTTCCTTCTTCCACAAAATTCTAAAACCATCGTGAGTCTCCGCCGAAGCTCCAACAACCGTCGACGGAGGAGATTTTCCCAGATACATTATTGATTCTGGGTACGTTTCACGATTCCCCATTTAATTTCCGTTCAATTTACATGAAATTTTGACTTCTTGGCACCATTTTGAGTAGTTGTATTGACATATATGAACACTATCATATCAACAAGTTTAAAAGCTTTAAAAATCATGCCTTTGAAATGAATTTAAACTTTGTATTGTCATTAAGTTGGTGCATTTGAAATTGCAGCATGAGTTCAAATAGATAGATATGTAAATAAATAATAAAAATTGCAGCTTGAAATTTGCCATCTATGTTTGGATAGTGGTTGCGAATTTGTTTTCGCGTATTTATTAGGTTGAGATACCGTGTTAGAGGAGGAGTTGTGTATTTAGTTGGTTATGTGTATTGGAAGAATCTGACTGAGCAAGATGTGGGCATTGGTTCGATCTGGGGGAATTCGATTCAGTTTCGTATGTTGTATAGTGATTCAAGGAAATGGGTTGTTGTTGGAATTGTGTTTGTTTGCGGAGTTAATTGGTAGTGATAGTGATAGTCAAGCACTCACTCTAGCTAGTTTGAGTTTAAGAGTGAGTTTGAGATAGTGAAATAGAGTAAATTGAACAAAATCGAGAAAGTGAGCTCTATGGTTGAAGTTCTGATAAGTGAAGGCAGTTAGAAGCCATGAGATCAAGGCTGTTAGGGGTGAGAAAATTGGTTAGCTAGGCTTACCTATGGGTTTGATTCATTATGCAGTTGAGCTGGTTGAAGAAGTCAGCTGGGTAGGGAGAGCACTGTGGTAAGTGTGGTAACCATATGTGAGGGACCGGTAGTATTTGTCATCTAGAAGCTGCAAAAACTGCATGGGGTTCCTTTTCCAACTTGTGAGTTTACTGAGGGCATGCTCGTTGTAACTGAAGAAGATAAAAATTTAGAGAAGCTGTCGGTTTGGGGTTATGAAGTAGTATTATTCGACTCTTTGGGTGGTAATCAGGTAGTTAACTTTGTGATGGTAGCTTGGCAATATATATTGATGTTTGTGTTATTGGATCAAGAACTTTTTGAGGCATCTGAATCTGATTTATTCGTTATGTTTTGAAATAACATCTGAATTTGGGGATAAAATAAAATGCATCTTTATAAGTTGTGAAGTTTCTATTAATCTTTGTTTTGCATCAATTGTGAATCTTTTTGGCTGTGTTTCTTGACCGTCAGGCATTAATTGATTGATATCTAAGTCACATACTAGAGAAGGATTGTTTTGTGCCTGTACTTTTATTTGAGTTTCTCATACTTCATTGAAACATTCTGTGATACTATACACCTTGTATTGAGCTGAATGTTTTTATCAATTTATGCTGGGGCATGCCATGTAGAGGATTTTGATTTTCTCAATATATAAATTTTGGGATGGCTCGCAAGCATTCTAATCGACCATTGTAACTATTCCTTTTGGCAGCTTATCTTGTCTAAAGGGTGAATATATATGTATGATGTTTGAAAAAATGAAGGAAGAGAAGCAGAAGAGCAAAGGAAGTGATGAGAGATGGAGAGGAGCAATATCTAATCTAACGGAGATGTCTTCCAATTTAGACTCCCTTCAAAAACTTCTTCTCAGAAAGGCTGTGTTTGTCGATGAAGAGACCTTTGCGAAAACCTTTCTCAGCTCTGAACAAGCCAGAACCATCAAAGTTCTTGAACAAAGGGTAGAGACTCTGGAACGAGAGCTAGACGCAGCCATTGCAGCTGCTGCTCATGGTCGTTCAGATAAACGACAAGCTGAGGCTTGACAAAAAGCTGCTGAATTTCATGCACAAGAGGTTACGAAGGAGCTTGAGAACACCACAAAGATTTTCAAACTGCACATGGAGGAGTTGCATGCAAAGGAACAAGAAATCTCTAAGCGCGATAAAGAGATCAAACTCTTGGAAGCTATAATTCAAACACTAGGTGGGAAAGAATCAGGTTCAACAACTGGGTAACACCGACCTTATCTTGGTTAGTGAACTCATCCAGGCGTAAGAGTATGGTCTTGTGTGATTCATCTGATATATTTGGTGGAGTTTGGCAGTTTCTGCTGTTATGGTGATTTGAGAATTTTCTTGAATTGTGTTTTAAGGGGTATGCATCACTCTGTTTTCGTGTAGGTATCACCAAATGCTCTCTAGTTGTACAATCTTGGTGATGCAAGAGTACATGGTTTTTCTGCTGTGAAATGTAGATGATATGAACATTGAAAATAAGTATAAAATTCAGCATATATCGTTGACAAAATATACCTTGTTCTTTTGTAGAATTGAGAACATGGTTTATCAAAATCATGGACTTCTTGTCCACTAGATATTTGTTTTGTTGTTTACGTGTAGATATCAACGAATACAACCACACATCAAGATTAAATACATAAGATTTGAAAGTAATAGGTAATTGTAAGTTCAAATTGTTCAATACATCTTGATTAACAGAAAAGTTGGGGTGGCAATTCGGGTTAATGGGTCGGCTTTGGTTTAACTCGATATGATCCTATTAATTTTTCATTGAACCTAACATGACCCGATTAACTTTTCGTTCGTTCGACATGACCGAAGTAACTAATCAGGTTGGACCTCTCAAGCTGGACACTATCCATTCAATTGGATGATGTTGTGTGGACCCCTTAAACCAGACATGATCCATTTAATGGATCATGTCGTGTTATTCATTTCACCAATTTAATATGAACTAAATTTTATAAGTCTTTATTGCGTAAAAGTTAAATATATTCAAACCAAGTTTATTTATACAATTTAAACAAAATAAACTAAAGTTTGTATAATCAATTACTTCAGTCTATGTAATCCAACACTACAAATAAAAAGTACATTATGAGTTTAAAGTTACTTTACATATTAACATGTATACTACACATATATCCTTATTAATTTTTTAAGTTATAAATATACCTTTTTTTAAAAAAAAAAAACAATTATAAATATACTTCTAATAATTGTATTAACCATGAAATCTGATTCAACTCATCTAATAAATAGGTTAAATGGAATGATCAAAATATCAACTTGAAACCGATTAAGTCAACATGAACTTGATTATCTATTTTGGGTTCATGTTGGTTTGTCACATCATGACCTAAATTACCATCATAACCCAAAACAAATATTATGGGGTGCATTTAGAGTATCGTATTAGATGACCTATTAGATTCAAAACACTGGATTTGTTTAAAGAGTGTCAATATTTACACCCCTTAATAATCGTATGTAACCCCTTTTCATATATGCACCCAAGTACCCAACTAAAATTTTAAAACAGATCATATCTTGTAAACACACTCCACATATTACCAACTATATATATTATATTGAAATGCAAAGATATATTTTACAAACTATATCCTTTCTTTTAATATAATAAATAAATAAATTATGAATGATTTAAAATAAAAAATAATAATAACAAATAAAATAAAAAAGGGGAATAGATGCGAATCTGGAAGGAGGCGACAACCCCTTCTTTATTTTTGGGATAAGCTTGTTGCTTTATTGATCTTGTGGATTAAGATGGTGGAGAACGCTGCAGCAGCCTCCTCCATCCTTTCCTTCTATTTTTGTAAAGCCTCTTGGCTCTTCTCCTATTTCTCAATCTAGGTATTTGTTTTTTTACACTTATATTAATGTTTTTTTTTTTTCTGTTTTAATTTAGTTCCATTTACTTTTAAAATATATATATTTTTATTTAGTTGGTAAAAATTTTAAAAAGTAAATAGTTATTAAATCATTAGATGCCCTTCAAATAAAATGTTAACAACTTAATTTAAGAATAATATTAAAATTTTAAAAATATAAAATTTAAGGGGTGTACATATTATTTTAGAGGGTTGCAAATATAGTCATTCTTGTTCAAATTCGATGTTTGTTGTAACGGTGGTTTGTTGCAGTACTGCCAACTGTTGTTTTACAACTCACAATGTTGGGCTATAGCCCATCTATATGTAGGTTTCAATGTAAAACACTTTTATGGGATTTTATTTTTCTTTTCAAATTGTTGTAATTTTAATTTTTTTAAAAATTAAAAATTATAAAAAAAAATTAAAATAACTTATAAAAACTTAATATAAAAAACCTAATAATTTTATTTAATAAAATTTTTAATGGTATATATATAATATTTTCATGTTTATTCTTTAAATATTAAGATTCGACTGATTTTTGTGATTTATTCTAATAATTTCTAGTAAAGAAATGGAATATTTATTCTTATTTTCAAATGAGTAATTATAAAGAGAGATATATAAGTACTATAGTTTATTCAAATAGATTTTAAAGCTGGTTCAGATTTTATAAGATACCAAATATGTACGAACCACCCTCGGGCAGCAACATTAGATTCAAATTATTGGCGATTGGTGCCACTTCGAACGTGTATGCAAGACTGCATGTGTGATTAGACACCGACGTGTATTCGTGGGCACTAATTTAATGTGGAATTCTAAATTATTTGTACATAGTAATGATTATGATCAGAAGAGAAAATTGTTGGAAAAATGAGGGATAAAAAAATCCATATTCATGAGTCATTTTAATTGGGTTTTTTTTATCTCAGTTTTGAAAGATTAAGACAGCTTTGTATTCTCCTCTACAAGAATATCGAATTGGTATATTCGTTTGGTCAAAATTGTGCTTCAATGAATAAAAATTTGAAGCTTAAAATGCATCCATTGAGAAAGAAAATAAAATCTAATTCCACGTTAAAAAATAAAGGAAGAAAGCTTAGTATATAATTACAGGTGTTAAAGCTACAATTAAACTTGTGGAGCACAGTTGCTCTCTCTAACGGAATGCAACGGAGGTGCAAATCATGGACTAAACATGGGTTCGAAAGGTGCGCACACACAAATGCACTTGGATTTCGAACCTTAGACTTGCACAAGTGGCCGGTTTCGTTTTGCTTTCGGAAAGTTTCGAAAGTTATTTTTTTTTGTTTCTTTTTTGAAAATTTGAATATTGACTAGCTGTATCTATTAGGTTTAATTTTGTTTCAGTAACTATTATTACATAAATAACTGCAGTCATTAAAAGCCGGATTTCGAACCTTGGACTTGTACATGTTGCTGGTTTCATTTTGCTTCCAAAAAGTGTATTTTTTTCGATTTTTTAAATTTGAATATTGGTTGTTGTATTTGCAGGTTTGATCTTGTCTTTGTAACTATTATTACATGAACGTTGGTAGCCATGAGATGTTTAATTCTAAATTGAAAATGTAAAATTAATTCTTGGATTAATTCTATAAAACTGCATAATCAATAGAATTAAAAGGAAATTAAAGGCCATTATCTCTTGATTTCAAATTGTCCACATAAAGCCTATAAATTAGAATCCTACTTTGAATCCAGCTTATTTTCTTTTTTTTTTTTTTTTCTCTAAAATACTATTCCTAGCTATAGTTTCAAACGTGATAGAGTTTGGGCTCAATTTGATTCGCTGGCCTTTGATATCATTGTTACACATGGGCCTTAATCCTCTTCTTTTATATTTGTATTGCTACACATTCATTATAACATGGAGAGTCTCCGGAATTTTAATTTTTATATTATCACTTGTTCTTATTTCTAACGAAAATATATTATTAGAATATTATATATTAGATATTTGATTAAAAGAATTTTTTAGAGACTTTTACCTAGTAAAATGTTTGGCAGAAAGTACTTATTTATATTATATGGTATTTATATACATAAAAAAAAAAAAAGTAAATTATTCATAAAGAAAATATTCAAGTTGTTATATAGTCCCACATCTATTAGAAATAGTGGTTTTGTGCTCTTTATAAGATACAGGTAAACCAAGCTTGAAATATCTATTGGGTTGAATTAAGACTTCTTTCTAATATGGCATTAGAACTAGGCTTTTTGGATGATGTATTGATGGGGTAAAATCCTAATGCACTAATTACAATAGATCGCATGCAAGCACACATAGTCACAATGTAATATACTGGCAAATCAAAGTCGTTCCCACAGAGACAACTGCTAATTTTTAAGTATCAATTATCAACTTTCTTGAAACCAATTTTATTCAGACTTTCAAATTGACAAAAATATTTTAATTTACTAAAAAATATATATATTAAAATTAAAAATACAACTTAACTAAATAAATAATTAAAAATTACTTATAAAGACAGAAGATCACTACAGAATAAAGTATCTAGAAAATATAATTTGACCAACTATTCCAATGACTTATTCTCATTAAAATAAAATAAAATAAAATACATAATTCTATTGCGTATTTAACCAGATAACTCTTAAATCTTCACTAGCCTATTTCGAATGGTCAAGTGAAAATATTCAGAGAAATTAAACTACTATATTCTTATGCCGATTAATTAGTCTGAATTCTTTAGGATCCAATTATCCACAACGATTACATAAACCTTATAGGTATATTCCTATCCTTTAAGATTCATGTCATTCTATTGATGTCTAAACTATAGTCGCCTTTTCCAAGTGCAATATAATTAACCAATCAGGTTAATTAATTAGGCCCAAGTTAATTAACCGCATACATAAACAATAGAATAAAATACTGACAATAAAAATAAAACCATTAACCACCAATAAATCATTGAACAAGAATTGAAATAGCTGGCTACATTGTATTCCTAATAAAATAGTTTAGTTCTCCATGAAACCAATTAACACAATGGAAAAAATTGAAATCAAAATAAAAAATATTGTATTAATTGAGAAAATAAATTAAGGAAGAAGTCACTGTGTAATTTTGCAATGTACGCCTTCTTTGAACACGACCGAGCCAATTGATGCAATCACACAGATTCCCTTTTCAACTCTTTGCGCAGCTGCTTGCTCTCCAATTTCTCTTCTCTCCAAAAGTCCCCCTCTCTGTCTCCGCTTGCTCTGCAATTTTTCTTCTGTAAAAAAGCTCTCCCTTTTGTTGCAAAAATTCAAACCTTTATAGCCACACCAATTTAGGGTATCATTATATTTTTTTTTTCTTTTCTCCACCCGCAATCTCAGTCTTCATTTCTTGTTTTTCTCCTTGATTCTCTCCCCTCTGACTTTGAAAAATCGGATGCTCATATTAATTCTGAGATTCATTGCAAGCTGACAGTTGACTGCTTCATAAACTTCCTAAAAGAAATTCTACTTCTTTTGGAATCCTTAAGATACTCATACGTGAAATTGAGTTATTTCCTTTCACTTACTAATTGATTAAATCGTCACTTGACTAAATTGGCTTTGTCAAGTAAACTCGAAATCTTTGAAGTCATTAATGACGATATTTCATGAACAAAATTAGCAAGAACACTTTACTGCATCTTAACCGCGCGTTTGGAACACTTGAAACACCCATGTAGGTCATTCACGCGTGAAACAAAGCTCAGGTCTATGCGCAGTCCATTCACGCAGGCAACAAGGCTACGAGCACTCCCAACAACCTTGCGCTGGTCTGACTGCAGGTTCATGGCCTGCTGCCATGGCCTACGGGAAAATTATAAAAAAAAAAACCCTCAACTTTCGAAAGTTCAACTTTCACCCCCAAAAAATTACAATATGACCCCTCTATTAAATTCCTGTATAAAACACTTATAAACATTAAAACACCCCTATTTCACTCGAGTTTTCATCACAAAAGCATAGGTTTAGAATATAAAACCGTGCTTAATTTTAGCCCGATCAAATACCTCCAAACCTAACTCTTGCTCGTCCTCAAGCAAAAAAAGATCTATAAAACAGAAACAACAAAAATTAAAACCACATCCACTTTCGTAGGTAAACACGATGGCATTTAGCACATGCCACAAGCTTTTAAACCTCTAGGTGTCACTCGTAGGAGGAGTTGTGTCTCCTGAGGGTTTACTAGCTACGATGCCCACAAACGTAACACAATCATGTTTGAACCAAACAACCAATCTTCCAATGCCTTCTTCAAGAAAAATCACTTCACCTGAGATCTTAAACCTTGACTAAAAATAAGTCACTAGTAATCCTCACACAATCATCGGTCATCTCCAACTCATCACCCAACAATTGAAGTTCGACAATACTAAGCACACACATCATGACCTTATTTCGCTTCTACTCTATGCTTCACTGGAATTCACTTATTAAATATATGATTTTTCTCATAGAATCTTAAGGCAACACTCTCACAATATACAAGCATTTAGGAGTTTATGCATAAAAATGAATTTAAGTCTTCATATTGCTTATGTAATAAATTATGAATTGTAAACGATAAGCACCAACAAGATCTCTTGAAAGAATCATACATCCAAAGACAGTGCAACACCCATAATCCTGACTCCAAGTAATCATGATCTCCTATTAATCAGCAGGTCTTCTAAAAGGATGTGACGGGGTTAGGGGTTTTGGCTACAAAGAATTGGAACAAGGTCTACAACGAGGAGCTTGGACTTTCCCAGAGACTATTCATTGTATTTTTAAAATGGTTGCATTTGGCACCGACTACAACTCTTCTAAGTGAACCTTTCCCCCCTTATTACCTCTTTTTTCTTTTTTGAATGAAGATATGGACTTTTTTTTTTTTTCAACAACTTGTCCACTACACCAATGTCTTTGCTTAACAACTCCCCCAAACCTGAATTTTTTTTTTTTACACACCAATACTCCTTTCTTCCATCCCTTTAGCATTATTTTCTTTAAAATCAAAGCTCCTAAGGTAAAGATTTAATTTTTAATATGGCTAGACACAAAATAATTTGTGAGGGTGAAAGAAAATAAAGGCTACTATATGTTTGGCTTCAATACGGTTTTAGGCTCACACACAATTTAAGATTGAAAAATTTTGGTTTCTTAGCCTTTTTCTGGAGTTAATTACACACATATGCCTGCTTCATGTCAATAGGTTCACACATCGACTCAAAAATTTAGAAATCATAAAGAATTGCAATGAATTTCTGCCCGTAAAGTTTAATCAAAGCCTAAAGAGACCAACTAGTAGCAACAAAATTTTTCTGAAAAGTGTTTGATGAGTGGAAATGAAAAATTACCCTCAGAACAAAGCGCTAAAGGTTAAGATTACTCACAAGGGTAGTCTCCACTAACAGACCACATCTATGCATGCACAATATCTCTACATTCTCCTACTAGGTTCAAAGTCTTTGATAACATCAAACCATGCTTATGACTTTCATGACTCTTCCCTAGTCAAGATTACCAATCACATAACGCAATAACTCTTCTCTCGAAAGCACACGGTCAATTTATTAATCAAGTTTGAAACATGATTGTTTCCACCCCCAAACCTAATCCAAACATTGTTCCCAATGTTTGAAAAAACTAAGTTCAGGATGATAAAAATAAAAACCACAGTTAAAAATAAACGACCACAAGTAAACAGTATATCAATGACAATATCATGCAAATAATAAACAAAAACATAAAAATTAAAAGGAAAGTAAACAATGCAAAAATAAAAGAATTTACTTAGTCCTCAAGAAAGAAATGGTGGAATTGAAAGGAGAATTGTGGACGAAAAATAGGTGAATGGACATCGGCAGCAGGTGGTGCAAAACAAGTATCACAGCATGATTGCCTCCTTTTTTTTTTTTTTTTTTTTTTCTGCAATTTGTGCCAATAAAAAATTATTGATCACCCATGCACACTCCGAATTTCACCTAACAAACAAAAAGACCTAAGAATTATAACATTGAAATGAAACCTTAAAAAGATAAAAATAAGAATAAGAAATAAAAATAAAAATAATTGAAATAAAATAAACAAAGGGTTAAAAAACTTGGGTTGCTTCCTAAGAAGTGCTAGATTTAAAGTCTTCAACTAGACTCTCATTGCCTTCACTTGTTCAGATCTGCCAAGGTAATGGTGGATTTTTATCGTTCCACTACGCCACCAAAATAGTACTTCAGCCGCTGACCATTAACCTAAAAAATTCTATCTGAACTCTCTTCTTCAACTTCCATTGCTCCATATTGGTATGTTGTTTTGACAACGAAAGTCCCTGACCATCTGGATTTGAGCTTGCTTGGGAATAATCATAGCCTGGAATTGAACAACAACACCAACTGTTCTGGTTCGAAATGCTTGGCTAAGATTTTCTTGTCGTGTCATTTCTTTGTCTTTTCCTTGTAAATGCGGGCATTCTCATATGAATCCAACCGTATTTCCTCAAGCTCATTCAATTGAAGAAGACGTTTATCACATGCTTGCTTCAAATCAAAATTCAGAGCTTTAATTGCCCAAAATGTCCGATGCTCCAACTCCATTGGTAGGTGACATGCCTTTCCATACACCAACCAAAATGGGGACATTCCAATTGATGTTTTAAATGCAGTTCGATAAGCCCACAATACATCATCAAGTTTGATACTCCAATCTTTCTTTGATCCGCTTACAGTCTTCTCTAAAATACCCATAAGTTCCCTGTTTGAGATTTCCACTTATCCGTTGGCTTGAGGGTGATACGGGGTTGTTATCTTGTGCGTGAGCCCATATTGCTTGAGTAGACTTTCAAATTGGCGATTACAAAAATGTGAACCCCCATCGCTGATAATGGCTCGAGGAGTTCCGAATTTGGTGAAGATATTTTTCTTTAGAAACTTGGTCACTACCTTTGCATCATTTGAAAATGTAGCAACTACTTCTACCTATTTCGACACATAATCCACTACCACCAAAATATACTGGTTTTGATAGGATGACAGGAAAGGTCCCATAAAATCTATACCCTATACATCAAACACCACAACTTCTAAAATATTCTACAACGGCATCTTGTGTCTCTTGGATATATTTTCTGTCTTTTGGCATTGATCACATGTCTGCACAAATCTCCGTGCATCTTTCAAAATCGTCGACCAATAAAACCCTGACTGTAGAATTTTTGTGGTTGTTCGCTCTCCACCAAAATGACCCCTATAATCAGATGAGTGACAATGTCATAGAATATCTTCATATGGCACACATTGTCTCAACACCTGATATGCACATTGCTTGAACAAATATGGATCATTCCATACATACCTTTTCACATCATGGAGAAACTTCTTCTTTTGCTGAAATGATAAATCAGGAGGAAGGACGTTGCACACTCTGAAATTAACAAAATCTGCGTACCAAGGTGCATCCTCATTACTATAAGAGAGCAATTGTTCATCAAGAAATATCTCGTTGATGTTTGTCTCATCATCTACACTATTCCTTTCCAATCTAGACAAATGATCCACAACTTGATTTTCTATTCCCTTCTTATCTTTTATCTCCAAGTCAAACTCCTATAATAGCAGTACCCATCTGATCAAATATGGTTTGGCATCTTTCTTGGTCACAAGGTACTTAATGGCAGAGTGGTCAGTGTAAACTACCACCTTAGACCGAATCAAATATGGTCTAAACTTATCAAATGCAAACACTATAGCCAATAATTCTTTTTCAGTTCTGGTGTAATTCATTTAAGCATCATTCATCATCTTACTGGTGTAATGGATAGTGTGAAAAATCTTATTCCTTCTCTAGCTTAAGACAACCCCCACTACAAAATCGCTGGCATCACACATTAACTCAAATGGTAAGTTCTAATCTGGTGTCGTGATAATTGGAGTTGTTATCAATTTTTTCTTCAAAATTTCAAAAGCTTGCACGCAATCTTCGTTAAACTTAAACGACACATCCTTCTCCAAGAGATTGCATAATGGCCTTACTATCTTGGAAAAATCTATGATGAATCTTCTATAAAATCCAACGTACCCGAGGAAACTTTGAACACCTTTAACTGATAAAGGTGATGGGAGTTTCTCAATTACTTCTATCTTCGCTCTGTCCACTTTAATATCACTTGTCGAGATCTTGTGCCCTAATACAATACCCTCTTGAACCATAAAATGACATTTTTCTTAGTTCAATACTAGGTTAGTCTTAATGCACCTTTTCAACACCTTAGCAAGATTTTGCAAGCACAAGTGGAACGAGTCCTCAAACACTGAAAAGTCATCCATAAAAACTTCCAAAAATTGCTCTACCATCTCAGAAAAAATTGTCATCATACATCGTTGAAAAGTTGCTGGAGCATTACATAATCCAAATGACATTCTCTTGTAAGCAAATGTACCATAAGGACATGTAAAAGTTGTCTTTTCTTGATCCTTAAGAGCTATGGTGATCTGATTATTCCTAGAATAACCATCCAAAAAGCAGTAATATTCATGTCCGACTAGCCTATCAAGCATCTAATTAATAAAAGGTAGCGAAAAATGATCCTTCCTCGTGACTATTCAGCTTCCTGCAATCCATACAAACCCACCAACCATTTACCACCCTTGTGGGGATAAGTTCATTCTTCTCATTTGTCACCACTGTTATTCCTCCCTTTTTAGGCACACATTGAATTGGACTGGTCCAAGAACTATCAGAGATGGGATAAATGATACTCTCATCTAACAGTTTAATTATCTCCTTCTTTGCCACATCCTTCATAATTGGATTCAGTCGGCGTTGAGGTTATATAGTAGGCTTGTGGTTATCTTCCATTAAGATCTTATGCATACAAAAAGATGGATAGATTCCCCTCATATCAGCGATTGTCCTTCCCAAGGCTAACTTGTTTTCTCTCAATACCCTCAACAATTTCTCTTCTTGAACATTATTCAGGTTTGTGTGATGATCACTGGCAAAGTGAATGCCTCCCCAAGATAAACATACAGTAAATATTTCGGGAGAGGTTTAAGTTCTAGGGACGGTGACTCCTCTATTGATGGTTGAGTATCGATGATGCCAAAAGGAACTGAGCATTATGCATATTCAACACCTCATACTTTGGAGCTACTTCAAGTATTTCCACATAATCTTGGACCTCTTCACGATTTTCCTTACTTGAATACTCCAATGCAGCCTCCAGAGCATCCAATGGAATTTCTTCATTGCGTACCTCCTGAATGCAATCATGCAACACTTCCACTCTATTGCATTCGTCGGTGTCACTAGGAAATTTCATAGCTTTGAAAATATTAAAGGTGACCTTTTCATCTTCTATCCTCATTGTTAACTGGCTTTTCTGCACATTAATCACAGTTTTTCCAGTGGCTAAGAAGCGTCTTCCCAAGATGATAGGAATCTATCGATTTCCTTCCATATCAAGAATAATAAAATTTGCTGGGAATATAAATTTCTCCACTTTCGCCAGAACATCCTTAATTACACTTCTAGGTCGCTTCACAGATCGATCTATAAGTTGAAGAGTAACTAATGTAGGTTTAGCTTCCCCTAGACCTAATCTTTTGTAGATGGATAAGGGCATCAAGTTAATACTTGCCCTTAGATCACACAAGGCCCTTCCTTCAAAATTCTCTCCAATCCTGCACAGAATGGTAAAACTGTATGGATCCTTTAATTTTGGAGGTAATTTTTGTTGTAGGATGACGCTGCATTCTTCTGTAAGCGCCACAGTCTCAAACTCCTCCAACTTCCTTTTATTCGATAAGATCTCTTTCATGAACTTCACATATCTAGGCATCTGTTCTAGCGCTTTTGCAAAAGGTATGTTGATATGTAGCTTTTTAAATACCTCTAAGAACTTTGAGGACTACTTGTCTAGTTTTTGCTTTTGAAACCTCTACGGAAATGGCAAATGTGGTACTTGAGATGCTCTCTTTTCTCCTTTAGGCTTTGCTAGCTTTTCTTTCTCATCCTTCTGCTCTTCCTTATTTGCAACTAGCTCCTCATCTTCTGATGGTTTGGGCATAACAGTAGATTGTTCCATGTTCTGATTCAGCTTCTTACCATTCCTCAAAGTGATAGTCATACACTGCTCTTTACCTTCCCTCCTCAGGTTTTGCTCTGTATCGTTGGGTAAATTTTCATACGGTCTACTATTGATGGCATTTACGATTTGCCTTAATTGCACTACCAAGTTTCGAATTGATGCACTTTGGTTTTGTAATTGAGCTTGAAATTGATTTTGCTGATTTTGCAACTAATTCTGTTGAGTCTGTAACATATTTTGTTGATTCTGTAGAAGAGAGTCAGCGTTCGTCATGAATTTCATCATCATTTCTACCATTGATGGCTTCTTGACTTAAGGTGGAACTTGTTGTGATTGACTTTGAAACTTGAGGTGGAATTGTAGGTTTCAATGATGATGTCTGATCGTGATTCTGCTTCCATGAAAAATTAGGGTGATTTCTCCATCCAAAGTTGTAGACATTCGAATATGGATCATTGCGTTGTCTATTAAAGTTAGCTACAAATTGTACCGACTCCTAATTACCCAGACCACTATCTGTTGCGTGACTGCCTCCGTATTCTTCAGAGCTAACTAATGAGCTTTGGATTGCATTGACGTCACTTGCACCCATATTGCAAGCATCAAATCTTTTAGTTAAAGCTGAAACTTAAGTTGACAGTGTTGTAATAGAATCCAGCTCGTGAACATCAAACGCTGCTTTTTTGGGTTTCGATCTCTCATATGGCCATTGATAGATGTTGGAAGACATTTCTTCGATCAGCTCAAATGCATCCTCTACATTTCTTTTTAGTAGTGCTCCACCTGCAGCAGCATCCACATTGGATCTTCCAACCTCTGATAGGCCTTGATAAAAAGTATGTATTTGCAACCATTCCGGCATTCCATGACGAGGACACTTTCGAAGCAACTCCTTGAACCTCTCCCAACCCTCATACAATGATTCTTCTTCCATCTGCGTAAATGCAGCAATATCATTCCTCAATTTTGTTGTTTTTGCTGGAGGAAAATACTTTGCTAGGAACTTCTTTGTCAGCTCATCCCATGTTGGATAGAGGCTTGAGGCAACGAATTCAGCCAGCTTTTTGCATTGTCCCTTAATGAGAAGGGGAACAATCTCAATCGAATGGCGTCATCCGTCACTCCATTGTATTTGAAGGTGTCGCAAATCTCCAAGAGATTTATGATGTGCTCATTTGGATCTTTATTGAGTAAATCAAAAAATTGCATTACGGATTGAACCATTTGAATGGTCGTTGGTTTGATCTCAAAGTTGTTCACTTGAATGGCCGGTCTGAAAATGCTTTGGTGGATCCCTTCCACGATTTGTATAGTATAATCTCTGAGAGGTTTGGAGCCCTCGGCGGGTGGTTGATTATTTTCCATGTTTACTTTTTGCTCCGCCAAACGCCTAACTTTCCTTATTCCTCGAACTGTTCTCTCGATTTCATTGTCGAATGGCAATAGTTTAGTGCTTTTAGACCTTCGCATAAAACAATCACTAACACCTGTAAAATAAAATAAAAAATAAGAATAAATAAAAATAAAAATAAAATAAAATAAAACACAATAATCTGAAGTAAGATTGTTTCAACTAGTATTGATATTAATACTATAAAATGCACGTTGTCCCCGGCAACGGTGCCAAAAACTTGATAGGGTAAAATCCTAATGCACTAATTATAATAGGTCGCGCGCTAGTATACACGGTCACAATGTAATATACTGGCAAATCAAGGTCGTTCCCACAGAGACAACTGCTAATTTTTAAATATTAATGACCAACTTCCTTGAAACCAATTTTATTCAGACTTTCAAATTGACAAAAATATTTTAATTCACTAAAATATATACACACATATATATTAAAATTGAAAATACAACTTAACTAAACAAATAATTAAAAATTACTTATAAAGACATAAGACCACTACAGAATAAAGTATCTAGGAAATACAATTTCACCAACTATTCCAATGACTTATTCTCATTAAAATAAAATAAAATAAAATACATAATTCTATTGTGTATTTAACCGGATAACTCTTAAATCTTCACTAGTCTCTTCCGAATGGTCAAGAGAAAATATTCAGAGAAATTAAACTGTTATATTCCTATACCGATTAATTAGTCTGAATTCTTTAGGATCCAATTATCCACAACGATTACATGAACCTTATAGGTATATTCCTATCCTTTAAGATTCATGTCATTCTATTGATGTCTAAACTATAGTTGCCTTTTTCCAAGTGCAATATAGTTAACCGATCAGGTTAATTAATTAGACCCAAGTTAATTAACCGCATACGTAAACAATAGAACAGAATACTGACAAATAAGAATAAAATCATTAACCACTCATAAATCATTAAACAAGAATTGAAATAGCTGGCTACATTGTATTCCTAGATAAAATAGTTTAGTTTTCCATGAAACCAATTAACACAATGGGAAAAATTGAACTCAAAATAAAAAAACATTGTATTAATTGAGAAAATAAATTAATGGAGAAGTCAATGTGTAATTTTGCAATGCACGCCTTCCTTGAACACGACCGAGCCAATTTATGCAATCAACAGATTCCTTTTTTAACTCTTTGCGCAGCCGCTTGCTCTCCAATTTCTCTTCTCTCCAAAAGTCCCCTCTTTGTCGCCACTTGCTCTACAATTTTTCTTCTGTCAAAAAGTTCTCCCTTCTGTTGCAAAAATTCAAACCTTTATAGCCGCACCAGTTTAGGGTATCATTATAATTTTTTTTTTCTTTTCTCCACTCGCCATCTCAGTCTTCATTTATTGTTTTTCTCCTTGATTCTCTCCCCTCTGACTTTGAAAATCCATATGCTCATATTAATTCTAAGATTCATTGCAAGCTGACAGTTGACTGCTTCATAAACTTCCTAAAAGAAATTCTACTTCTTTTGGAATCCTTGAGATACTCGTGCGTGAAATTGAGTTATTTCCTTTCACTTACTAATTGATTAAATCATCACTTGACTAAATTGGCTCTGTCAAGTAAACTCAAAATCGTTAAAGTCATTAATGGCTGTATTTCATGAACAAAATCAACAAGAACACTTTACTGCATCTTAACCGCGCGTTTGGAATGCTTGAAACACCCCTCCAGGTCATTCACTCGTGAAACAAAGCTCAAGTCTATGCGCAGTCCATTTACGCAGGCAACAAGGCTGCGAGCACTCCCAACAGCCTTACACTGGTCTGACCTGCAGGTTTACGGCCTGCAGGAAAATTACAAAATAAAGCCCCTCAACTTTCGAAAATTAAACTTTCACCCCCAAAAAAATTATAATTTGATCCCTCTATTAAATTCCTGCACAAAACACTTATAAAACATTAAAACACCCCTATTTCACTCGAGTTTTCATCACAAAAGTATAGGTTTAGAATATAAAATTGTGTTTAATTTTATCCCGATCATGGATCGGGCTTTATCTACACAGGATCATAGAAACAACTATTGCTAAGCAGACACTTTGTGCTTTTAGATGATGAGTCGAGCTTGATGGGTCAAACTATATTTGTAAGCCCCGAAATTTTATAAATAGTATTTTTGGAGAAATAATTATTTTTGAATGAATAGTGGCTATTCGGATGAATAGTAATTTTTTGAATGAATAGTAAAATTTTTGAGTGAGACCTTAGGAAGCAGAAAATCTTCAGAATGATAAATAGAGTTTGAAGAAACTGAAACGGAGCCAAAATGAGTCCATTCAAGTAGAACGGAAAGCATTCCCGGATTCGATCTAAAATTTCGAAAGGATTTCGAAAAAATTTTAAAAATTTAGCGAAAGGTCAAAATGAACGTTAAAATACACAAGAAGTACTTTAGGGACCTAAATGACCTTTCGAAAGTAATTCGAATTGAAATGGAATCAATCTAAAAATCGCTAGGGGCGATTTAGTGATTTTATGGAAAGCTAAAAAGGGGCATAGGATGACTTTTAAGAGTCACCAAGATTATTATGAGTATGTAAGAAGTCCGAATATAGGTCCCAGAGAATTTTGATAGAATTTCGAAAACGTTCCTAAAAAACCGAATTCTAGCGTTCTAGAAAAATCGAAATAAAAAAGATAAGAATAAAGGTGATATGGCAAGGAAAGGATAAGCATGAAGGATATGTGGTGGATAAAGTGACACATGGCACAATAGGAACCAAGTGTAAAGTAAGGGGTAGAAAATGGAATTTTGAAATTTTAAGGGGTAAAATGTAAAACTCATAATTTTCTGTTTCCATGAGAAATAAAATTTTCTGACGAATAGTGTGTTCGGATGTATAGTGATCAAGGAAATAGTGATTTTCAAAGATAGACCCTGGAAGGTAGAAAAATTTAGAATAGGTACTAGAGCCTAAGATAATTGAAACGGATCAAAAATAAGTCTATTCAATTAAAAATTTAAGAGTTCTAAAGACTTTTAGACAAAAATACCCTTCTTAGTGAATAATGAGTGTTGACGATTTTACATCTATTTGATTTGTTTAAATATGGAATTGAGAGATTAGATGTCCAGTTAGAGTATTACATGGTTAATTTGATGATCGAAGGACTATGAAATATTTTTTTGGAATAAATAAAATTGGGGGAGGGGGGCAGGGAAATGTTAGATGCCATAGGGGTACAAAACGTAATTTTACGCCCAAAAATGGAAGTGGTTGGTCAAATAAAGGACAAGAACACGTAGTGGGAGTAGCAAAACATATATGACACTTGTCAAATTTGATGACATATGTCAAGCCAAAAAAAAATGGAAGAAAAAAAAAAGAAAAATGAATGAATTGATAAGAGAAAATTGACTTTGGTGTACTGTATATATATGTGTTGCTAAGTGACCAGCCACCACACCAAAAACCAGAAGCATTTCGGACAGCAAAACCAGACCAAAAGCTGAGAGAAGGAAGAGGAAAGGAAGAAGAAGAAGAAGAAGAAAGAAAAAGAATAAAAAAAAAAAAAAAAACAGAGAGAGAAAAAAAAAGAAGAAAAAAATTAGGAGATTTTCGGGTAAGTGATTTCTTTCCAATAGGTTTTGGATTCCAAGAATTTAGTGGGTGTTTTTAAGAGTTTTAAATCCATGAGTTTGTGTGGTGTTAGGGTGATCAAAATCTTGTTAAATAACTTGATGTTTGAAGGTGATTTTCATGGATTTGGTAGTGATTTTTTAGTGATAAACTAGTTTCCAAGAAATTTGCAAAAAACTTTAATTAAGAGATGTTAGGATATTGGATGAGTTAGGGTGTGAGTTGAATATTATTGAAGCTATGAAAATGAAGGAAACTTAATAAATGGGTGATGGATTTCATTTGATATATGACTTATAGGGGAGGTGGACGCAAGGAATGAACATTGAGGAATCTATTCAAGTGGTTGAAAAATAATTTGTGAGTGGAAATTTTTTTATTTAATTTCAATTAGTTTCTTATCAAGTTTCATATTGTATTTTTCTGAGCGATTATCTTTAAAGTTAGCTTTAAAAATTTTATTGATTATATTTGTTTAATTTTTAGTGAGTGGAACATAAATTTTCATGCTTTTAATACACTTGTACTAAAGAGTATCAAAATATTAGTGTTTGAAATGTGTTTATGCATCTATAATGAGAAGATTTTTAATATTTTGTAAAAGCAAGATGTTTTCAAGCTTTTAATTTATATATATATATATATATATATTTTTAATATATTAAAGATTTCTAGTTAAGAATATTTTATGTACCAAGCAAAAGAATGATTTTAATATTTCAAAAGTAAAAGAGAAAGTTTTAAGTACTTTTCAAGTAAAAGAAAAATGATTTTAGCATTTCAAAATATAAAAGAAAGTTTTTAAAGGCCAATGGACCACTCGTGATAGAAAAAATGAAATTGACGGAAAAGATAGCAAAGAAAGTTTAAAGACCCGACCGTAAAGTCTTATGTGTGTGTGGTAAGTATTGGGGGCATGTCACTAGTATTGGGGGAATGAATGGCTCGTTTCACCCAGAGTTATCAAAGTTGAGGCTGAGTCTGTCGAGTTGCCTCCACACATGTAAGGTGATATCTCATGCCACTTATGCCATGTAGCATTCCGCTTTGTGGTGGTGGCAGGTCTTTTAGAGTCATGGTGAGCGACGCTAGTTTAGTCGCTACGTGACGTCACATTGTGCGGCGCTAGTTTAGTCGGCATATGACTAGATTTTCACTCACATTGTGCGGCGCTAGTTTAGTCACTATGTGGGTTAGCAGGACAATGTGAGTTTAGAATTTATATCGAAATTTTAATCTCAGTAAAATGATTTCGAGTTTACAATACTTAAAAGTATGTTTGTGGTTGGATTGTGGAAAATGAATTTAGGGCCTGAGGCCCAAAAGTTGAGATAAATGTCCTATAGAAGTGTATAAAATTATTTTTGAAACTTTTGCAGGGTGACATGTTTAGAAAACAGTCGTTATGCTGCTTGAATTTTTATAAAACTATTTTGTAGAAGTGTTAGATTTAAAAAGAAAAATTTTCTCTACGTTTCCACAGTTCATATTAAAGTTTAGAAAAGTTATAAAAAAAGGAGACAGCTTAACTTCACAGGAACTTTCTGGCCAGACTAAATATCCGTTGGAGAACTACCGCGAGGTTGCTGGTAGGTCGCCTAACGAATGGGGCATGTCACTATCTATCCAAGCTCACAAGTGCAATTGTTGCTGATAGGTCAAGCTCTAGGTGCAAGTGTTGTTGAGTGAGCACATTACGCTTTAGATGATGGGTTAAGCTCTATTGATCCAAGCTCACAGGTGCAGTTGCTACTGATGGGTTGAGCTCTAAGTGCAAGTGTTATTAAGTGAGCACATTATGCTTTAGATGATGGGTCAAGCTCTATTTATCCAAGCTCACAGGTGCAGGTGCTACTAAGTGGATTTATTGTGCATGAAAGATATTGTTAGATAGTTTCATAAAAGTTGAAAAGGATGAGTTTGTGCTATTTATAAGGTGAGAGTAAATCATCACTTTAGAGTGAGCTTTTGGGTTGAATTAGGCCTAAAATCTCTTTCTAACAAAATTAGATATTTTGTAGCTCATGTTTTATAATAGAATTGCCCATATTAAAGTCTAATTTGTTCTAGAAAAAGATATGGAGAAGTTTTCAATAGTCATTATTCTTAATAAATCAAATTTATATATTGATGCATTATATTCTTGATTCTTTACTTATATTACTCATAAACTAATTTCATTATTAGCTTATTAATCATTCATTAAAACTAAACTAATACATTAATTAACTTTATTAATAAATTAACCATATTAATTAATATAAAATTTAGAAATAAAAAAATCTTTAAAAAACAAAAATACAAAATATAAAATAAATAAACATGACTAATGTGTGGTGTCACCATCTCCCTAATGGCGATCTAGTTCAATCTTATTGAATCAAATCTCCAACGGAGATCTTGTCTTCAATGAAAGATATTATCCTTTGTTCCCTCCAGACCACCAAACTCCACTCTTTTCTTTTATAAGAACATCAAATTTGGCTAAGTCACTGGCTTCGTAAATGGTAAAGCCTCCATAGAGGCCATATTTCAAGATGAGTGAAAGTGAAGATGGTGATATTGATGAGACGATGAGTGCATGGCTAGGCCACCGACTTGTAAATTGTAAAGACCAAGTTTCATGACAATTGCTTTATTTAATATTTAATATTATTTTATTTGGTTTTTAATTAAGTTCAATTATTAAAGTGATGAATTATGAGTGGATAATTATTTTTTTTTTAATATTTATATGTTGTAATATAAAAAATGATTAGATTACCTTACAATGTTAAGTCACAATGTTCTTTTTTTTTTTTTAGCTAATTACAAACTGAGACCACTATAATGGACATTATGGTACAACCCAGAACATAAACCCTTATTCAAGGAAAAAATTACCCTTACCCCCTGAAGGCTTTAACCGTAATTAGCTCATGCACACAAGAGGGCTAAACAGTAAATATCCACATTGCTGCAGTACTCAAACTTGTGTCGCACTCTCGTGGGGTGTAGGTGTGTTGCGCCATTCAAACACGACAACTTGGAGTTGTTAACTCACAATGTTAGTCAAGTGTTAGTTAATCATTTTAAAGGGTAGGTTAATCATGCAATATGACTAAAGGTTAGGGATTTTTTTTGCAATTTTCCCATTTTTTATTACACACACACACACATTTATTTCAATAAGACTTATGAAGATTATCAAGTTTTATATGTGTGTGTGTGACGGGACCCAATCCGGATATAACGCCCCAATCCGGACCGCCACTAGGCTCCTATCCGAATGGTACGCCCGGGCACCCCAACGAATCCCTCTAAGCCCATCTTGATGGGGAAGAAGACATTCGAGGAGCGAACCCTCTTAACTTGAAACTTAACTTTAGCGGAAGCATAATCTTTTCAATCTAAAGTTGAAATGGTTTGGGTTGGTTTGACACTATTCTTTTGGTCAATTTTAAAACTAAAAACCGGCAGCATAACGACTGTAATTTGGATAAACCAAAAACCTGGAAATCAATTTAAACACTTCAAACTATAATCACATCCAACCCAACTTCTCACAAATTCAGTTTATCAACATAATCACAAAGATTTAAAAGCTTCAAAGTCAAAATATAAATATGTACTTTTAAATCTAGTAAGCTTGGTTTTTCAAGCACAAAATAATACTCTTTTACACAATTCAAAAGATATCACTCTTTTGATGCAAAATATACAAAATATATGCAATATAAAACTCAAAATATGCTTAATACATTATTCAATATGCAACTGCCAGTAATTGCGCCCACTTGAATGCGAAGGAGGGAGGCTTCACTCGTCTTCACCCACACGAGCACCTAAGGAGGTTTTAAAAACAATTTGAAGAGTGAGCTATAAAGCTCAGTGAGTGCAATAGTTTATAAACTTAGCTTTTCTTTTCAAAAATTTCCTCCTTAGAAAACTTTTATAAAAGTTTCTATTTCTTAAACATTTAAAGCTTAAATCTCATTCAATTGCATAGCATTAATATAAACAATTTATAATAACTTGTAAAGCATAAATCTGAATATGCTTAAAATAACTGAACTTTATAAAAGCACCATTCGTATCCCTAATCTCTGGACCACACGGCGACGTAGCTAAGGCCGCAGGTGTGGTAGGTCACAAGGCGATGTATCTGACATCCACCGCAACCAACTCTCTGAGACCTCTCAGCAACTACGTGCGGAATGCTGCATCGCTAACCGTAGTGCGAGACCATATCCCACAAAGTAGGGGCGACACACTCACTCATAACTCTAACCACACAGTTAGTGACTCAATTCCCCCAACCCTTGCCTTACTAAGTGGGATATACCGTACGGGTCTGAACTCGATAAACTGGTGGGTACTTATGGCCTTTGAAACTTGTTTTTCTCTAATGCTATGCCTTACAAATCTTTATACTTGGTGCACAAGCACAAAAACTTTAACTTGAAAGCTTTAAACTTGAGTCCTTTGACTCGTTTACTTTACAAATACAATAAATGTATTTAAATACAAGAACTTATACATGCAAAAGCATAAATCTAGCTTATCAATGCAAAAGCATAAAATCACTTTTGAAAACTTTTTGAAAGTGCACTCACCTTAAACTTGGGCTTAATTTGGATGAGTTTCAAACGTCCTCTCGTGATCTGGTATGATGCTCTTCACCTACACAATACATATATACTTAAAATTACGTTTACGTCAACTTCTGGAAACTTGAAATAATAAAAATTACATAATCCTCCTTAAGTGACCCTTTCTAGGCGTAACTCTCAATTTTCGTTTCCTTAATTTAATATTCGGCTTTTATTAATCCCAAAACGCCTAATTAAACTCATTAGGGTCATCCAAACTCTCAACGGACGCCATATGGGCCAATTTACAAAATTGCCCTTCGAACTAGTTTAGCGCACGCTTTGGTTTTTCTCTAAATTTTTGGTTTTCTAAACTCCCAATATGCTTAAATCCACTTAGTTTTCAACTCGTTTTCACTCAAAAACAACCAACAAACAAATCATAATGAGATCCATTTCGAATCAACTTAAATCACCAACGAAATCATCAATTTCAAACTTAAATAACTCACCCCTTTTTCTTTCGTATTGACTTAGCTTTGGGACTTATTTTAGGGTGGTTTTGGACTGGTTTTGATAGCAGATCTGGGCTGGATTGAACTGATTTTTCTTCCTCTTTCTCCTCCTCTCTTTCTCTCTCTCTTTCCCTCTCAGTTCGCTGCGATTCACGGCTGAAATCGCCGCCGTTCTGCTGTCTCTGTCGCGCGGTTGGAGGGCTGTTTTCAAGCTGAAAATCAGCTCAGATGCAGCTGAAATGGAGGAGAATTGGATGGGTTTTGCACGCAGGACTGCAGGTGACCGAACAGCAGCTCACCACTGTCTTTTTCCTCACCGATCGGAGCTGATTCGCGGCTGTTCTGCTCGACTTTCAGCGCTGGTTCTGGTCGGGTTCCGCGCTCGATGACAGCTCGCCATTTCTGCTCCGTCGGAGATCGGTTCTGCACGGCAGCAACGTCGACCGTGGTCTGCTCGTTCGTCGCCGGCGTCACTCCTTCTTCTCTCTTCTTCTTTTCTTCTTCTTCTTCGCGTTTTCGCGAGAGCTGCGGGTCTGATCTGTTTTTATATTTCTGTGTTGACTTGAAAGTCAACCACCATATTCTTTGGCTTCTAATTTCCTCCTCAAAACTCTCAATAATTGCACTTACGCCCTATAAAATCTCATTATCTTCCCTTAGATTTTAGCTAAATCATACTATGACCATAATTTTAAATTTTATTTTCAACTTAGTCCCTTATTTCCTTAAAATTTACTCGATTTCATTTACCATTTTAACTTCCAGTTAAATCTTCAATTGAGTTTAAATCAAATCTTATGAGTTCTCTATGCCTTAAATCTTTCCATAAATCATTTAGGGTCTCAAATAAATACTTAGGGACTATTCCTGAGAAATCCGTACAATATAAAAATAGGGGGGTTTACACCGGATCTCTCTAAACTCTTATCTAGAAGGGTCTCGCCGGGCACCCCAACAGATTCCTCCTAAACCCTACTAGGCGAGTTAAGAGAAATTCGCGGAGCGAACCCTTAAAACTTTCTCTTGTAAACTTTTTTACTCAATTTTCTTTTCAAAACTAGTCGGGTTGGTTTTGTTTCAAAACTAAAATCTCATTCCAATTTAAAATCCAACTCATTTTTCCAAACTAAAATCCGACAGCATAACGACTGTATTTTTGACATTTTCAAAACCTATAAAAGGGAAATTCACACTTCTAAAATATTTCTCAATCACCACCCAACTTCTTCACCATAAACAGGCATACTAAATCACATTTCCAATCTCAAATCAATTTCATCAAAAACAAAAGCATGAATTTAGAAAGCAATTCATTCACAAACTTCCACAATGGTTTAAAAACTAAATTTTAACTTCATGAACCACTCAGTTACAACTCAAAAGAATAGATTTACAATCCTTTTTCTTTAAACTACAAAATAAGCAAAATATGAATTATATGGAAGCATTGTCGTGTCACACCCACCTATACTTCTGGAGGAGTTATCTCTTTTTCCCGGTCACTCATGCCAACACTTGAGGAGATTTTTAAAACAAAATAGGAAAACTATGAGCTATGAAAGCTCAGTTAGTGCTTATAGTACTTTTTTGACCAAAACTTTTATTTACTAAAATGCCTTCTCTAAAATATTTGAATGTATAAATTTCTATTTCATAGGCATTCTCAAAATTAAAGCTCATTTCAATGCAAAGCATAAATATAAAAGTTGTAAACTCAAATATGCATCAAAATGTTTACAAAGCTCATAAATTTAGAAGCATACAAATGCTAAACAATTTCATAACTTGTAATAAAACTCTAAAATACTTTGTTTACTTTCAAAATCTCAAATACTTGATGTACTTTCTAAAAGCACCATTCGTATTCCTAAAGTAATCTGACTACACAGCAACAAACTATGCCACTCGTAGTGGCAATGTCACGTGGCGATTTTGAACTGATATCAACTGTGACACAATCTGAGACATCTCACGACTATGTGTGGAATTCTGCATCACTAACCATAGTGTAAGATAATATCTCACATAAGTAGAGGCGACACGACAGACTTGATGTCCCCCTAAGTTAATGACGCATCTCCCCAAGGACTTTACCATACTAATGTGGGATCTATCAGCCAAGTCTAAAACTTAAAAATATAAGCTGCGGGTTTACTAATGGCCTTTGAAAATCTCTTTTACTTTAACTTTCTAAGTGCAAAAAGCACAACTTTTTTTTTCTGGACGCATTAAACACCAAATCTCATTTCTGAGTGCGTTAAGCACTAAAACTCATTTCTGTGTGCTATAAGCACTAAAATGTCTTTGCTAAAGGCAAAAACCCAAAATATTTCAACTTTCAAAAGTTATACACTAGAGCTTTTAAGCTCAAATTTCATCAAAATTTTCTTAAAACTTTTCAATAAATCAATACTTTACAAAATTTATAACAACACTTTAAAATAAAAGTAGCGCTCACCTGAATCTCTTACTTGGTTCAAGCTCTTCAATGGTCTTGTCGTGCTCCGGTTGCTTCCTCCTCACCTACACATCACATTCTAACTTAGCATAGGCTAAATTCAACTTCACAAAACTCTTTAACAAGCTTCTAACTCAAATAACCCATAAAATAATGTTTTTCACTAGAAAGTTTCCCTACTTGATTTCTACTTAACTGGAGCTCCAAAATTTTGATTTCTTTCTATGAACCTTATTTATATTCATCTACAAGCATCCCCACATGTCCAAAATAGCTTTTTGGAGCCCGAAACATTTTTGACACCCCCTTTGGTCGAACACTATTCATAGCCCAACCTAGGGCTACTGTTCACTTTGTTTTTGTTCCATTCATCTCTCTAACTCGCACTTAGGTCACTCGTAAAACGATTCTGAAAAATTTCAACTATAGGATGGCGAAATCTAGGAAAAAGCTCACTTTTTTTTACCACTTTTTCAAGGTAATTTTTACTTTTTTGGTTTATAAACTTAATTCTCTTCACCAATAACTCAAATATGCTTAATAACACTCATCTAGGTTATTAGAATGCATATACAGAGTGGCATTTTATGAAAACCGAAAATGCCTTTTATCAGGTGAAAACTAATCACATTATCTCTATGTCATTCTCTTTGAATTCTAAATTGGTTTAACACTTTATCAACCTCAATTCAACATGGGATCATGCTTAATACCATCAAATTTCAATGGCATTACATACCCCTCACTATGGCCTTTAATGGTCCAACACAAACCAAACTCAACTCATTCAACTTTTCATTTCAAATTCTCTCAAACATTTCATCAAACACATTGTCTACAACAAATTTAAATCAAACAAATCTCCATTCAAACTTTAAGGTTTTTCAAACACAACCCTAACATTTCAAACCTTAATGATTTCACAAGATCTACCCTTGCTTTTGGTCACTAAACACTCAACTCACATCATATAAAAAAACCCATATCACATTCCAACCAAAACACCAACACAAACATCAAATGAACAATTTCAAAATTTAACAAACTCACCTCTTTTCACTTTAGTTTCTTTCTCTAACTTGTTCTTCTAGATTAGGAGGTCTTAAGGACTTACTTGGAAGCTCAAAAATGGCTTGAAACAACTAGATCCTCCTTTGCACCAAGCTAAGCTTGACTGAACACACCCCCTTCTCACATTCACTCTCGGTCATCTCTTCTTTGTTTTCTGGTTTCTACGTTTGGTCATGGTTCTGCTCTTGATTTTGAGTGAAATGGCTTGAGTTTGAAGGTGGAAAATACCTTGGATTCCTTGATCTTCTTCTCCCTCACTCGGCTCCCTCTCGCTCTCGGTTTTTCTTCATTTTGGCGAGCAAAATGGCTTCTGTGTTTGTTCTTTGGTTTGTCACGTTTCTGCACTTTGTTTTGTGTGTGAAATGGCTTGAGTTTGGAGGTTGAAGATAGCTTGAAGGCTTGATCCACCTTTCTTCTTCCTTGGCTGAGCAAGTCTCTTCTCCTCTCACTCTCTCTTGATCTCTCTTTTTCATTTCTGTGTTTGTTTTTTGGTTTGCCATGATTTTATGGCTGGTTTGTGTAAATGGTGGAGGTTTTTCACACTTTTTCCACCAACAACTTCAAAAATGACAATCTTGTCTTGAAAAAATTTGGTTTTCATTCCTCAGCTTTTAGCTAAATTCTGACTTAACCCCAAATTTTAAATCTTGTTTTCAATTTAGTCCCTAATCACACTTAATAATTATTTAATGTTATTTACCATTTTACCCTTCCATTTATTTTTCAATTGGGTTTAAATAAATCTCTAAAGGGTTTCTACAACCTTAGGCATTTTCATTGATCATTTAGGGTCTCAAATCATTACTTAGCGATTATTACTGGGAAAACCGTAAATATACAAATTGAAGGTTTACAGTGTGTGTATATTTGAAATAGTACAAATAAATTGGGGATTGAGAAGGGGGAATGACTCGAACTTACTACCTTTAGATGTATTATCACTGAACTAATTTTATCGTATTAGATATAGAACAAAACAAAGTATGATACAACCTTTTATTTTGTAAAACAAATCAAACACCTAAACCCTAATTAAAGATAAGAAGCAAACAGTGTTTTGATACTTTCAACCATTACAACAAATAATAAATTTAGTAAAATTTGCATCCAAATCTAAGATTGAATCCAAGATAAGGATGGTTAGGAGGGGAAGGAAAAGGAAAAGGTTAATAAGGTTAATGATGAGGAGGACAACGCATTATGTTTAAGTTGGGGTCTTGAATCCAATATTATTTTGATCAAATCGAAGGATCCCTCTAGTGCTTAAACACCCTAAAAGATCAAAGGACTTGATCATAACCTTCTTAACTTGTTGAGTAACCTTTTTCTTGAGCTCTTCTAAAGACTTTCAATTGCTCTTGTTAGAATGGATTAAGGTCATTAATTAGTGCCTCCCACCAGTGTTGGCTTTGAAAAGATTTTTTTATTTGGGTTAGCTCCTCTTCTTGCTGTTTTTCAACTTCTAATTAATTAAGCACTTGATCCATTATTTAGTTACAACACAAAAGTTATCAACTCATAGATCTAGCATGTCAATAGTTAAAAATGTATATGACATATGTTAATCATGTATTAATTATGCAATTCTGATGCAATTCATAATCTTTGAAAACATATTATTTAATGATTTATATTTAATTTAATAATTTATGTAAAACAATGAAACTACCAATCTTGTTTTATTGCATGTCTACATTGAATTCTTACCCTAAAGAAAAAATAGGGCTTTTAAGATGTTACCGATTTATTTCAAGGAATATTGAGAATGATAATTTTCAATACTTTGAAAATCAAATTAAACTGTAACTTGTCATTGATGATCAAAAATAAAATAACAACAACCAAGATTGAATTATATATACCTGAGTGAGTTGCACATAAAACTTAAGAATGTTATCATTGCAGTGACCTTCAATTAATTGCATGGTGCCCAAGATTTGTGGAGGGTTTTGCATAACGAAACATTCCACTACAGATTCAACACAATGGTGGCCAAAAGAAAATACCTTCTTTTGAAGAGAGAACAATATGATAACAACATCAATATCATAGAGTGTGCAAAGCTTACTGACCTTCTTGAAGAGACTAGATCAGAAGTTCAAGATGGTCACTTGGAGATTACCGTTGTTATAAATTTTCTCCATCTCCACTTTTTCCCTACCCTTACTCTTCCACATCATGATTTGGAGATTCCATTAACAAGAGAAAATTAACCTATTAAAAAGAAAAAGTGAAAAGATATAGCCTTGGGTGGTGCATGTATGAAGAAGAAACCATGGGTTTTATAGGGGCCTTTAGGTATATGAATTAATAGTTTGAGCTATCACTGATAGTTATATTTGACCTGGATAGTATTGTTTTCTTCCATTTGAATTTAATGTCTTACTTGTTTTATATAATTACTGAATATGTACGACAAGAAATATTTAGTATAAACACCTAGAGTTGTTAAATATTATTGAAATTTTTGTCAATTACACCTTTATCTGATTCATCAATGATTAAATACATTGAGATTTTAGAGGAAAAAAATTATTTGAATGTTAATATAGTAATACTTAGCAATAATTCTTTTTTTAAGGTGAGAAATATTATCAATTATTTTCAAAATCCATATATAATTTGATCAACTTATTTTTGCCATTTTGTAATAAGACTAAAATAGAAAACTCATGTTTTCCCCCACCGCACACCACACCATCCCCTTCCCCCCCCCCCCCCCCCCCCCCCTCCCGCCCCAGCCCTTTTTTTTAACATTGTTTTTTTAAGTGTAGGTTAATGAGCCCCGATCAAAAAAGTGAGATTTCTTAGCAGACTTATAGAGCAACTGTAACATACTCTTCTTGAAATTGTTTGGGCCTTATAAAGGGTTGCTTCCTTGATAGACTCCAATAAAAAAATAAGGTTAGATATGAGGCCAGTAGAGGTGTTGATGTATGAGGCCAGTAGAGGTGTTGATGAACACTCTACGACACTTAAATTAGAGTGCTCTTAAGGGCCACAATGTTAGAAACTTTAGTGAGGATCTTAAAATGGAGAAGAATGATGAAAACGGGTAAGAGTAGCCATAATCAGGTATATAAGTGTCAAGGTGATATATATATATATATATAAATATATGTATATATATTGTGGACTTAAAAATGAGTGATACATGTCCTTTTTATATTATTGAGTAAGTGACATGTGGCCCTAATCTTTATGGGTAACATATGGTTTCTTTCTATCTTGGGGCTCTATATCAAATTGTTACATGCGATTGTGCTAATGCAAGTAAGTGTTGTCCATGTGGTGAGTAAAGAATGGCTAAAAGTGTTCAACATTAGGTGGTTTGTTCTTGTATAGCGACCTACAATTGACTTATGGTAGCTGTCATGGAGACATTTTTACCTCAAGATAACCTTCTTATTTTTTAAGAAAAGGGTGGAACTACACAAAGTTGTATGTTACTTGCATTTTATGCTCCAATGGACGAGTTTCCCTTTATTGGAATTCATTGATGGGCAAGCAACTTCAAGTGAATTGTCGAAACAAGTGTCAAGCCCAGATCTGCATGGACCTCATGGCATACTTTTGCTACCTCCTAAAGGTCCAAAGCTTCTCTTTTAGGTCATGATGACAAGTGTCCAGCTCTAGTCTACGTGGTTCTAATGGCATACTTCTACTATCTCCTCGCAGTCTAAGGCTTCCCTCCTAGAAGATTTCTAACCTTAAACGGTGGACTTAACATGTCCAAATAAAACTACCTTATTGCCCTTCAATAATTAGTTAAAATAATCATAATAATTTTTATTCATTCTTTTTTATTTCAATAATAATTTATTAGTTTTTTACTTTGAAATAAGAAAACTGCATCTTCATTTGCATTTTATCTTCTTCATTTTGATGTCATCCTTATTTTCTTCTTAAAATCCTTAATTACCAAAATAATCATCAAAATTTCTTCCTCTTATTCATCGAAAAATCACAAAGTAAAAAAACAAAAAAAAAATTATTTGAAAATACATAACAAAGAAACGTTCTCAAATCTCTATTATGGAGATAAGGGAATGAAACATCCTAGTGAATACAATAACTAACGTAGAGGGAGGGAGAATAAGTTAATTAAATTTCTTTTATCTTGTTTACATACATAACGAGAAATCAAAATCAAAAACTTAAAGAAAGGTAGAAGAAAGAGGCTATGCATAATAGTTTTTATGTGAAAACTTAATGGGAAAGACCATGAGACTAGATAACCTCCCTAACCACTTTCCTCTATTATTAAAAGACGAATTACAAATTTTTTTCATAACACACACCTTGCTTGGAAACCTAATCTTTATCGCTAGTAGCAATTACCCAATTTTGCTCCTCACGATCTTGAAACCACTAGCTCATCAACCTTTTAAATTCATTATCGTCATCACGAACTTGCCTTCTTGACTTGTCACCCATTCTTGAAGAATCTTTCCCATTTCTGATCTTTAAGAAGTAAGGCCACAAGTCGATCCTGTACCAATCAGTTGATACACACACACAAACTCATGAAATGATGTATGCAACTCAAGTAGAATGCTCGATCATAACATCCTATGTAACTTTTGATGTAATGTATGTCCTGACTCTCAAAATCTAGACTTAAGATTTCTAACCCTCATAAAAAGCTCCCAAAGAATCTTAAACTAATGCAAAGTGTAAGGTTCATTTTGTTAATTAGCTTATTTCGTGCCAAAGTGCTCTTTACATGTACTTATTAGCTTCTTAGGTTATTGAGTGATTTAATGAAGACTTATCAAGAAGATTGAAGAGCAAGAGTCAAGACAATGTGATTTAAGATGGTTAGTAAAGCTCAGAGATGTGAGTGCACACTTGATATTGATCAATGTTGATTTGATGTGTTTTTATGTTTGTTACTAGCATTTCATGTGTTAAAAGTGTTTACATTTAGTTTTAAATCCATAGGATTGAATTCATAACTTAGTAAACTAGATTGCTAAAACTTTCCTAGAAGTTCAATTCTTAGGGTCTACTATTAAAGGCAATTGGGCTCTCTTATAGATTTTTGTGGAAAATTTTTTCCTCATAGAAAATGTAGTCCTAGATGGTAGCTAACTATAGGAAAAAACCACGAGCTGATTGGAGATTGAACGAAAGAGTTACGGCCAAAACCATCAGAGAGTCTGAGGCTACATGATAAACAATGAGGTTGACCGCTGAGCCACCGCTAATGCAGTGACTAGTAACCACAATGGTAAGCACTCTGTTATGACCCTTAAGTGGTTGCTTTAGGATATAGCAGTGCAAAGTGGGATTCGATGTCAACATTGGTCTTTTCCCACTTGCAATTTGTGTTTGTAAATGAGAAACACAGTACAATTGGACATGGTTTTTGGGCCACTTAAAATAGTTTTGAAGTTACCCAAATGATCAACCAATATGTTTTATGAGTGACAAGCAAAAATGAGTGTTTACTGCATTGGAAACATATTAGCCGAATGCTAGCACCAGGTATTAGTTTAAATCTTAATGTTCTTGTTTTTTTTTTTTTTTTGTACAAGCTGAATTAATTATACACATACTAATTGAATGGTTCCATAGGGTAGGTTTTGTGTAAGGCATATATATATGCTAACTTTAGGAGTAAATACCTTAGTCAAAGGTTGAAAACCCTATTTTGGGAGGCTTCTAGGAGTTATAGTTTTCATGAGTTCAATAGGGTCATGAATGAGATAGGTGATGTTGATATAGAAGCTAAGAAATGGCTATCAAACATAATTCCTCAACATTGGTCTAGGTTTGGTTTTGACCCAAGGATAAAGTGTGATCGTGTCACTAATAAGTAATAACATGACAGAATCCTCTGATAACATGTTAGGGGACCATGAGGCCAAAACATATCTAAGTCTATTGGAGTGGATTATGAGAATGGTGATGTAAAGGGTCCAACAGAGGAATTCTAAATGGATAAAGGACATACCACCAAATGTGTTAGCAAGGCTTATGAAAGCAAGTAGAGTAAATAATATGCTTAAGTTGTTTGATGAAGGAAAAGAGAAGTTTGAGATATTGGGTCCAACTAGGTCTTATATAGTTAAAATTCATTTGTTTAATTATGGATGTGGAGAGTGGAAAATTTGTGCCACTCCATGTTGTTTTGCAATCTGTGCAATTAGCCATACATCTACTATGGGGGAGTTAGTATCCAAATATGTTCATCCAAGCTTGACAAAATCTGCCTTTATGAAAACCTACATATCCATGATTCATCATATACCAAACCTCTCTACTTAGGTTGTTGATGTAGAGCTAATGCTTCCACCACCTATAAAATAAGGAGTTGGTAGACCCAAAAACAAAAAGAAACCTGAAAAAAAAAAAAAAAAAAAAAAGATCTACAAATGTCGGACTGTTGTTTGCACACAATGTAAGACAACTGGGCACAAGAAAAGAAACTGCACCCAATCACCTATTGCTAGAACCACAAAGGTATATATACAACAGCCTATGTGCATCACTTTTATTGTATTTTTGATTTTTTTTTTTTTCTTTTAAGTTTCTAATCTTGTTGTCTTGGTTGTTTATTGGGACATGTAAGAGGAACAAATGGTGCCTCCACTTTATAGCCTTTATCATTAGCTACTACTTCTACTGCACAAGTTCCCTTCTTACAAGCTACTGCCTCATCATCACAACCACTAACTCAATCTGAACCTTAATCAGAAGTTTGCTTGAAGTAATAAACTGATGAGTTTCACTTCAACTTCTATTATATTATTATCTTGCTTTAAATCAGTAGGATTTTTATTTCGTGTTTATCATCATGACTATGTTAATTTTTGCTAGCATGTTGTATGGATTTGGTTTTTGTTTAGGATTGTTTAACTATTGAAACAATTGGATGGTTTTTGTATAAATTTGCTAGCAATTTGACCATAGGTTTGACGTCATGAACTTTGATTTTTTGGGTTTTTTTGCTGCTCCTGGAATATATATATATATATATATATAAACGCCAAACTATATGTCATTCCATCAAATACATGGTTTTTGTCTATGGTTACATCATGCTAGTATGCTACTTATGTTCAGTACATTAGCTACAAATAATGACATAACAATACCAAAGAAACTAATATTCACTATCATCATCACCCTTAACCCTCCTTAGATGGCCTCCATCTTCTGCATTTTACCATTATAGCATGATTTCAGGATTTGAACTCTTGCTCGTAAGCTTTTTAAGTTGCTCATTTTGGCATGTAGAACTTGCATTTCTTCTTCATTTTCATCATACCTGAATGCATTAACTATTGTGCTTATTTCTTCTGATGTTGGCTCCCAAAAAAAGCAGTATTTGCATTGTCTTGTTTCATAATGGAAATACAATTTGTTTAGGTTCTTTTCAAATTCGAAAATGTTTATCGCTGCTTTTTTTCCGCATAAACACCTATTGTTCTTAAATTTGATAACTCCACCATTTGATGTTGTGTTAAGCTTCTTGATGACTCCATATCCAATAGCATGCTCACAGTGTTTTTGCAATCCTTTTCTTGTGAAATGAATGAAAAATGGAAGAGTTTCTCTAGCTGTGTTAGCACTGCCCAACACTATCATTTATGGGAGTTTTATACAAGTTAAGAAAAGAAGTCATTACAAAAGCAACGGTCAGAAAAAGGAGGACAAAATCGTCCTTCAATCATATTTTTCATATGGCAGGGGTAAATAGGTCATTTAGCTGTCAGCATGTATCAAAATCACTTTTTGCAATGAAAATTTTAACAGCAGAGTAGAAAAATGCTAATTATGAAACAACATGAGGTTTTTTTTCAGAAAAAGCTAGGGGGCTTTTTTTAGAAATAACCTATTTCGACAAACCTTAGGAGGGTTTGTGTAATTTGCTCTTTTAGCTTTGATTTCTTAAAAAACTCATTTCAATAACCTTAGAAGGGTTTGTGTAATTTGGTCTTTTAGGTTTTGATTTTTCAATTTTTTAGAAAAATAATATATTTTAAATGAGTTCCTACTATCTAATTAGATAGATGGTGGAGATCTAAAAATCTTTTTCCCTTTTTATATTAATTTTAACTTAATAGTATTTTAGTAATTTTCCAATTTTGGTAAGGATATAATAGACTTTTTCTTATCAACTGTGGTCAATGGAAGTAAAGAATTTTACTAACGGCATGAGACTTATCTTCATGCCTTATCATTAAACAAATCGAAAAGTTTTACGGCAGTTATAACGAGCTAAACTAACTAATTTATAATTTGTTTCAACAACTAATTTATAATTTGCTTCAATATAAATATAAATTAAATTAGATATCTTTTCGAAGCTGCTTATATGGGAATTAATTTTTAGACCTCTTGTTTATCAATCTAATCAACAGCACTTTTGTTTCGAAGCGAACCACATTATTCTTGTTACAACCTAAAACACTACTAATATGAGGACATCAAGCTATTAAATTATATTCTCATTTCAAAATGCATTACTACTTACCACCAAAACATGCAGAGAAAGCCATTTTTTTCAGGCTCATCAAGCTAGTTTAACTGAGAACATTGTTGGGGTTGCACACAATTTTTTTTTCTTTTTCCTTTATCCTTTCTTTTTCCTTTTTCTTTTCTGTGCTCATCCATTCATTTATTTCTTTGTTTTACTTTGATTGCTTCAATGTGGACACTTAGAGTTGCCTTGAAGATTCGTGTGGAGATGTGATTTGTAGTGGAAAAAGAATTGTTGTTTGACTTCTGAATTGCTGTTGAAAAATCACTGTAAATCGTTCATAGAGAGCTTTTATATGTAACAAAAGACTAGCTTATGTTCTTTGATGTCATTTTCACTTATGTTCAAGCTTATGTTCTTTGATGTCATTTTCACTTATGTTCAAGTCACTTGCCTTGTATCTTCTGTACTGCTACAACCTAGAAGAGAACTACCAGTCAGCCTCCCTGAAACTGCAGGGCATGCCATGGGAAGATATGGGAGGCATTCCTGTGATATTAGAGAATCAGACACTGGAAACAACTGAACACGACAACACTTGCTGCTCGGAGTGTTTACAGTAAACAAGAGAGGCCTGTGGAATGGGAATATAGGATGCAAACAATAATACTTCATGTACCTGGAAACAGTATGCCACAACAGCTAGATGGTTGCAAAAATCTTGCATATTTGAGATATGGTAAGCATTGTGCAATAGAAGCACATATCCAACATTTCGTACCCACTATGACCTACCAGTTATGATGCCTACCATCACTCACTCGAAAGAAGAAACTCCACACATATCCAACATTTTGAACCCCCTATGACTCATACCTGTCATGACGCCTACTCTATCACTCACTTTGAAAGAAGAAACACAGCCGACGACTTGCAACTGCTACCAAGTCAAGCTTCATAAATAACTAACAAAAATTAAAATAATACATTAGCAAAACTTTATACCAAAACCATGTGGCATGTATGCTGAGGGAACAATTAAAACAAGTTTTCAGTTCATTGCGTCATAGTCATCCAACTTGTCATTGTACTCCAACACCTTTCTCTTTATCTTGGATGTATCTACCCATGTAACAAAGTCTTCCATATTCCTAGTAACAAGGAATGCTGGATCAGTGACTGTCTCTGGACCAACTCGAATATGCCCTTGTTCAATATAAGTAACAGCTTCCTTCAAGTGCTCGGCAAACTTCAAGCGTACTAAAATGGTTGAAAGCCTCCGTCTGCAACTCAAAATGAGGTAAAATGCACTATAAGAAACAAGAAATTACACATAATTACTCTCCATCAACAAATAAATTCAAGGAGGTTAATTTATTCCTATCATCATAATCAGCAAAATTCTGCTTACCTACAAAAGGATGAAACTGATAGTCGATCACACAAAGCCAAGCTTTTCCTGGTTGGTATTACACCCATGTTATATCTGTAATGATAAAAGAACAATAAAAGGTGTCAAGTTACCCTCAATTACTAATGAAAATGAACATCAATATATATATATGATATGTGACCACAAAGAGGATTGATAATGCAAACTCAACTACATACTTATAAGTTATAATTAAGCAAGTATATCAATTTTTTTATGCCTTCTTGATACCATCCAAAACTTAGAACTAAGTTCCATATAACATAGATTTATGAGATTCATGATGAAGTTGCATGACAGATGGTTTTATTTGATTAGGAATTTTGAAGAAAAGTCATGGTTAACATGATATAGATGCTTGTTGGGTTGCCTTAAAGCTAAACCTCAAGTGTGAATACTTTGGGTCAGTTCACTTAGCAGACAAGTTGATCAAGCTTGTCCATTCAAAGCTCTGCTTATGCTTAGCAAACTTGCTGTATTCCGGATGAACAGTCTGTATGAAATGTCCTTCCTATAACAAAAATTCAAATTCAACTCATCTAAACTTCTTAAAATAATAAGAATTCAAATTCTGACTCGATCTAAACTCTTTATGATGATGTTTTAAACCCAAAACTAACATTCCAAATCTTTTAAAAAGTCAAAATGCCAACCAACAAAAACAAGCTTGCACAAAACAAATCAAAGATGAGTCAGAACCTATTGAGATTAAATACTATTTGTGGCCCACATTTAGTCCCCCCATAAACTTATACAACAGGGACAAAACGACCCACATAAACACTTGGTGGGAATTGAACACTCAGATTAGGTTAACATTATTGGCATAATAATAACAATCACAATAAACAAACAGAAAGAAGTGAAAGAAAACTCACAGCTTCTCCAAAAGAGAATCAGTCATCTGAATACGAAAAGGGTCCCTGGGATCCATCTGCTTCAATATATTAACTAGCTTCTGCACCATCCGACACAAACTCGAATACCTTTCGATTTTTATATAAATTAAAAACCAAGCACAAATTCAAAAGAGAGGAAGACGGATAGATAGGAAAATTGAAAGAAATTATACTTCTTGTAATCGTCTCGACCAGTAACATGGTAGCGTTGCATGACTTGGGCTTCTCTGTGGCCACTCTCCCTTTTCCATTCTAGGAAATTAACTTTCTTCAATAGCTTCTTCTCATGGAACTTGAGCTTTCTCATGCTGCTGCTACTTCTTCTTTAACCCTACAAAACAACACTTATTTTCAATGACTCGTAACAACAACTAGGAACAGCAACAGGTCAGGTTCAGGCGGATTTGTCTAAACACATACCCAAACCCGTTAGGATTTACTATACCCGTACCCGTACTCACCAAGATTTCGCAGTTGTGGATACGGGTACAGACCCTCGGGTGTGGGCAGACCCACAGGTACACCCCTAATCGCCACATGGAAAAAAAAATAACAAATTATATGAAATTTCATAAACCTTTTTCCATCCATATCACCTAATATGCACTGTGACCTTACTCAAGCTGTTAAAATATTATACTTCTTTCATTAAAACTCAATGATAATGAGACTTCGATATCATCAAATTAGCACCGGTCAAGTAAGGCACTAATTAATTTAATTGTTATATCACAACTCTAGTGAGACAATCAAGAGATCAGCCTTAGATAAGCCATTACTTGAAGCAACAACCATAAGCATTGTTCAATTTCAAGCTCAACATAATGCATATCACAATCAATATTTATTAAACAAAATAGACCAACATGGTCTACTCCACATCCAGAACCATAGAACTAAATTCTAACAATTTTAACAAACTCAAATGAATATATATCTCTGTAACTCTGAAATTGTATATAAATGAATATAGATATCAACCCTCTATTAATAACTTGATACCTACAATTGTATACAACAGAATACACAGAAAACTCAACAATATTTTTACACTTTATAATGGGACATAGGGAGGGTAAAAAGGGTTAGTGTGTCAAGTCAAGCTGAATTTGATTCGATTTGTTTATGAATTCAACTAACACGAAACAAATTCATTTAATAAGCAAGTCAACATTTTTGAATTCAACACGAATTCATTTATAAACAGGTGACATGACACAACTAATTCGCTTATTACTGGGATCATAAAGGATTCAAACCCATTAACCCATCAACCTGTTAATTCGTTTAACCCACATTTTAAATCATTTAACTCGTTTAACCTAAACAATACTTTGGACACAAATAAAATAAATAATTCACAAGCAGCTATGCATTATTATTATTATTTTGAAAATTTGCAATTATCAAAGTGGTTGATTCTCAGAGTGGCGGCATGATTGAAAATGAGAATATGCATTGATAAAGAAACTGTTCTTCTTATAGTGAAAGGGATAGCGTTTAAAATGAAAGCTTGACTTATTTATGTTATTTAGATTTGTGGTAGGCAAATGGCAACGCTATGCTCACTCCCACTGATTTTTAACTCCAATTTTAATTATAATTCTAAATGATACTACTAACCAAAATCCTACAAGAAGCATCATTTTAACAAAAGAAATTTATAATGAGAATGACAACCACGTTTATCATATTAAATTGTATAGTCATTTGAGAAAAATAAGCGTATGCATATGCAACTATTAAATATATATATATATATATATATATACCGACAAATTGATCTAATAAATTAAAATTTTGAAAATTACTAATTTATGTTGAAAATTACCAGATATAAAAACACAACGGCAGGAGACCTGAAACTGGAGGTGGCTGGACACAACGGCGGCTTGGATGACTTCTGGCAGGTGTCGGGATAGAGAAACTTCTGGCGGACCTCGGAGACGTCGTTTTGGGAGGTGGTGCAGGAGAGGAGGCCGTTTTGGTGGATATGGTGGTGGCCGGTGGGCGTCGTGAGGGAGTATATGGTGGTGGAGCCGAGGAGACGTAATTCAAGAGGATATGGGTGTCGTGACCCTGAGGGAGGTTTAGGTTCAACGGGTGGAGGCCGCCGAACAAGGAAAATAAAATTAGGTTTAGGTTTTGAATGCGTATGTACGTATGCATATATATATAGGGCAAATTACCCACAACTTACCTATAAATTTGATATTCATAAGCGCGTACAATTTTTGATTCTTTTACAACGTCCTCTTGATTCTTTTACAACGTCCTCGTCTGACTAACGGATTGACTGGATTTGACCATTAAATAATCTCTTTGACCGTTTAAAAGGTGTTAAAAGACCAAATTACCCTTGAAAACTATCAGATTATCATTGATTGATTTCGTAGCCAAATGAAATTACCAATATACCTTTGAAATCATATTCAACCAAAACCATCTTTAATCCCAAAAAACCTCTACTGAAAATCATATTCAATCTCTCCTCTCTCTCATCTTGAACCAAAATCATCATCAATCCAGCAAAATCACTAACATCAATCACCAACCCAAATTTATCATCATCAATCAATCAACAAAAATAAGTGTTCAATCACAAAAAATTCCTAGAACAACCAATAATCAACTCCAAAACAATCCAAAACAACCTAACTGATTCAAACTTAGAACCTTTGAACCTAACCTAGAACCTTCGAATTGGTTCGAAGAGAATTCGAACCCAACCAAAACCCAGTTCTGGGTTCAAATGGTTCAAATCTTGTTCGAACCCAGAACGTTCTGGGTTCGAAGATGATTCGAACTTAGTTCTGGGTTCGAATCCTTCGAACCCAGTTCTAGGTTTTGGGTTCGAAGAATTCAAACTCAACACAGTTCTGGGTTCGAAGATGATTCGAACCTAGAACAAACCCAGTCTGGGTTTGAACCCAGATTGGGTTCGTTCTGGGTTCGAATCCTTCGAAACCAGACTGCGTTTCGAACCCAGTTCTGGTTATGCTCGAAGGCTTCAAACCCAGATCGGATCTGGTTGGGTTCAAAGGCTTCGAACCCAAGCTGGGTTCGAAGGCTTCGAACCTAAGCTGGGTTCGATTAGAAGAAGAAAACGGAGAAGAAGAAGAAGAAGAAGAAGAAGAGAAGAGAGAGACAGTTACCGGTTAGAAGAAGAAGAAGAGAGAGAGGAGAGAGACGATATATAATGATGAAGAAGATGAAGAATAGAGAGAGAAATGAGAAAAAAAGAAAGAGAGATGTTAATATTGGATTTTGTGTTTTTGTTTTAAATCATTTTTTAAGTTTATTTTTTTCTCAAATTAATCTCCATCATCTATCTAAAGATCTAATTAAAAAATATTTTAATTAAATTTTAAATTTTTTTAATTTTTAATTTTTTTTAAAGTAATCTCTATCGTCCATTTTTAAATGGACGGTGGAGATCTGATTAAATTTATTTTTAATTTATTTAAAGTTTTTAAAATTTATTTTAAAAGAAAATTAAAAAAATAAATTCGTTGAGGGGTAATTTCATCTTTTAATAGTTGTTACACAGTTAACCATATTCAGTGATGGTCAAACCAGTCAATCCGTTAGTAAAGAGAGAACATTGTAAAAAAATTAAAAAGTTATATACGTCTGTAAATATTAAATTTACAGGTAGGCTGTGGGTAATTTGCTCTATATATATATATATATGTGGGATAATTCTAGTTTCCCTCCCATTGGTTGATATAATCATTAAGTACTCCCTATTGTTTTTCATAAACCCAAAATACCCTTCCCGTTAGTTTTTAGCAGCACACGTCAGCAGCCGGCAAAAAGACCCATTTACCCTCAAGATCTAAAATATCATAATATTAAAGATTATTAAAATATGATAAAATAAAATCAAAAGAATAAAATAATAATTTATTAATTTTTTTAATCTCTACCGTCCATCTCTATTATGGATGGCAGAGAATAATTTTAAAATAAATGTTTTCAAAAAAAGTCTTAAAATGAATAAAAAAAAAAAGATTGATGCTCACAAACATCATCCTTCTACCGTCCATTTGTTGGGTTTCCAATTCAGTATTCATCTCTTCAACCATCATCTTCTTCAACAATCATAAATGCCTAAACCAACCCAGTTACTTCAACCATCATCTCACACAACCAAACCCTCAAACGCCAACAACCTCTCATCTTTCTTCCACCATGAACCAATATCAACAGATCATCAACATCAACATCATCAACATAATTTGTTTTTTTAAAAAAAATTAAAAAATGAAAAAATATATATATATCTTCATCTGGTTGAACATCTTCAACAGATGAAGATTTCTGGGTTTCAAAACCCAGAGAACCAGTCTGGGTTATGAAACCCAGATCTAAACAAGCTTCGAATGACCCAGGTCAACGTGGGTTCGTTCGAGTTCAAAACGACCTTCAAACGAACCCAGGTCGTATGGGTTTGTTCTAAAATGAACGAACCCAGGTGACCCGAGTTGACCTGGGTCGTTCGAAGTCGAACGAAACCAGGTCGTCTGGGTTCGTTTGGATTTTAAGAAAGAGAAGAGAGAGAAAAAGATCAAGAGAGATAGAGACAAGAGAGAAGACCCAGAACAAACTCACCTAGTGGACGATGATGGTCTGGTTGTTTTTTAGAGAGAGAGTCACTGGATAGATGGTGATTGATGAAGGAGAGAAAGAGGTCGAGAGAGATGGAGGCTCTGGATTGCTCTGGACAGTTGAAAAGAATTTCTTCACATTTTTTTTTATTTTTTTGGTTTCTTAAAAATGATCTCCACCGTCTATCATGTTGATGGACGGTGGAGATCTCACAATAATTTTTTAAAAAAATATTAATTTTTTTATTTTTAATTAAATTTTAAATTTATTATTATTTAATTTTATTTAATTTTAATTTTAATCTCTGCAGTTTATATTAGAAATGGCTGGTGGAAATTTTTTTTAAATATATTAAAAAGAATATGTTTATATTTTACCTAATTTTGACGATTTTACCCTTTCATATCAACCATTAAATCGAAATTGTTAACATTAACTTTAACTATAGGGGTTTTTTGACTATTTTTATATACTTTTGGGTGTTTAATCTTTTTTTTTTTTTTTTTTTTCGAAATAGGTGTTTTATCTATTTAATAAATTAACAATGGATCCTTAGGGATTTATGGAATACTGAGGCTTTTTCACTATCATATCAAATGATAAGGTGGGATATTAAAATTACTCCTATACAAATGAATAATTACTCGGTAACCCTTATAATATGTTAATATTATAATTTTATCCTTATAAAAGTATTAATCGTGTTATCTCGCGATTTGTTTAAGCAAACTCAATTCGATTCGTTTAATAGACGGATTAAATGGATTAACATGATTATGATATAAATTCGTTTAAATCAAACTCATATTCATTTATTTTTTATGAATTAGTGTCGATCCATCGTATCTTGATCTAAATTGCCACCCCCGTATAAACAAAAATAAAATTAGTTCTTTGTTATACAGGTAAACGGGTTTCAGTACGGGTATTTTCTCATATCTACACCCAAATCTGAACCCGCTATAGGTTTGAAATTAGAATTCATAACTCGTCCATAAAACCGTTTAGTTAAATACATACCCCACCCATTACAGGTAAAAATGTGTGGGCATACGGATAAAATTGTCATCCCTAACAACAACGCTAATTGATTCTATGTGTGGTGAAATTGACAAAATAAATACACTAACTTGATTACTTCTTCCAATGGCAATGCTATCAAATTGTCAATGAAGGTTGTTGCTCTTGCGATGGCAAATTAGATGAGAGACTAAAGGTTTGTTTAGCAGGTGAGATTGGATTTGATTATTTTAAGGAAAAACTTCATTTTAGTCCCTGAGGTTTTCGAAAATATCAAAAATTTAAACATCTTTTGGAAACAGTTTTTTTTATTCCTAACTTTTCTAAAACTCTTCAAAAAGGTCCAAACCATTAGTCAATTAACGGTCAACGATGACAAAAAACTTGAATGAGAAGGGTAAGATGGTCTTTTCATATGAGATGTTAAGATCGTGATACGTGGATGACTACGATTTTAAACATTAAAAAAATTAAAAAAAATAATTTAAATAATTTATTATACATTTCAAAGTAATTATATATATATATATATATAAAAGATATTAAATCTTCACCGTTCATCCATATGGATGGACGATGGAATCTCCACCGTTCATCCATATAAATGGACGATGAAGAACTAATCTGGTAGATTTTCACCATCTTCAACATATCTTCATCTCCACCATCAAACTAATTCAAATTCAGTTCATCAATCTGGTGGATTTCCACTATCTTCAACACATCAAGCTAATCCACCCAACCTAGTTCATCAATATCATCTCTCATGGTATTCAACATCATCAACAATGTCACAACATTATCAACATCATCTCCCTCAACAAAGAAATCATCAACAACATTAAGAGCAAAAAAAAAAAATCAAAACTATTTCACAAAGAAAAAAAAAAAAAAACAAGGAAGCTACTGGGTTCAACGAACCCAGAAGCACAAATGTTTTGGGTCGCATCAAACCCAGAAACCTCTGGTTTTGGGTTCGATACAAACCTAGAAACCTCTGGTTTAGGGTTCGATGTGAACCCAGAAACCTGTTTCTGGGTTCGATGCGACCCCAGAACTAGAGGTTTCTGGGTTCGATTGAACTCAAAAGTAGATCCATAACATCACAAAAAAAAAAAAAAAAAAAAAAAAATTGAAGAAGATGAGAGAGAAAGAGAAAGATAGAGGTTGTTGCAGCTTATGGGTTCTCGACGATAGTTGTTGGGCTTATCGACGGTGATAGAGGTGGCACCGAAGGAGACAGTGAGAGAAAGAAAGATGGAGGTGAGAGATGTGAGTTTGATAAAGGGTGATCGGTTTTTATTTTTAGGGTTTTTATTTTTTTTAATTATTGTTTAATTTAAAAAAAAATAATAATCATTTAAAATTGGTTAAAAAATATGTAATATTTTGATTTTATTAGGGGCCAAACGGTCATTTTGAGTGTTGAGGGTAACTAAGTCATTTTAATTTTTTTATTTGTTTGACCGTCAATTGACCAACGATTTGGATTATTCTGAAAAGTTTTGAAAAAATTTGGAATTAAAAGAACTAATTTTAAAAATGTTTAAAATTTTGATATTTTCGAATATCTCAAGGACTAAAATGAAGTTTTTTCTTGTTTTAATGAAATTGAATTAGATAGAATTTGATAAATTAATACTGTAATATTTAATTATTTTAAATATAAGATTTATTATATTCATAATTTTCAGTTCCATCCCATCCTCGGCCAAACAAAAAATAATACTATTTTTATATAAAATAAATATATCTTATATTTAAAATAATTAAATTAATTTAAAAAACATATTAAATTATTTTCAAAAAATAAATATAACTACATATCATCAACTTTAAATAAAATAATATTTATTTTATAATTAATATGAAAATATTATTTTTTAGAAATAATTCATATATATTACTTTAATCTTCAAAATAATAAAATAAATTTAATATTTTATTTAAAAGAAAAAGAAAAAATATATATATAAAAGGATGATAAAGCAAGAGATAATCCTATTTTCTCATATAATTTGATAAAATAACCAAAAGCCTCCAATATTTTGAAAATTTACTAACATCTCCTTATTGATTTATGAAATAAATAAAAACAAGCTGGAACTGTATAGAAATGTCGAAAAAAAAACCCCACCATTAATTAGGACATTAAAATTCAATGTTTTACAGATAGTATGGAATGGGAAAACAGTCACAGCAAAACAAAATATGGGGATAATATCATTTTCCCCATTGTAGTTTTATGAAATAGCAAAAATCTCCCAGTGCTTTGAGAAATTACTAATATTTTCCTTGTTGATTTATAAAACAAATTAAAAAAAAAAAATCACTATAGTTTGTAAAAATATCCAAAAATTTTGGTCAACTTGGGCATTAAAAGTCTATAATATAAATTAATTAATTAATTAATTAAAACAGATTTTTTTTTAAAAAAAAAAATCATATCCACCATCGATGATGGACAGTGGAAATGAAAACAAAAAAATAATAATAGAAAAATTATTAAATAAAACATTTTAAAAAAAAGAAAGAAAAAATTAAAACATAAATTTTTTAAAAAAAAATAATATCATCTCCACCATTTATCACAATGATGAATGATGGAGTTGTAACAAATGTTAAAATTAAAATATATATATATATATATATTAAAATAAAAAACGACAACCCAAATTCTTGTACTAAACGATGGAGATGATAATATTAAAATGAATATATATAAACATATATTAAAATGAAAAGCAGTAACCCAAAACAAATATTTTTAGAATAACATTGAAGAACAAACATTGTTCTTCCTCCACGTTGTTTATTGTAAAAAAAAAAAAAAAAAAAAAAAATCTTAAATTCACCATATTCAATCCAGCATATCAACAGACTGTCATCAACCCATTCATCACCATCATCATCAATATCAACCTATCATCAACCAACCATTAGCAACATCAACACACGATCATCATCATCATCATCAACCATTTGAAAAAAAAAATGAAAATAAGGAGAAAAAAAAAAACCCCCGCTTTTGCCGCTTCAGATGGACGAAGATGGAAGAAGAAGATAAACAGTTAGATGTTAAACTAATGGATGTTAGGTGTTGAATAGATGGAGATTCGCTTAAGATTTTTTTTTTTTCTTTTTAATATTTTTTTTCCATCTCCACTTTTCATCCTCCTAATGGATGGTGGAGATGATATCATTTTTATAAAAAAAAAAAAAATCCATTTTTATTTTTCTTTTTGTAATGTTATTTAATAATATTTTTTTTTTTTCATCTCCACTGTCCATCATTGTGATGGATGATGGAGATGACATTATTTTTTTCAAAATAATTTGTTTTAATTTAATTAATTAATTAAGAACTTAACTACCTTATTGATTGGATAATCTTACCTAACAATTATATATTTTGCTTGAATAGTTTTGTAATTCCAAACTGACGGTCAAACATGAACATTTAATGTCCAAGTTGACTGCATGAGATTTTTTTGACATTTTTATAAACTACAAGATTTTTTTTTTTTTTTATCTATTTCGTAAATCAATAAGAGAATTATTAACAATTTCTCAAAACATTAAGGGATTTTGACTATTTCATCAAATTGCAGGGGAAAATAGTATTATTTCTGTTCTTTTCTTTTCTTTTTTTTTTTTTTAAATTGAAGGGTAGTTAGATCTTATGGCGCTCTATTATTGTCAGAATCCACTTTTCACTAACAAAGTTAACAAAAGAAGTAAAATGAGATTTTTACAAGAAGTAAAATGAGATTTTTACAAACTACAAGGATATTAGTGATTATATCAAACAATAGGAGTAAAATTAGGGTTATCCCTTCAAATAAAACCACAACAACTAGGTAATAAAAAAAAAAAAAAGGCTTGGGATTGGCTTTTCAATCCCATGGCTCTTGCTAAACTAGGATTTGGACTAGAAATTGTCCAAATTCAATATAAACCTATGTAACAAACAATGCCTCAGAGTTTGGGATTAGTTAGTAGTTTTATATATGCATATATTTTTAATTTAAATATAAAAGGATTGTTGGCACCAACTTCTATTGTATCTAGGGGATAAGTTAAAGAGCAAATTATACAAAACCCTCCTGAGATATGTTTAAAAGGAAACAAAAACACATTTATTTTTTTATTACATCAAACCCTTATTTCGTTAGTCAAATTCGGTTAACTGTGATAGTTGACTAAAGTTTTTGATTAAATGACTAAAATATCTATGAATAAGACAAAAACATAATAATAAGATATTAAAATATTTTTCTTCTTCTTTAATTTTCAGTTTCTTTAAAAAATAATTTTTAAAACAATCTAAAAGATAAAAAAAAAAATGAAAATAAAATATATTAATAATAATAAAAAAAAAAACGGTGAGATCTTCATAATCCATCATTTTGAAGGAAGGTGAAGATCATTTTTAAAAAAGAAAAAAAATTTAAAAAAAAAACCTTAAAAATATTATTTTTTTATGGAGTGGAGATCTAGTCTCCAAATTGGATCTTTACATTGGTAAAGATCCAATCTTTCCCATTTATTATCAAGAACAATCTAGAACCCTTAAAAAAAATAAAAATAAATAAATAAGTGTTCAGTGTTTTTCATCTAGGTTCTTCGATCCAACTAAAGGAACTTCATCTAGGTTAATTGAACCTAGATGAAGAAGCTTTATCCCTTTTAGGTCGACGAACCCAAATAGATTTTGTTAAAAAAAAAAAAAAAAGATGTTTAACGAACCTAGATTGCTGAAAATGATGTTGATTGGTTGATTAGGGGTGATTTGAGGTTGATGAATGTGATGTTTATCTTGTGGATTGACGTGTGTGAAATTAAAGGGTGTATGGCAGATTTGGCTGATTGGGGTTTAATGTGATTTGGGTTGATTGGTTGTGATTGGCTTAAGGATGGTGGTGAGTTAGGGTCGATTTTGTTCATCACCAGATCATCTCAATCTGGTTTAGTGATGAGCTAAAACATCATATTGTCACTGAACGTCACTAGATTAGTGACGATTTGGTCTTTTTTTTTTAAATTTTTTAAACCTTTTGTTTTCTTTTTTCTAGATGTTTTTTTTTTTTTCATTTTTTTAAATATTTTTTCATTGGATTTTTTCTTTTTTTAATTGTTCTCCTTTTTGTAATAATTTTTTCTTAAATTTTTATATTGAAATTAATCCCACCATGTATGGACGGAGGAGATCTCTTTTTTTTAAAAAAAAAAAAAAAATTATTAGTTTTAAACTGTTTATAATTTTAAAAAATTCTTAAAGAATGAAAAATTAACAACAAAAAAATCATTTTTTTTATATACTGCTGGTGGAGACTAAATTGGATCTCCACTGTCAGATGGGGTCCATCTGACGATGGAGATCCAATCTAGATCTCTACTATTTTTTTTTTTTCGTCTTATTCATGGGAAAATTTGACATTTAACTTAAAATGTTGGTCAACTATTAAAGGTGATGAAGTTGGACTTACGGCATGGGATTTTGGTGTAATTAAAGAATAAATCTGTTTTTGTTTGTTTTTAAGCATACCTCAAATGGCTTTCGTGTAATTTACTCTAAACCAAAATATTCAATTTTTACCTATAATTACAGTAGACCCTTTCTGTTTAATGGTTCGTAAATGGTTGATATTAAAGAAAATGGTGAGATGATAATTTACTAATAAAAATAGTAATTCTAAATTAATCTCCACACTTTTAATACCTATGAATTCCACTAAATTATCACATGAAAAAATATTTATATTTCTAATTAACTATAAAATTATCCTACATAAAATATTGGAAAAGAAAAATTCAACGCCAATGGTAGAGCTCAAAAACCTCTACAACAGAAGGATCTCTCCTTCTATCATAGAGAAGATCGACTTCTTTGAGAGAGATCGATACTCTCCCGTGGAGGAGATCGATTTTATCTCCAATAAAGGAGGTCGTTAATCTCCTCTGTGTTCTTATCTTAAGAGAAGCTTTGAGAGAGTTTTCTTTGTTTTGGAGTCTAGATTATTTTGTGCGAACATAAATTGCATCTAGATTCATATTGATTGTTTTGATAAAGCATTATATTTGTTTTGAATGCATCATTGAGTGTGTGCATCAATCTTGATTGGTGATTATCTTGCGGCCTATTTTTTTGATGCGTCAAGGAGTGAGGAGAGTTTATTTTGCTTACACAAGAGTCAAGGAGACGGATTCGAAGGTGTAGCAGATTTGTACAATAAACGGAGTTATCAACCCAGTTCGAGAATAGCAGCATTGGGACTGTTATTAGGTAGAAAGCAATTAGTTGTCTAAACAAGAGGTGGTTGTAAACGATAATTATAACTCATCTAATTATAGTGGGCTTTCGTCCGAAAGTGGCTAGATGAAAGTCTAGTCCCTTTGGTTTTTGCTTTTAGATTTTTAACATAAAAATCATTTGGCGCAATCTTCCTTCTCCCTTCTCTTTTACTTTTACTTCTGATTATTTCACTTTTATAAAACTATTTATCAGTAAGGAATTTCTTAAGGACAAATTCTCTTAGAAAAGGACTCAACCTCTCAATTAGTCACTTAGAGTAGCATAAAGGACAAGTGTAGAATCCAGAATTTCCTTTTTCTAAGAGAAATAAATCTTTTTGATAAATAGTAATTTCGAGTGAATAGTAACGGTATGAATAGTAATTTTATGAGATAGATACTGAAGAATCGAAAAGTTGTAGAATGAGTAATGGAGTCTAATGAAACTGAAACAGAGTAAAAATAAGTTCGTTTGAATAGATTTTAAGAGTTCCAAAAGTAGTTGTACGAAAATACCATTGTTGGAAGAATAATGGTTATGGATGATTTTAAATCCAATTTAATTTTTTTCAAAGTTTAGAATTAAGAGTTAAGACACTCGATTAGAGTATTGTATGGCCAATTTGATGATTAGATCACCATGGAATTTTTTTAGAATTTATTTAGAGGTGAATGAATTAAATGATTGACTAATAACATGCAAACACAGATGGCTAAGAGTTAATGGTCAATTGGAGGATAGATTGAGGATATTTTGGTCAGGTAAAATGAGGATTATATAAAGCGAATGATTCTAGAGAAAATTGAGAAGAAGGAAAGTGAGAAAGTAAGAGATAATTGAACCAATAAAAATGTAAACAAATGTGACCAAGGGCATGATTGACATTGTGGTGATAGTTTAAGGGCAAAATAGGCAAGATAAGCTAAGGGCATGAAGTGTAATTATATGTCAAACTTGGGGTGCAATTTGTTAGCTAAATGATGGGTATAAATAAGTGAAGAATGGGCTAGAAATCTGCAGAAGAATGCATAAACTTTGAGCTGAAGTCGAAAAAACAAAACAGTCCCGTAGTGCAGAAGAGACACCTGGAACAGCAGCTTATTTCATCTCTTTTCAAGCCATTTTCAACAAATTTCAAGCCCCCAAAAGGTTGTGAACAAGTCTGGGGAAGTTATTCAACAAAAATCAAGTGATTTGAAGAGGTAAGGATTGAGTTTTCATGGTGTGATTGTGTGGAAAAAATCTGGTGTCCAATGCTGTCCACTTTTGGTTTTGGTGATTGATGAACTTTTTATGCATAGATTTAGAGTTTTGGAGGCTTTACACTTGGAGGAAAACAAATCTAGGGACCCAAGGCCAATTGGTAAGCATTCTAATGGAAAATGAACTCTTGAATTGAATGTGAATTGGTGTTGTTTAGGTTTTTAGTTTATTTACCATGAATTTTGATGTGGTTGATGATCATGGAAAGGAAAGAAAATGGTTTGAATGTGTGGATATGCATGTATGGCCAAGAGGAGTTTGGTGATATAATTGGATTGATTTTGGTGTTTGAAGAATTTACATGAGGTTTGGCATGATTTTAAGTTGACTTGTGGAAAGAAAATGAAATGAATGATTGATGAATGCATACTAGTATATTTGGTTAGATTGGAGTTTATGTGTGTTTGAAGTGATTTTGATGCCTTAGTAAAATTGTATGATGTTTTGGCATGGATTTAAGTTAATAGGTGTGAAGAAAACAAAAGAAAATGGATGATATGCTTTTAAGTGAAAAAATTTCAGCTTTGTGTTCAATTCTTGATTCCATTTACATTTGATGATTTTGATGGAGTTTTATACTTATTTATATGTGTTTATGTTGGTTGGAATTAAGAAAGATGAAAAAGGAAGTCATGTATATATATATATATATATTAATTTCAATTGGCCAAGTTGAAGGGTTATGATTCAAATTATAAATTGAGTTTACTAGTTTGATGCATATATGAGTTCTAAGTGAAAATTATGCTTGGATTAAAGTGTAGGAGGAGTGAAGGCCAAAGGAGGAACTTGAATAAGTGGTTTGCTAGTTTGGAAGCAAGTTATGAGTGTGGTTATTTTAAAAGTTTTTATGAGTTTTATTAGTTGATACTTTATGCTTGCAAGTGTTGATTTTATATCCAAGTTATAATTGTTGAATGAATTAAATTTTTAGCATGTTAGTGTTTATTTTTAATGCATGAACGTTTCCAAATTTAAGTTGTAAATGTTTATATATTTAAGTAGTAAAGCAATTTACTATGTTGAATAAAATACATGCATAAAAGAGACATACTAAAGCAATTTATCAAATTTTAGGCTTTTACCTTAGAAAGATAGAATTAAATCAATATACTTTTATGCCGAGTGCAAGTAAGATTTTCAAGTATATTGAAAAGATTTATAAATGTCTTTGGTTTATCCTAATCCCTAGTGTACCCAGTCGAAGTATCGAATGCCGTTTGGCAAGATGGTTGGAAGAATCATTAACTTGGGGGTTTGAGTCAGTGTATAGCCTTCTGCGCACATATGATAGTGTAGATCTACTTGATGTTGGGGAGGAATTGTGACCCCAGAGTTTCCCACATCTGCGATTACACATGGAAGCATTCTTGAGGCCTAGTGATGTGTATACGTACCGTCACATAAGGACAAGTTTCCCTGGATTGCCTTGGCGAGTTTTAAAAAGGTAAAAGCACGTCATTAGACGTGAATTTAGAGAACAAGAAAGTTTATATTTTAAGAAAGTTATTATTAGTTTTTGAGCAGTAAAATAATATTTATATCTTTATGATAGTTTTATAGTTTTATAAAAGTTATGAGGAAATTATTAGTTTTCCAAATTATTTTGGGAGGATATATAATTAGAAAGCAATATTATAGTTTAAAAAGTTTATCCATCCACTGAGTTAAATACTCACCACTCTCTTTATGTTTTTGAAAATCCTTCGTACGTGTAGGTACGAGCCATCCATCAGAAGGTGCTCCGTCGAACGTGTAGGTGGGCTAAAGACACAATGCAACTGCACTTGTTTATGTAGAAATATCATGTTCATGCATCAATAATCATAAGTTGATATATATTTTGTAAATGTTATATTTTTACACATATGATACACTTCTGTATAAATGAAATGATTTTCAAGTCTTATTTTAAATTGAAAGCATGTTTGTGGTTGATTTGTGAAAAAAGGAAATGAGAGCCTAAGGCCCATAAGTTGAAAATTTGGCTAATATAGAAGTGTATATATTTTTTAAACTTTTGTAGAGTGGAAATTTTAGAAAAATATTCGTTGTGCTGCCAAAATTTTTATAATCTGGTTTTGAAATGCACACTAAAAAAAAAAAAATTTACATCCGTTTCGCAAGAAAAGAGAATTTTAAGTGAGAGCGGTACCTCCACGAGACCCTTTCGAGCCAAAGTGAAGGTTCGATTGAGTTTCGTCAAGATGCTTCGAGACTTTCATCAGGTTCCACAGGGGGATTCGGTGTGGGTCCTGACAACAAGTCAATAATGAAAACCATGCTGGTCGAACAATAAAGAATGTTGGCTTAGAATTCCTCCGAAACATTAACAATGTCTGTTGAGGAAGAGCACAACTTCTCAACCTATCACTTATGGTACTAGAGGGCACTAGTCAATGAAGGAAATTCAGCAAGGTAACAACAATGAGTTCCAACAAGGAATACCTCCAAGTTAGTAACTTTTAAAGAAAGACCGAACCACCTAATCAGTCACTTAAGATATTAAGAATGACAAGTCAATGAATAAAACCCTACTAGTTAGAGGACAAAAGTGCTAATGAGTAATTCGCTAAACATAATGTCTCATGAAGAATGAGCCAATCTCCTAATTGGTCACTTAAAGTACTACAGAGAACAAGTCAATGAAGTAAACCATATTGGTCAGATGACAACTAGCACGAATGAGGAATTCCTCCAATGCAACTTCTTATAAAGAATGACCAAACCTCCCAATCAGTTAGTTATATTACTAGAGAGGATAAATTAATTAAGAAAACCATGATAGTCCAACATCAAAAAACATTGGTGAGGAAGTCCTTTAAGACAGCTTCTTTTTTAGAACAACCCAACCTCCCAACTAATCAGTTAAAGTTCTCGAGGAGGATAATTCAATGAAGAAAATTCCATTGATATGACAACAAAGAATGCCAACGAGTAATCCTCTAAGACAACTTCTTGTACTTTGAGTCTACTATACATACATCATAGTCACACTAATATGCATGCTTATGCTTACTCTTACACGTTTTCTTCTTTCTTCTCTATTTTGGTATGCTCACTAGAGTTTTTAACCCTACATATCTCAAGAGCGCTTTGACTAAAGCTTTATGGTGTGTTTACTTGATAGAGTAAGGAATGAGAATGGGGAATGAAAGGTGTTTACTTATTCTAAAATCAATCCGTAATAAGAATAAAATTATGAGTCTCATATGAATTTGAATCTCATTCCCCCCACCTCACTTAGAAATCTCATTCTTATTCCGTTTTAAAAGTTAAAAAGTCTTTAATACACCTTATTAAAAAATATTTATGGGGTACATAATTTTAATCAAGGATATTTTTGTAACCTGAAATTAATCTATTTCGATTCTAAAAAAGGTAAACATTTCAATAGGAATACTACTGATTCCAATTCTTATTCCTGCAATTTAAGTAAACATTTATTCTGATTCCTATACATCATTTTGATTTCAAGTCATTTCGATTTCAGATCATTCCGATTTCAAGTCATTCTAATTACGTGCAAGTAAACTCACCCTCGAAGAGTGTTTATTGGCACTTTTATTGTTGGTTAATTTTATAATAAACCAAATTAAAAACCTTGTAAGTGCACAAATTGTTTGATTGAGCATAGTAACAAGCAAGGGTCGATTCCACAAAGAGTTTCAGCTTACTTTAATTTCAAGTTTATTTAAATCCTAAACTAAAAACAATTAAAATAAAGAAGAGGGGTTTTGGAATTAAATTAAACTAAACTAAATTATGACAAAAAATTAAAATAAAGAAAATCAATAATAAAGGTTTAGTTAAGACATTTTATCCACTACTAAATAATCTCTCAATTTGCTAAAGAGATTTAATAAAGCAAATTCATGATAATGTATGATGAAAATATTCACGACAAGATATGATTAACTCATGCCATATAATTCTTCCTTAGTTAGTATCCAAATCGCATGATGTTTACGTAAATGCATGTATTCCTAATTATAACTTAGCATGATGTCTACTTAAGTTTAATAATTGGAATCCATTAAGAAGCAGAAGAATATGAATGTTACACAAATTCTAAAACATGATGTCTATTCTACGTATCTAGAAATTAATATCCCTCAACTGATTAGTAAGCAATTGATTATTACAAATAAAGAATATTCTCATTTGGTGTACGGTTTACATTCTTATAACATAATCCTAAAATATGCTTTTAAGATGATCAGTCAAAAAAACATAATTAATATAATAAAATTAAAATATAGCTATTAATTTTGTCATGCAAAACATAAAGTTTTATTGAAAAAATAAACAAATTGAGTTCATGTTTAGAGTTTCAAGTTGGCTCTAACTAATAAACTAACTACATAAAATAAAAACAAAAATAAGAAGAAGAATAAAAAGAAAAGATAAAACCAAAGTCTTCAACCTTGTACCCCTACTTCTCTCTCTTTTCTAATGTGTGTTGAATGGTGTGGAGAGCTCTTATATTTATAAGCATGGGAGAAGGAATATGACGTGACCCAACCCGGATACCTCTAACTCTAATCCAGTAGGTCACACCGGGTACCCCAACGGATTCCCTCTCAGACCCGACTCGTCGAGCTAAGGGAAATCCGTGGAGCGAACTCTAAACTCTCTAATACTTTCTGAAACATCGTTGGGTTGGTTTTCTTTAAAAACTGAAAACGCATAGGAAAATTTTTATTTTTAATTTTAAATTCATTTTCGAAACTCATTTTTCCTTAAAATTGGCAGCATAACAACTGTATTTTTAACGTTCCCGAAAAACCTGTTTACAGAAAAACAACACTTCGACTAAAATTTATCACCAACCCAACTTCTGGTTGCCCGTAGGCCTCAATCATGCATTTAATTTTCAAATCCACTTAATAACATTTAAAAGACAATTTAATAAACCACATTTAAATCAAAAACAGTTTAAAAACAGTTACAAATAAATAATTACAACTTTCAAATTACTTATACATTTCAAAAGATATTTACATGAAAATATAACTGATGAAACAAAATGAGCTGCACAAATGATGTCATGTCGCGCTAGCTCGCCTGCTGGAGGTGATGCTACTACTAGGCTACCTGTTGAGAGTACCTGAGGAGGTTTTTATATAAAACAGAAAAATAATGAGCTAGAAGCTCAGTGAGTGATAATTTATCTTTTCTTTGAAAATCTTATTTTCAAAACGTCCTCCTCTAAAAACGTTTGAAAACTATTCTTTGTTTCTAAAGCATTTCAAACTTAAATCTTTTAAACATCAACTTAAACAAGAGAATTCATATATAAACACGACTTGCTTTTACATTCAAAACTTATAACTGTAAATCATAAATAACTTGAATAATAATTATAAAATTTATTTTCTCTCAAATATGTTTTTCTTTTTTAAAACTGTTTCCTGATATCTTTCAAAATTACCATAGTATCCTAAATCTAGGGTCTCTCGAATCTAACAGCTATGTGCGGAATTTCTCAGCGCTAATTATAGCTCGTCAACTCTGAGACATCTCGCGGCTATGTGTGGAATTTCTCAGCGCTAACCATAGCTCGCCTACTCTGAGACATCTCGTGGCCATGTGCGGAATTTCTTAGCGCTAACCATAGCGCACGAAACACTACCCCACATCAGTAATGGCGACTCGACTGACAGACTCTGACACTTATCCCCCCAGGTTAGTGACTTACCTCTACCCAGGACTGTGCCAACTGATGTAGGATAGACCGGCTGGGTCTAAACTGATCTGTAATCTTTGAGGGTATACTTATGGGTTTGAAAACACTTTTCTTTTTGCTCTAACTTTCTGATGCAAAAGCACAAATCTCTTTTTTGAGTGCATAAAACACCAAAATCTGATTTCTAAGTGCAATAAGCACTAAAACTTGTTTTCTGAGTGCATTAAGCACTAAAACTGATTTTCTCAATTCAAACTCGAAAACTTAGTTTCTGAAATTTTATTTCAACAACTGTATATATATACATATAAAATCACATTCTCATTTCAAACTAATGCTCATGCATATATCAATGCATTTAAAATAAACTCAAGCAATTACTTATCAAATCAAATTCGATAATTTGAAATACTTTTAAAATCTTTAAATAAAACTCACTCACAAAACTGATGACTGAAATGGCACATGCGAAGCCCCTACTCCTCTCATCTCGATCCTCGAGCGCCCTCGTCACCTACACAACATATGGAAACATAAATTTACGTTCACGTCACTTCTGGAAACTTGAAATTACACAATCGTCCCTATATGATCCTTTTTACGCGCAACTCTCCATTTTGATTTCTAATCTTAATCTTTCGCTTTTAATAGCTTCAATGCTCCTAATTAAACTTATAAGGGTCGTCCAAACACTCAACGGACGCCATAAGGGTCAATTTATGAAATTACCCTTCAAACTAATTTATTGCGCAATTTGGATTCCCTTTAAATCTTTCATATTTTCTTAGTTTCCTAAGCTCCCAATAAACATCAATTAACTTATTTTTACTCAAAATCAACCAATAACCAAATCATAATAAAATCTCTTTCAAACTCAACTTAAATCACCAATAAAAATCATCAACGCGAATCAATTTCGAATCGAATAACTTACCCATTTTTCCTCTCACGTTGACTTCACTTTGAGACTGATTTCGAGCTATCTTGGGGCTGGGTTCGGTTGGATCTTCCTCTCTTTCCTCTCCCTCGCGCGATCTCTCTCTCTCTCGACTGATCTCTCCTTCTTCTTCCCCGATCTACCTTATCTATTCTGGTTCTGCTCGATCGCACGCTACACTGGTTTCGAGCTGAAATCGAGCTCAGTTGAAGCTGAAAATGGAGTGGATCGTCTGGGTTTCGTGCGCGGGTTCTGCAGGTGGTCGGACGGCAACTGTAAACCCTCTATTTTTATTATTGTACGGATTCCCAGGAACAGTCCCTAAGTGTTGATTAAAGACCCTAAATGAATTATGGAGACGTTTAAGGTCATAGAGAATCCATAGGAATTGATTTAAACTCAATTGGAGATTAAACGGGAAGTTCAAATGGTAAATGGAATCGAATAATCTTTAATGTAAAAAGGGACTAAAGTGAAGATAACTTTTAATAATAGTGGTCGTAGTAAGATTAAGCTATAATCTAAGGGAGGATAATGGAATTGTTTTAGGGTGTAAGTGAAATTAATGCGATTTGTGTGGAGGAAATCAGAAGCCAAGAAGATGTGTGTTGACTTTTAAATCAACAAATAGAACCAGTCTCTCTTTCGCGAAGAAAGAAGAGAGAAAAGAAAGAAGAAGAGAGAAGAAAGAAGAAGGAGAGAAGAAGAAGATTATCGACCGACCAGCCATCATCGCCGTTCACCATCGCCGAACAGCAGCCATCTAGCCGTCGCGAACCGAAGCCAAATCTGCAGCAAAATCGTGACAGATCAAGGTGGAAACGAGCTGCAATCGCCGACGAAACAGCTCCAACCATTGCCGACGAGCTGCTCCAACCCAACCTGCACCTAGATCAGCTTAAACCCGACCTGAACGGAGCTGAAACAGAGCTGATCCAGCGTCTAGAACAGCTCTCCACGCGTGCAGATCGGACAGCAGACTTGCGGCGGAGACAGCGCCGTGCGGCAGGTGAAACCAAAGGAAAAAGAGAGAGAGAAAGAGATGGGAAGAAAAGAGGAAGAAAATCAGTCCAAACCCAGCCCAGATCTGTCACCAAAACCACCCTAAAGCGAAGTCAATGTAAGGAAGAATTAGAGGTGAGTTGTTTGAGTTTAAAGGTGACGAGCGATCCGGTGGAGCCAGAGAAAAGCGCTAGAGCGCAGTTTTAAAGGCTTCCGGAAATCCGTTTGGAATTGATAGCGGAAGGTGAGTGTCAAACTGATTTTTATACGTTTTTGTTGATTTGATAAATGAATGGAAGTTTCATGCATGTTTTGATATTTTTGATGAAAATGAAATATGATTTAAATGATAAATGGCACGGTAACTGATGATATGATTTTGTGATTTCATGAAATGATGGTTTCATGTTTGAATTGCTTATATGTGAAATGGATTGAAAATATGAAAATAAAACCTATGGCTTACCCATGATAGTATCATATGAGTACGGTCTGGGTTGAGTACCCGAAGCGTGCATTGGTAGAATGAGTACTGTCAGTATGTCACTAACTAAACTAACCGCGGGAGATACCCGCAAGATGTCGTGTTAGTCAGATGTCTGAGAGATTAGGCCAATGCACGTGAAAGGTATATGATTTGTTAGCTTACCAGAGCGAGACACGTTCCGCTCTGTAGCGATGCAGGATTCCGCTGCATGACCTGGAAAGAGCGATGCAGGATTCCGCTCCATACTAGGGTGCCATGAGGAACGGGTCACTATAGGTTGGCGGGAGCCGGAATTGGTTGGCAGGACACCTTCGAGCGGAGTCGAACCATATTTGGTTTATGATAATAAAAACGACTGGTTGGCAGGACACCTTCAAGCGGAGTCGGACCAGTTCGTTTCATTAAAAAGAAAAGTGATTTTTGAATAAAAACCCCGCAACCATAGGAGATCCCTTTATAAAGTTGATAACCGTGCAATATATGTTTTATATTATTAATGCATGAAACTTGATTATAAATAAATCGATTTGAAAATGTTTTAGGGAGGTTTTTATAAAGTATGATTTTAAATGATACTATATGACACTCACTGGGCTTTTAAAGCTCACCCAACGTTTTCTGTATTTTTAAACAAACCTCCCAGGCACAGGTACCATAGCTGCGGATTTCCCCGGACGATACTAGGAAGCCGCGGCGTCAGTGCTAATGTGATTTCCCACTTATCTTTTGGTCTAATATTTAGTGATGTAAATATTTTGTTATATCCACGTGGTTTTGTAAATATTATTTCGTGGATTTAAATTATATTTTTGAAGTAAACTGATGCATGACATGATTTTATTGATAATCAGTTCATAAATTGAAACATGAAATTATGGTTGTGATTGTGTTGGAAAATGAGAGCCTGAGGCTCCGTAGTTTGGGGGAAATTGTTTTTATGATTTTGGAAGTGTTAAATTTTATTATTTACAGGGTGGTAAAGTCCGAAAAACAGACGGAATGCTGCCCAAATTTTTATAAAATATTTTGTAAAGGTTTTAAATAAAAATGAAAAATTTTCCCCGCTTTTCCGCTGTTTTCGAAAAAGATTGAGAAAGAATATGGCTTAGCTCTGCGGGGGATCCTTTAGTTGAGCGAAAGGGCTAGCTGGAGGGTCACCGTAGGGTGCCAGCAGATCGCCTAGGGAAAGGGGTCTGTCAGTTTGGTATCAGAGCGCGGTTTAAGTGCAATTTTGAAAATAAAGTATAGTATGTTATGTTTTGATAATGAAATACACAACCACATGTATTTTAAGGTCATGCATCGTAATTTGAAAAGATTTTCAAGTTTTTCATAAGTTTGATGTTTCGAAATCACATCACTATGGATTGACGCGGACGCGGTAGATGGGGTTTCGATAGAGCTTTCGCAGGAGCTCCAGCTACTGAGGCACCATTTTTGAGGAGCCTGAACGTGGTATGGGGTCTGTGAATGCCCCAGTTGAGCAGCCTACATTTGAGTAGAGAGGACCTGATGGCTAGGCTGTGGGAGTTTTTAATGTGTAGTGGCTTGCGCAGATGTTAGCACCGGTGATATAGTAACTGTGGGAGACTCCCAGTGGCAGAAAAAAAAAATGATATTGAGAGAGTAAAGAAATTAGAAGAAAGGCGCGATGACGAATTGGTCAGCGTTTCAGTAAGGTGATTGCAAAATATGAGATAAAGCTATAGATTGATTTTCGAAATAGATGTTAATATTGAGGTAAATGAAGGAAATTTATAAGGATATGATATTGTACTGTTGTCGTAAGTATCTGATTCTTGAAGGATTTATTAGTATTAAGAGTATAGATGAGAAAAGATGATAAGGTGGTATGAACCGTTTATTGATGAATGGCGATTTAGCATTTAACAGTTACGTGAAGCATAAGAATATGCAATTGATTTATTAAGTTTTGATTATTATGAGAAGTGATAATAGGAAAATGATGATTGCCTGAAATATTTTTAAGTATAATTATTTAAAATAATTTGAGAATGATTGTTATATGGAATGAAACCCCCAATTGCAGCATTTTAATATCACTCCCTACGGATGATTCGCTTATAACGAATAAAGTTTATATAGGTAGCAAAGTAAACCTAGCAAGTCAAGAGTTTAAGGCAGACTTGATGCTACCAGATATATGTATGATTTTGATGTTTCATTAGGCATTAATTGGCCGTCTAAATATAGAACGATGGATTGTTAAAGGAAGGAAGTTATCGAAAGGAAGTGAAGTTCAACGGACTTGGGGAACCAGATGTAATTTTAGGTGATATGATAAAGATGCTTCCTAAGAGTATGATAAGTATGATGAAGATTAATAAGATATTAAGAAAGGTGTATTAAGGATACTATTAATTTAGGATATGTAAAGCTTTTTAAGACGATTTTCGAAACTCGCCAAGGGCATTATGAGTTCCTAAGTAATATCATTCAGATTAATAAATGCTCTATTCATTTTTATGAAATTGATAAGCAAAGATTTCAGATTTTACTTAGGTAAGTCGATCATTACCTTTATGGATGATATAATCTTATGTTTTGATCAATTGGAATGGATATAGAGTTATTTTGTTTAATTATTATTTAGCACAATGCGTAGAACTTGAAAATGTTGATATTATGAGTTATAAAAGTGTGGAATTAATTGGAAGGATGATATGTGAGTAAAATAGATCATAAATGATCCAAAATTTTATATTTTGAAGTTTTTAAGTGATTGAATAGTAGAGTTGCGCAGCGAAAGCGTATGGTATAATCTTTAGTTCCAAAGCATTCATATTTATTAGAAATCGAAATCAAGATATGAAAGAATGGACTGTAAGTTTGAGATAATGGAGAGAGGCTGAAAGACATTCCGGTAATTAAGAAATTTCCGAATGTGTGCTCTCAAGGGACCCTCCTGGTTATCACTTGAGAGGGAAATTAGTGAATATGACCAGAAGTTGTAGTGTTCACTACATTTGAATTGGCTACGGATTTAGGATTGATGTGAATAATTGGCGATTGAGTTTTGACATGCTTAGATGATATGATTTTATGGTTTGAGTAATTAAAGTAGATACGACATTTTTATGTTTAATAACTGCTTAGCATAAAGCGTGAATTTTGAGAATGTTGATAGTAGGAATCACAAAAGTCATGGAGTTCATTGGAAAGGTAACAGGTAAGTAAGATGGATCTGGTACGAATCAGATTTTTTTTTATGCTAAATAATTGTTAACTGATGGATATGATAAAATGAGTTTGAGTTAGTATATATGGACATGATTGTCTATTTTTGAATATAGATAAGATTTGAGAATTTAAGTTCGTTATTGAAGATTTTGGAGTTAAGTGTGAATCATGATAAAATAGTGAAATTGCGTAGCAAAAGTATACTGTGTAATCTTTAATTTGAGAAATTCATGTCTATTAGATTTGAAATTTGAGTTATGAAACAATATATACCAATTTGGAAATGGTAAGATGAGATATATATAAATGAGATATAGTTTTAATGCCATAAAATATGATCCTGAGCAGACTAGTGGTGGATCCAGTAGGGGAGTAACACCCAGAGGACAGTTTGGAAGATCTTGCAGTTAGGCTAGAATATTTGCAACCATACAGCAGACAGTTGATGCTGATCCAGAAGAGGATATAGATAATGATTCTTAAGTTGATAATGATGTTTAAGTATTGATTGATTTAAGAGTTCTATATTTTATTAACTTTGTGGATCTTATTGATAGAATTAGTATGGACTCGAGCTTATGAGATTGTAGTATCAAATATTTTACCCCTCAGATGATGAGGCAAGTTTAGATTGACACTAATCTTAAGTTTTGACCTGAAAGATGAGACAGATGAGCCTGTATCTTTGATTGTGTTGATGATCTAATAAAGGACAAATGAGAGCCCTATTGGAGATGTGGTATGTAGATCCTTGAGTCGTATTATGAGTGTTAAATGATTGGAGTTCTTGAGAAGGGATGACAGAGAACTAGTGAGGTATAAGTTTCTAGTTCAGTTTATAAAAGAGAAACTCAGGATAAAGATATCTGAACATGATGTTTAAGCAATGATGATGTAGAGGTTATAGCGATGATGCAGAAAGATGTTATGAATGATGTTATGAATGATGTTTCAGTGAAAGAGAATCATGTGAATGAGATCATTAGATTACATGGTGCCCCAGTGTCTATTGTATCAGATAGAGATCCACGGTTTGCATCAAGATTCTGGCCTAAGTTGCAGGAAGCTTTAGGCACCAGATTGCATTTCAGTACGGCATTTCACCCACAGACGGATGTCCAATCTGAGAGGACTATCCAGACCCTTGAGGATATGTTGAGAGCTTGGGTTATGGAATTCAGGGGAAGCTGGGATATTCACCTACTATAGATAGAGTTTGCCTACAACAACAGCTATCAGTCCAGTATAGAGATGGCACCTTATGAAGCGTTGTATGACAGGAAATGTAGAACCCCAGTTTGTTAGGATGAGGTAGGTGAGAGGAAATTGATTGGCCCAGAGATTGTCCAGATCACTACAGAAAAGGTAAAAGTAATCAGAGAAAAGCTGAAGATAGCCAGTGATAGGCAGAAAAGCTATGCAGACAATCGAAGAAGAGATTTGGAATTTCAGGTGGGTGATAGAGTGTTTCTGCGGATATCGCCTTGGAAAGGAGTGTTAAGATTTGGGAAGCGAGGCAAGCTGAGTCCGCGGTATATAGGGCCGTATGAAATCGTGGAAAGGATTGGGGAGGTGGCTTATAGATTGGAACTGCGACCAGAGTTAGCAAATATCCACGATGTATTCCATGTTTCCATGTTACGGAAATATGTAGCAGATCCTTCACATATTCTTAGAGAACAACCGGTGTAACTCAGAGAGAATTTGTCTTACGAAGAGCAGCCTGTAGAGATCTTGGATCGTAGAGAGCAGGTGTTGCGCCGTAAAGCGATACCGTTGGTTAAAGTCTTGTGGAGGAATCACGAATCTGAGGAAGCTACATGGGAGCATGAGGAGCAGATGCGTGTTCAGTATCCTCACCTGTTTGAGTAAAGGTATGTAATTTAATTTCGAGGACGAAATTTTTATAAGGAGGGGAGAATTGTAAACCCTCTATTTTTATTATTGTACGGATTCCCAGGAACAGTCCCTAAGTGTTGATTAAAGACCCTAAATGAATTATGGAGACGTTTAAGGTCATAGAGAATCCATAGGAATTGATTTAAACTCAATTGGAGATTAAACGGGAAGTTAAAATGGTAAATGGAATCGAATAATCTTTAATGTAAAAAGGGACTAAAGTGAAGATAACTTTTAATAATTGTGGTCGTAGTAAGATTAAGCTATAATCTAAGGGAGGATAATGGAATTGTTTTAGGGTGTAAGTGAAATTAATGAGATTTGTGTAGAGGAAATCAGAAGCCAAGAAGATGTGTGTTGACTTTTAAATCAACAAACAGAATTAGTCTCTCTTTCGCGAAGAAAGAAGAGAGAAAAGAAAGAAGAAGAGAGAAGAAAGAAGAAGGAGAGAAGAAGAAGATTATCGACCGACCAGCCATCATCGCTGTTCACCGTCGCCGAACAGCAGCCATCTAGCTGCCGCGAACCGAAGCCAAATCTGCAGCAAAACCGTGACAGATCAAGGTGGAAACGAGCTGCAATCACCGACGAAACAGCTCCAACCATCGCCGACGAGCTGCTCCAACCCAACCTTTACCTAGATCAGCTCAAACCCGACCTGAACGGAGCTGAAACGGAGCTGATCCAGCGTCTAGAACAGCTCTCCACGCGTGCAGACCGGACAGCAGACTTGCGGCAGAGACAGCGCCGTGCGGCGGCGAAACCAAGGGAAAAAGAGAGAGAGAAAGAGAAGGGAAGAAAAGAGGAAGAAAATCAGTCCAAACCCAGCCCAAATCTGTCACCAAAACCACCCCAAAGCGAAGTCAACGTAAGGAAGAATTAGGGGTGAGTTGTTTGAGTTTAAAGGTGACGAGCGATCCGGTGGAGCCAGAGAAGAGCGCTAGAGCGCAGTTTTAAAGGCTTCTGGAAATCCGTTTGGAATTGATAGCGGAAGGTGAGTGTCAAACTGATTTTTATATGTTTTTGTTGATTTGATAAATGAATGGATGTTTCATGCATGTTTTGATATTTTTGATGAAAATGAAATATTATTTAAATGATAAATGGCATGGTAACTGATGATATGATTTTGTGATTTCATGAAATGATGGTTTCATGTTTGAATTGCTTATATGTGAAATGGATTGAAAATATGAAAATAAAACCTATGGCTTACCCATGATAGTATCATATGAGTACGGTCTGGGTTGAGTACCCGAAGCGTGCATTGGTAGAATGAGTACTGTTAGTATGTCACTAACTAAACTAACCGCGAGAGATACCCGCAAGATGTCGTGTCAGTCAGATGTCTGAGAGATTAGGCCAATGCACGTGAAAGGTATATGATTTGCTAGCTTACCCGAGCGAGACACGTTCCGCTCTGTAGCGATGCAGGATTCCGCTGCATGACCTGGAAAGAGCGATGCAGGATTCCGCTCCATACTAGGGTGCCATGAGGAACGGGTCACTATAGGTTGGCGGGAGCCGGATTGGTTGGCAGGACACCTTCGAGCGGAGTCGGACCAGTTCGTTTCATTAAAAAGAAAAATGATTTTTGAATAAAAACCCCGCAACCATAGGAGATCCCTTTATAAAGTTGATAACCGTGCAATATATGTTTTATATTATTAATGCATGAAACTTGATTATAAATAAATCGATTTGAAAATGTTTTAGGGAGGTTTTTATAAAGTATGATTTTAAATGATACTATATGACACTCACTGGGCTTTTAAAGCTCACCCAACGTTTTCTGTATTTTTAAACAAACCTCCCAAGCACAGGTACCATAGCTGCGGATTTCCCCGGACGATACTAAGAAGCCGCGGCGTCAGTGCTAATGTGATTTCCCACTTATCTTTTGGTCTAATATTTAGTGATGTAAATATTTTGTTATATCCACGTGGTTTTGTAAATATTATTTCGTGGATTTAAATTATGTTTTTGAAGTAAACTGATGCATGACATGATTTTATTGATAATCAGTTCATAAATTGAAACATGAAATTGTGGTTGTGATTGTGTTGGAAAATGAGAGCTTGAGGCTCCGTAGTTTGGAGGAAATTATTTTTATGATTTTGGAAGTGTTAAATTTTATTATTTACAGGGTGGCAAAGTCCGAAAAACAGACGGAATGCTGCCCAAATTTTTATAAAATATTTTGTAAAGGTTTTTAAAATAAAAATGAAAAATTTCCCCGCGTTTCCGCTGTTTTCGAAAAAGATTGAGAAAGAATATGGCTTAGCTCTGCGGGGGATCCTTTAGTTGAGCGAAAGGGCTAGCTGGAAGGTCACCGTAAGGTGCCAGCAGATCGCCTAGGGAAAGGGGTCTGTCAGCAACTCATCGTCGTTTTCTTCCGCGCCGATTGGGACTAGTTCACGCGCTGCAAAGTCTGGTTCTGCTCAGCTTGGCACCTGCAGTTCCGCGTGATTTCTGCGTCGTTTCTACCGTCGATCAGCTCCTCTTCGTCGTCTTCAGTCTTGCGTGATCGGGTCAGATATGCAGGTCAGGTCTGTTTCGTTCGGTCGGTCGATGACATCTGCGGCTAATTTGGTTGCTTCGCGGCTGTCTACGATAGCTCGAGCTGATTCTGCATATGGGTTGGACGCGCGACGACGACGGCGAAGTTTGGTCGGTCGGCCAGCGTCGACAACTTCCTCTTCTTCTTCTTTTCTTTTCTTCTTCTTCTTTTCTTTCTTCTTCTCTTCTTATTTCTCGCACGACAGTCTCTCTTTTTCATTCTGCTCACTATTATCTTTTTTAAAAGTCAAACAAAATGTTTTTGGCTTCTAATTTCCTCCCCAAACAATTGTAAAAATGACGGTCACATCCTGTTAAAATTACGGTCTCCTCCCTTAGTTTTTAACTTAATTTTACTTTGACCACAATTATTAAAATTTATTTTCAAATTAGTCCCTTTTTACCTTAAAAATTATTCGATTTCATTCACTATTTTATCCTTCCGTTTAGTCTCCAATCGAGTTGAAATCGATTTCTATGGGTTCCATATATCCTTAGGCACTTCCATGAACCATTTAGGGTCTCTAATGGTTACTTAGAGACTATTCCTGGAAAACTCATAAAATCAAATTCAAGGCTTACAGAATATGCCAAGAAATATTCCAAAGAATATGCCTTTTCAATTAAATACTGTTAATGGTGATAACTTAATGCATCATCAAATACGCGTAACTCAAAAATGGATCCATGGGTGCGAGCGAAGGTCAAACCTGACCTAGGACGGTGGCTTGAGGTGAGACGCCCCAATCCGGACAGCTACTAGGCTCCTATCCGAATGGTACGCTCGAACACCCCAACGAATCCCTCTAAGCCCATCTTGATGGGGAAGAAGACATTCGAGAAGCGAACCCTCTTAACTTGAAACTTAACTTTAGCAGAAGCTAAATCTTTTAAACCTTAAAGTTGAAATGGTTTGGGTTGGGTTGACACTATTCATTTGATCATTTTTAAAACTCAAAACCGGCAGCATAACGGCTGCAATTTGGATAAACCAAAAGCCTGAAAAGCAATTTGGACACTTCAAACTATAATCACAATCCAACCCAACTTCTCGCAATCCAGTTTATCAACATAAACACAAAAATTTGAAACCGTCAAAGACAAGATATAAACATGTACTTTTAAATCTAGCAAGCTTGATTTTACAAGCACAAAATGATGCACTTTTACACAACTCTAAAGGTATAACTCTTTTAATACAAAATGTACAAACATATGTAGAATATAAAAGACACAAAATATGCATATTACATTCTTCAAGAAGCAATTGCCAATACTTACCCCCACTTGAATATGGAGGAGGGAGGCTTCACTAGTCTTCATCCACACAAGTACCTGAGGGGTTTTAAAACAATTTGAAGAATGAGCTATAAAGCTCAGTGAGTGCAATAGTTTATAAACTCAACTTTACTTTTTGAAAACTTCCTCCTTAGAAAACTTTAATAAAAGTTTCTAATTCTTCAAAACATTTAAAGCATAAATCTCATTCAATTGCATAGCATTAATAGAAACAACTTATAATAAACTTGTAAAGCATAAATCTGAACATACTTACAATAACTAAACTTTATAAAAACACCATTCGTAACCCTAATCTCTTGACCACACGGTGACTTAGCTAAGGCCGCAGGTGTGGTAGGTCACAAGGCGATGTATCTGACATTCACCGCAACCAACTCTCTGAGAGCTCTCAACAACTACGTGCGGAATTTTGCATCGCTAATCGTAGTGCGAGACCATATCTCATAATGTAGGGGCGATACACTCACTCATAACTCTAGCTACACAGTTAGTGACTAGTTTCCCCCAACCCTTGCCTTACTAAGTGGGATATACCATACGGCTCTGCATTCGATAAACTGATGGGTACTTATGGCCTTTGAAAACTTTATTTTTCTCTCATGCTATGTCATTCAAATATTTATTTTGGGTGCACAAGCATAAAAGCTTTAACTTGAAAGCTTTAAACTTGAGTCCTTGGACTCATTTCGTTCACTTTACAAATACAATACATGCATTTAAATACAAGAACTTATATATGCAAAAGCATAAAATCAACTTATCAATGCAAAAGCATAAAATCACTTTAGAAAACTCTTTGAAAGTGCACTCACCTTAAGCTTGAGCCTAACTAAGATGAGCTTCAAAAGCCCTTTTGTGATCCGGTCAGATGCTCTTCACCTACACAACACATATATACGTAAATTTATGTTTGCGTCAACTTCTGAAAACTCGAAATAATAAAAATTACATAATCGCCCCTAAGTGACCCTTTTTAGGCGTAACTCTCCATTTTTTTTTAATCTAATCTTTGACTTTTATTAATCCCAATACGCCTAATTAAACTCACTAGGGTCATCCAAACTCTCAACGGACGTCATATGGGCCAATTTACAAAATTGCCCTTCGAACTAGTTTAGAGCACGTTTTGGTTTCTCTCTAAATCTTTGGTATTTTCTTAGTTTTTTAAACTCCCAGTATGCTCAAATCCACTTATTTTTTCCACTCATATTTAATCAAAACTAACCAACAAACAAATCGGAATAAATCCATTTTAAATCAATATAATCACCAACTTAAAACTTTAAACAACTCACCCCTACTTTCTCTTCGAGTTAACTTCGCTTTGGGGTGGTTTTGAACTAATTTTGGTGATAGATCTAAGCTGAGTTTGAACTGATTTTCTTTCTCTTTCTTCTCTTCTGCGCGGCTTCTCTCTTCCGGTCGAACTTCCCTTCTTCTTGTCCGGTTGATCACCTCCTTTTCTAGTTCGGTTTTAGCTGCACTCGGGTCGGGTTTGGGTGACGGTTTCAAGCTAAAAACAAGCTCGGTTGTAGTTGAAAAGGGAGTGAATCGGCTTGGTTTCGTGCGCGGGTCTGCAGGGACCAGACGATAGCTCATCGTCGTCTTCTTCCGCGCCGATTGGGTCTGATTTGTTTGGCGATTCAGCTCGATTCTAGTTTTGGTTTGCAGTGAGTTCAGCTTCGCTTCGGCTTGAGCTCGACGGCTGGATGGCACGGCAACAAATCTGGTCAGCGGTGATGGCGATCGACGACGACTTCTTCTTTCTCTCTTTTCTTCTTTCTTTTTCTCTTCTTCTTCTTTCTTTCTTTCTTCTTCTTTCTTTCTTCTTCTTCTTTGCGATTACGCAACTGACTTTGGTTGATTTCTGTTTTAACTTGAAAGTCAACAACCATATTTTTGGCTTCTAATTTCCTCCCCAACAAATCTCAATAGTTCCACTTACGCCCAAAGAAAATTTCATTATTCTCCCTTAGCTTTTAGCTTAATATTACTATGACTACAATTTTAAATTTTATCTTCAATTTAGTCCTTTTTTACCTTAAAAATTTTTCGATTTCATTTACTATTTTAACTTCCCGTTTAATCTCCATTTGAGTTTAAATCAATCCCTATGAGTTCTCTATGATCTTAAGTCTTTCCATAAACCATTTAGAGTCTCTAATCAATACTTAGGGACTATTTTTGAGAAACCCGTACAATATAAAAATAAAGGGTTTACAATTTCTCCCCTCCTTATAAAAATTTCATCCTCGAAATTAAATTGCATACCTTACTCAAATAGATGAGGATACTGAGCACGTATCTGCTCCTCATGCTCCCATATAGCTTCCTCAGATCCTTGATTCCTCCACAAGACTTTAACCAATGGTATCGCTCTACGGCACAACACCTGCTCTCTACGATCCAAGATCTCTACAGTCTGCTCTTCGTAGGTTACATTCTCTCTAAGTTGCACCGGCTGTTCTCTAAGAATATATAAAGGATCTGCTACATACTTCCGTAACATGGAAACATGGAATACGTCGTGGATATTTGCTAACTCTAGTGGCAGTTCCAATCTGTAAGCCACCTCTCCAATCCTTTCCACGATCTCATACGGCCCTATGTATCGCAGATTCAGCTTGCCTCGCTTCCCAAATCTTAACACTCCTTTCAATGGCGATATCCGGAGGAACACTCTGTCACCCACCTGAAATTCCAAATCTCTTCTTCGATTGTCACTGGCTATCTTCAGCTTTTCTTTTATCATATTTATCTTTTCTGTAGTAATTTAGACAATCTCTAGGCCAATCAATTTCCTTTCACCTACCTCATCCCAACAAACTGGGGTTCTACATTTCCTGCCACACAACGCTTCATAAGGTGCCATCTCTATATTGGACTGGTAGCTGTTGTCGTAGGCAAACTCTATCAGTGATAGGTGAATATCCCAGCTCTCCCTGAATTTCATAACACAAGCTCTCAACATATCCTCAAGGGGTCTAGATAGTCCTCTCAGATTGATCGTCCGTCTACGGGTGAAATGTCGTATTGAAATATAACCTGGTACCTAAAGCTTCTTGTAGCTTAGGCCAGAATCGAGATGTAAATCCAGAGTCTCTATCTGATACGATAGACACTGGGGCGCCTTGCAATCTTACAATCTCATCTACGTACAACTGCGCCAATCTATCCAGTGAATAGGTATTCTTAATCGTTAAAAAGTGAGCGGACTTTGTCAATCGATCAACAATCACTCATATAGCATCCTGCCTACTCTGCGTCCTCGGTAGTCTTACCACAAAATCCATAATAATCCTCTCCCATTTCCACTCAAGGATCGGTAGGGGCTGTAGTAAACCTGCTGGCTTCTGGTGCTCTGCTTTGATTTGTTGGTAGGTTAAGCACTTGGTTATGAACTCTACTATGTCTCTCTTCATCCCTTTCCACCAATAATGGTCTCTCAGAGTTCGATACATTTTTGTGCTCCCTGGGTGCATGGCATAAGCTGATGAGTGTGCCTTTCTCATGATTTCGTTCCTCAAATCTCCTAAATCTGGCACACATAACCTATTACCCAAGACAAGCTGCTCTGCTTGTCTGAAGTTGCTCTGCTTTCCAACCTCTATCTCCCCCTTTAACTTGCTCAACTGAGGATCCTAGGCCTGAAGTTCTCTGATCTTATCAATCAACATTGGACGTACGTGGAATGCAGCTACCAATGCACTTGAATTCGTCACCTCTAACTTGACACCCATGGATCTCAACTCAATCAACTGAGGGTGATATTCTGCCTTTAGTTGGGCTAGAGAACCTGTGGCCTTACGACTTAAGGCATCTGCCACCACATTCGCTTTGCCAAAATGGTATTCGATAGTGCAGTCATAATCCTTGATCAACTCTATCCACCTCATCTGCCTCATATTCAACTCTTTCTGAGTGAATAGATATTGCAAACTCTTGTGGTCAGTAAAGATTCTATAGGAAACTCCATAAAGGTAGTGCCTCCAAATCCTCAAAGCAAACACCACAGCTGCTAACTCCAAGTCGTGTGTTGGGTAATTCACTTCATGCTTCTTCAACTGCCTTGAAGCATAAGCTACTACCCTATCCTCTTGCATCAACACACATCCTAAACCCTGTCTAGAAGCATCACAATATACTGTGAAGCCTTCTGCCCCTGATGGTAGTGTAAGTACAGGCGCCGAAGTCAATCTCTGTTTCAACTCTTCAAAACTCTTCTGGCACGCAGCTGACCATTCAAACTTCTCCTCTTTTCTTGTCAACTTTGTTAAGGGAGCTGCTATCTTGGAAAACCCCTCCACGAACTTCCTGTAGTAGCCTACTAGGCCTAGGAAACTTCTGACCTCGGTCACATTCGTGGGTGGCTTCCAACTGACTATTGCCTCTACTTTCTAGGGATCAACTGATATACCCTCTGCGGATACCACATGACTCAAGAAGGCAACTCTGTCAAGCCACCATTGGCACTTACTGAATTTGGCGTACAATTGTTGCTCCCTCAATGTCTGTAGCACGACTCTCAAGTGCTCTACATGCTGTTCGTGGCTGCCTGAATACACTAAGATGTCATCAATAAACACAATGACGAACTTGGCCAAATAGGTCCTGAAGGTTCTGTTAATTAAGTCCATGAAAGCAGCTGGGACATTAGTTAATCCGAATGGCATCACTAAAAACTCATAATGCCCATATCAAGTCCTAAAGGCTGACTTAGGCACATCTTCCCTGCGTATCTTCAACTGATGATAACCTGACCTCAAATCAATCTTAGAGAATACCCTAGCACCTTGTAACTGATCAAATAAGCCATCTATACGCAGTAGTGGATATTGATTCCTAATGGTTGCCCTATTCAATTGCCTGTAATCGACACACAACCAGAGGCTTCCATCTTTTTTCTTCACAAATAAGACAGGTACTCCCCAAGGTGAAGTACTCGGCCTAATGAAGCCCTTACTTAGCAATTCTTCCATCTTGACCTTCAATTCTTTCAACTTTATTGTTGTCATTCTATGTGGTGTAATAGAGATAGGTTTTGTACCTGATGCTAGCTCGATATCAAATTCTATCTCCCTATCTAATGGTAGCCCTAGGAGGTCATCCGGAAATACGTCTGGGAACTCCCTAACCACTGGAACCTTTTCCAACTTCACCTCATCATTCTCTGGTCCCACGACATAAGCCAAGTATCCTTGGCACGCCTTCCTAAGCATCTTACTAGCTTTTACTGCACTGATCAAACTAGTATGGAGTATCTTTCTATCTCCACAAAAGATAACCTCAAATCCCTCAGGGGTGCTAAACCTAACCTCTTTCCTATAACAGTCAAGTGTAGCTTTATGTTTTGCTAGCCAATCCATACCTAGGATCACATCAAAATCGTGGATGGCTAGTATCACCAAATCAGCCTCAAATACATGACCCCCAATAATCACTTCACTTCCCATGTATACTTTATCTGCAAGAAGGGAATCTCCTATGGGAAGTGAGACCAACATACTACACTCTGAAAGGCTCACATCTATCCTAACTCTATCCACAAAGTCTTTTAACACAAAGGAATGTGACACCCAGTCTTACCTTGCATGCACTCTCCTAGGTGTGGTCTGCCACACATAGGGCATGATTGTTTGAACTTGCCGCTCTGCTGGCTCTTAGATCCTCCCATCTATCCCATTAAACTCTGGCTACTACAGGCTGCCTGGGATTGTTTGCAGCTATCCGTGAAGGAAAACTGGCCTCCACTCTTGGTCATCTTACTGGAGCTGCTTTGCGGATTACCTATCCATCTACGCTTTTGCCCAAATTTCTTTGGCTTGGAAAAAGTTGCCACTGTCTTCTTCACCCTAGTGGCTGCATGTACCAACTCCCCATATCTGGTATGTGTAGCAGAGGTAACATAAGCCCTGATCCTTGAGTTGAGACCTAACTTAAATCTGTTTATCTTCTACTCTTCGTTTGCGGCGATGAAAGGAACCAACTTGAGGTACTCTGTAAACTTCCTCTCATACTCTGCCACTATCAAGCTCCCCTGTTCAAACCTAAAGAATTCTTCAATCTTTGCATCCTTATATGCTTTAGGGAAAAACTGATTCTTGAATTCCTTTTGAAAATCTGCCCAAGTAACTCCCTCTGGATGCGACCTCTCATGTGCCTTCCACCACTCCTTAGCACTGTCTCTGAGTAGGAAGACTGAGAATTCCACTCTCTGTTCCTTTAGGCATCTCATAACTCTGAATATCTCTTCATTAACCTCTAGCCATGAGAGTGCCTGCTCTAGCTCTCTTGTGCCATCAAAGATCTTAGCGCCTAACTTCTGGGCGAGCTCTATAGTCACTCGAGCCTCTTGCAGCTGATTAATTGCCGCTGCTATTGCCTGTGCTAAGTGCTCCGTATCCACCTACGGTCACTCGAGTCTATCAGGCTGAGGTGAAGGTTCTGGGTGTGAGAAGCTACTAGGCACGTTGACAGACTCATCAACATGCTCCTTCCCTGGTGTGGGTGCCTCTACGACTGCCCTCCTCGGGCGACCTCGGCGTTGCATGCTTCTGTTAGATTAAAAAATGCATAAACATGAGACTTTTTAATGCATGAAAATCATTTAAGAAATCATGCAGTGCATGAACTGAAAACTTTAAACTCATGAAATCTTGAAAAAAACTTGACTCAAAACAACTTTAAAGCTTCCTAAACTCTTTTTGAAAATCGTGGCTCTGATACCACCTGAGACGCCCCAATCCGGACCGCCACTAGGCTCTTATCCGAATGGTACGCCCGGGCACCCCAACGAATCTGTCTAAGCCCATCTTGATAGGGAAGAAGGCATTCGAGGAGCGAACCCTCTTAACTTGAAACTTAACTTTAGCGGAAGCTAAATCTTTTAAACCTTAAAATTGAAATGGTTTGGGTTGTGTTGACACTATTCATTTGGTCATTTTTAAAACTCAAAACCGACAACATAACGACTGCAATTTGGATAAACCAAAAACCTGAAAAACAATTTGGACACTTCAAACTATAATCACAATCCAACCCAACTTCTCGCAATCCAGTTTATCAACATAAACACAAAAATTTGAAACCTTCAAAGACAAGATATAAACATGTACTTTTAAATCTAGCAAGCTTGATTTTACAAGCACAAAATGATGCACTTTTACACAACTCTAAAGGTATAACTCTTTTTATACAAAATGTACAAACATATGCAGAATACAAAAGACACAAAATATGCATATTACATTCTTCAAGAAGCAATTGCAATTACTTGCACCCACTTGAATACGGAGGAGGGAGGCTTCACTAGTCTTCATCCACACGAGTACTTGAAGGGTTTTAAAACAATTTAAAGAATGAGCTATAAAGCTCAATGAGTGTAATAGTTTATAAACTTAACTTTACTTTCTAAAAACTTTCTTTGTAGAAAACTTTAATAAAAGTTTCTAATTCTTAAAAACATTTAAAGCATAAATCTCATTCAATTGCATAGCATTAATATAAACAACTTATAATAAACTTGTAAAGCATAAATCTGAACATACTTAAAATAACTGAACTTTATAAAAGCACCATTCGTAACCCTAATCTCTTGACCACACGGTGACTTAGCTAAGGCCGCAGGTGTGGTAGGTCACAAGGCGATGTATCTGACATCCACAGCAACCAACTCTCTGAGACCTCTAAACAACTACGTGCAGAATTCTGCATCGCTAACCATAGTACGAGACCATATCCCATAAAGTAGGGGCGACACACTCACTCATAACTCTAACCACACAGTTAGTGACTCGTTTCCCCCAACCCTTGCCTTACTAAGTGGGATATACCGTACAGGTCTGAACTCGATAAACTGATAGGTACTTATGGCCTTTGAAAACTTTATTTTTCTCTCATACTATGTCATTCAAATCTTTATACTGGGTGCACAAGCACAAAAGCTTTAACTTGGAAGCTTTAAACTTGAGTCCTTGGACTCGTTTCGTTCACTTTACAAATACAATACATGCATTTAAATACAAGAACTTATACATGCAAAAGCATAAAATCAACTTATCAATGCAAAAGCATAAAATCACTTTAGAAAACTCTTTGAAAGTGCACTCACCTTAAACTTGGGCTTAACTCGGATGAGCTTCAAAAGCCCTCTCATGATCCGATTGGATGCTCTTCACCTACACAAAACATATATATGTAAATTTACGTTTACGTCAATTTCTGAAAACTCGAAATAATAAAAATTACATAATCGCCCATAAGTGACCCTTTTTAGGCGTAACTCTCCATTTTTTTTTTTAATTTAATCTTCGACTTTTATTAATCCCAATACGCCTAATTAAACTCATTAGGGTCATCCAAACTCTCAACGGACGTCATATAGGCTAATTTATAAAATTGCCCTTCGAACTAGTTTAGAGCATGTTTTGGTTTCTTTTTAAATCTTTGATATTTTCTTAGTTTTCTAAACTACCAATATGCTTAAATCTACTTATTTTTTCAACTCATAATTAATCAAAACTAACCAACAAACAAATCGAAATAAATCCATTTTAAATCAATATAATCACTAACTTAAAACTTTAAACAATTCACCCCTACTTTCTCTTCGAGTTAACTTCGCTTTGGGGTGGTTTTGAACTAATTTTGGTGATAGATCTAAGCTGAGTTTGAACTGATTTTCTTCCTCTTTCTTCTCTTCCGCGCGGCTTCTCTCTTTCGGTCGAACTTCCCTTCTTCTTCTCTGGTCGATCACCTCCTTTTCTGGTTCGGTTTCAGCTACACTCGGGTCGGGTTTGGGTGACGGTTTCGAGCTGAAAACAAGCTCGGTTGCAGTGAAAAGGGAGTGAATTGGCTTGGTTTCGCGCGCGGGTCTGTAGGTAACTAGACGGCAGCTCATCGTCGTCTTCTTCCGTGCCGATTGGGTTTAATCTGCTCGATGATTCAGCTCGGTTCCAGTTCTAGTTTGCGGCGAGTTCAGCTTCGCTTCAGCTTGAGCTCGACGGCTGGATGGCACGACAGCAAATTTGGTCAGCGATGATGGCAGTCGGCGACGACTTCTTCTTCCTCTCTTTTCTTCTTTCTTTTTCTCTTCTTCTTCTTTCTTTCTTTCTTATTTCTTTCTTCTTCTTCTTCGCGATTACGCGAATGACTTTGTTTGATTTTTGTGTTAACTTGAAAGTCAACAACCATATTTTTGGCTCCTAATTTCCTCCCCAACAAATCTCAATAATTCCACTTACGCCCTAAGAAAATTTCATTCTCCTCTCTTAGCTTTTAGCTTAATATTACTATGACCACAATTTTAAATTTTATCTTCAATTTAGTCCCTTTTTACCTTAAAAATTTTTCGATTTCATTGACTATTTTAACTTCCCGTTTAATCTCCAATTGAGTTTAAATCAATCCCTATGGGTTCTCTATGACCTTAAGTCTTTCCATAAACCATTTAGGGTCTCTAATCAATACTTAGGGACTATTCTTGAAAAACCCATACAATATAAAAATCGAGGGTTTATAAGAGGAGGATATCAAAACACACAAATCTGACCTTACACGACCCAGATCCATACGCGTCTCGTTCCATGCAAAATCGAAATTCGAAACAGTGATAGAGACTCTTCTTAAAAAACACGCGGGTCAAGCGCGACTCTCCAAGAAATCCGGACATGCAACTTGCAACTCACTAGGATTTACTATTATCAAAATGTGGGCTTGGCCTGTGTTTCTAATAGACCCCTTTCCCTATGCGATCTACCGACACCCTACGGTGACCCTCCAGTTAGCCCTTACACTCAGTTAAACGATTCCCGCAGAGCTAAGCCATGTTCTTTCTAAAACCTTTTCAATAATAGCGGAAATACGGAGAAATTTTTCATTTTTATTTCAAATCTTTGTAAAATATTTTATAAAAATTTGGGCAGTATCCCATTTGTTTTTCGGACTTTGCCACCCTACAAATTATAAAATTCAGCACTTCTAAAATATCACAAAATAATTTCCCCAAACTACGGAGCCTCAGGCTCTCATTTTTATCAATCCACAAGCAACCACAAACATGCATACAGTTTAGAAATATATATTAAATTGAATTAATAAGTCATGCATATCTTTATTTACATATCCCAAAAATTTATACAAAAAGTCCCACATTTCAAAATAATAGCACAGTCTAGTCTGCTCGACTCCTCTAATCACGATCCGAAGTTCCTGCTATTGAAATGCTTGTACCTGTACCTGTGCCTGGGGAGGTTTTTATTTACAAAATATAAAATATAGTGAGCTTGATAGCCCAGTAAGTGTTATATAATTTCCATTTAAATCTAGCTTATCAAATAGCCTCCCAAAAATCTTTTAAAACATTTATGCATAATCAAATACTATGATTGAATAATTGATGTATATGAAATTCATCATTCATTTAAAAGCAATAGATATCAATCAGAATTTAATAAAATTCATGCCAAATAAATAACATTTAAATCCATAGGTTGCATGGTTTCCATTTCTATCAAAACATTCTAATAATGGTGGCAATAATAACTTTCAAAGAATTTATAAATATGAATAGGCCAACCATTATTAGCTTGCATTACATGGTACCCTAAAAGTAGAGCGGAATTCTACATTGCTCAGGCTATCATGGTATTCCACATCGTTCAGGCCATTATCCAGTTTTTACGTAGCGGAATTCTACATCGCTTAGGTGGAAGCTAGCTAATAATATACCTCTTACATGCATTGGGCGACTCACAGGACTAAACAGACACGATTCCACCCGCTGTTAGTGACAGACTCTCCCAACACAGCCAATGCACGCTTAAGGTACTCAACCCAAACTGGAGATATATAACATATAATCAGGTGTACCATAGGTTTTCAATTTTATTTCAATTTCAAATTTCATTCCTCATTAAATCACATTTCATGCAAATCATTTCCATAATCCATGCAACAATTTCAATTTATAATTCATTTAATATCTTTAACAACATGATAAATTTGGCATGCATTTAAAATCAATCATAGTAAAAACATTTTTATAAAAACACTCACTTGGTCTTAAAGCTTCGTATATAGAAACTCAGGGACCATGCCGTGCTCCGCTCGCTTCCTCCTCACCTACACATCATATATATAAATAAATACGTTCACGTCAACTTCTGGAAATACGAAATAACTAAAATTATATAATCGCCCCTAAGTGACCTGTTTTACTCGTAAACTTTCGTATTTCATTCCTTATCGATTCTAAGGTTCCGAACTCAGTTTTCTTCATCTGGAACCTATGTACTATCACTTAGGGTCGTTTTGACACTAACGGAATCGCGTTCGGAGGTTTGAAATGAAAATTATCCGATTCCGACTTCTTTTGGCCGAACCTATTCCCTAACCCAATCGGGTGATTTTCTTGATTTCCTAAGCTCCCAATAAACATTAATTCACTTAGATTTCAATTCATTTTTTACTCAAAACCAACCAACAAATAATTCAGAACAAAACCCATTTCGAATCAACTTAGGCACCAACAAAATCGTCAATTTATAACTTAAATAACTCACCCATTTTTCTTTCGCGTTAACTTCGTTTTGAGGTTGGTTTTGGGGTGATTTTTGGATTGGTTTGGTGATAGATCTGAGCTAGGTTTTTGGGATATTTTTCTTCCTCCTTCTTCTCATCCGCGCAGCTTCTCCCTCCGGCCAAACTTCCCTTCTTCTTCTCCGGTCAGCCACCTCCTTTTTCGGTTTGGTTGCAGCTGCACTTGGGTCAAGTTTGGGTGGCGGTTTCGAGTTGAAAACGAGCTCGGTTGCAGCTGAAAATGGTATGGATCGGACAGGTTTCACGTGCGGGTTCTATAAGTGGTCGAACGGTAGGTCGTTGGCTTCGATTTAGCTCCGATCGGGTCTGCTCGGCGACTTCGGGTCATGCGTGGAGGACTGGTTCGCGTCAACTGCAAGTCTGGTCGGCGAGCTCTGGTTCGCGGCGAGTTTAGTCGACCGTGTAAGTCCGATCGGGTGTGCGACGACTTCTGGTGGTGAGGGTCCGGTCGGCAACTCATTCTCCTTCTTCTTATTCTCTTCTTCTTTTTTTCTCTTTTTCTTTTCTTCTTTCTTCCTCATGCGACAACTCTCTCTCTTATTTCTGCTCACTGTTTTCTTTTGTGTCAACTTTTTGGCTTCTAATTTCCTCTACAATCAATTCTAAGAATGACGGTCACGTCATGAGAAAATATCGGTCTCTTCCCTTAGCTTTTAACTCAATTTTACTTTGACCACAATTATTAAAATTTGTCTTCAATTTAGTCTCTTGTCACATTAATAATTACTCGATTCCGTTTACCGTTTTACCCTTCCATTTATTCTCCAATTGGATTTTAATAAATCTTTAAAGTTTCTTTACAACCTTAGGGACTTTCATTAACCTTTTAGGGTCTCAATTCATTACTTAGGGACTATCACTAGGAAAACCATAAATGAGGAATCGAGAGTTTACAGTTTCACACATACACCCCACGAGCAGCATTTGTGGTAAGTGCACCCACTTCTCTACAAATGCCCAAAACGACGGGCTTGCATGCATTTCACGTTGTGTGGCTTGGCAAATTACAATTTGGCCTCTAACTTCTTTAATTTTGCACTTTGGCTCAAAAGATTATGAATTTTTACAATTTGACCCTTATTCACTCATCATTTTGACTTTTGACTTTCAAGCTTTCTTTATGTCAGACCTCTAATTTTTCTCGTGCTGCAATTAATTCTGAAGAATCGCCAATTCCATTATTTTCTTCTTAAAACCTAGATTTAAGCACAAAAATACAAAACAAAATAAAAGCACAAATTTCTGTTGAAAACATAGCATACATAATAGATATAATGAGAATAAAATAATGATAATTAACAACCCGACACTCACCAACCTCGCTTTTAACCTTTTTTTTCTTATAAGATTTAATCAATTCTAAGAACTTCAAAGAGAGGGTAGAAAATTTTTTGAAAAATAAGCCCAGATCTCCTTTAGGAATTTGTCAAGATATCTCGATATCTCAAACCTTAGCTATTTAATACCCACTTAAAAAATTATTTTAACAAATTTTAAATAAACAAAATGAAAATAAGCTTTGTATTTTAGTCTCATTACAAAATGGCAAAAAATAGTTTGCCAGCTTATATATAGATTTTTTAACACAATCAATAATGTCCATCATCTTAACAAAGAATGTTGCTCCAATTATTAGAGTAACAGTCAAAAATTTATTTTTTTAACATATAAATGCATTTAGTCATTGGTGAATCACACAACGGCATATTTGACAAGAGCTCCATTAATGTCCGACAATTCTAGATGTTTATACTAAAAATGTCTTCCCATATAGTAAATGTAAAAACCTGTAACATTTAGAAAATTAAATTTAAGCTAAAGAAAGCATTACAATTTAGGTTGAGCATAATTATTTAAGACAACTAAAATTGTTAATTCATAAACTACGACCACATATAAAACCCAATGTTTTCTTTTCAATTTTTAAAAGGTTAATTTTCTCTAGTCAATTACATCTCCAAGTCATTATGAGGACAAGTACGGGTTAGGCAAATGGTGGAGATGGTGAAAAATCCTAGTAAGAGCAATCTCCATGTGACCTCTCGAAACGTCGATTTGGCCTCTTTAAGAAGGTTAGTAAGACTTGCACTCTCTCTGATGTTGAAATTCTCATCATAGTATTCTCTCATAAATATATATATATATATATATATTCTCTTTTTTGGCCCCCCTTGTATTGAATTTGTGCTGAATCATTTCATTATGCAAAATCCTTCTCAGTAAGCAACTCACTTAGGTTATATAATTTAGTCTAGGTTATTGTTATTTTATTTTTGATAATTGCTGACAAGACCCAGTTTAATTTAATTTCAATACTCTTTATATAATATTCTAAAAGCCATATTTTTAATTACAACACAACAAGATCAGCAGTCCTATTTCTTTTTTTTCTTTTTCTTTTTTTACATAGATCTTTACATAAATATAAATTGTCAAATTGTGTGTTTTCGATGAGTAGATTGCATAAAAGATGTATCATTAATACACAATAACAAAGATAACATAAGTCATTTATATTTTTAACTGTTGACATGCTAAATCATCTAAAAGCTTTAAAAAAAATGAGGGAAGAAGCTAACTCAAATGAGAAAAGCTTCCCATAGCCAAAGCTAGTAGGAGGCACCAATTGAAGAACTCAACCTACCTAACCTGAACAATTTAAAGTGTGTTTAGAAGGGCTCAAGAAAAGGTCACTTAGTAAGTTGAGAAGGTTATGATCCAATCTTCTGTTAGGGTTTGTGTCCTAAGAACTTGTATTTTGTAAACGTTTAAATAAATAATAAATAAATAAAATTTATTTTATTCAAATTAATGTGCATTTATGAAATGTTTGCTTCATACGAATATCATGTAACATTCATAATTACTTATGTAGTCTTAAATTAAGTATGTAAGTGTTATATACAAGAGGATTTAATTTGAAATTAGTAATCTAAAGAATCCATAGAAAGCAAATAAAGCTAGGTACTTTGTTTGTGGTAAATCTACAGCTGCGGTCTATTTTGTTTTTGATACGATGATCTTATCCAGAATTATTCATGTGACGACATGAACATGGAGGCACTTATATAATAGAGATTATATAGGACTGGACCACGATAAAAATGAATTTCTTATTAATATCCGTTAAACAAAGAAATTCTTATTTATTGACTAGATGATCATATATGGATTGATCTTAATCCTGAGTGTTTTATAGACTCCTATTTATTGGGTCATATCTTTTGATTTACATAGGTGAGACCGTTATAGATTTACGGTCAATAAGTTTCGTACTTTGGAGATGTGATTTAATAAGTGGCTGAAAACATTCTATACAATAGTAAAATCCACTCCTTCTTACAAGAAGTAGATGAGTAATTCCCTTAAGTGTTGATTCGGGTCTTAAACAATAAAAGCGTTCGACTTTCTGTTTACGAGTAAACAGAAAGATAAATTCATAAGTTGGAATGGATATATTGTTCATTAGAGAATCAATGATACTTAATGGAATAAGATATAATTAGAGAGGTATAACGGATTTTAATAACCTAGCCCTAATTATGAACTATTCGTGGAGGATCGAACCATATGAAATGATTAAATTGATGGACACTGAAAATTCAGATTGTGTAAAACATCTACAATTTTGAGAGTGCGATCTTAAGTTTTTAGTAGAGTAACTCTAAGGTTAATAATAGTGAATTATTAATTAAAAAGTTTAATTAATAATTTCGATATTATTGGAGCTCAAATTGTAGGTCCATTTGGTTCCCTTGCTAGCTAACAATCGCGTAAAGAAACAAATTGAAGAATATAATTGGATTGTCCAATTATAAGTGTACATATAAATTTATGGACACGTTCACAAATTATTTAAATAATTTGATTATTTAAATATTTATAATTATTTAATTATTTGTAGAGATCATAAGTTCAATTTTAATGATGTCGTTAAATTAATTATGATTTAGAATCATTTAATTTAATAAAAAATCATTTAATTAATTAATGAAAATAGTAATTTTAAATGGAATTAGATTCCATATTAAATTATATTAAAAGAGTTTTGATTTAATAGAAATTAGATTTCATATTAAATTAAAAGAATATAATTCTAATCCAATAAGGAATTTGATTTCATATTGGATATGAATTAAGTCTTTCCATTTAAATAGGAATTTAAATTCCTTATTAAAATTGAAAAACCCTAGTTTACCATTATAAAATAATGTTTTATGAATGGTAATAGGAGTAAGAGAAAATTTTTGGCTACTGGAACAAAAAATTTCCATTGATTAAATCATCATATAACCATCTACTTCAAAAGATTGTGCCCACACACAGTTTCTTTTGTAAAGAGTCATAGTAAGGAAGATCAGGTGGTGAAGAATCTGCGAATCAAAAGGGATTAATTCAATTTTAATGCAAGGTAAGATTCGATCTTATTAATTTAATTATTGAATTGTTATTACTAACATTGATCAGACATGTTTTTTGTTTGAAAAGATTTTAAATTTACGTTTCCGCATTCGTATTATAATCGATTTTTCCCTTCATCTTTTGCTTCTCAAAATATTCTAGGGAGTTCAATCATTAGAGAGATCCTTCCATTTGATCTAAAGAAGAATAGCATCAACGCCTCTAACATAAACACGATGTCTAACCCTTTGCCTTCTTATCAACCTAAAGGAAAATAAAGAGGTTGATAAGCTTGTTGAAGAGAAAAAGGAGGAGGCATCGTGTTCTTATTATGAGGGTTAAGGTCGGTACATATTCTTTGGATCAAATGTAAGGATCCCTCTAGTGCTTGAACTCCCCAACAATAACTAAGAAACAGAAGACTGAATTGTAACCTTCTTAGCTTGTTGAATGACCTTTTTTCTTGTGCTCTTCAAAACACACTTTAAACTATTCAAGTAGGGTGGGTTGAGTTCTTCAATTGGAGCCTCCCAACAGCATTGGCTACGGCAAGGTTTTCTCATTTGAGTCAGCTCCACCTCTTGTTTCTTTTAAGCTTTTAGTTGATTAAGAACTTGATCCATTATATGGTTACAACACAAAAGTTTTCATCTCATGAATCGAGCATGTCAGTAATTAAAATTGCATATGCCATATGTTGCTTTCATATAGGGGGCGGACCCACCATTAGGCCAAAAGGGACACGTGCCCCTTGGATTTGAAAAAGATAATTGAAAAGTGTGAAGTGCACACAAATATTACTGATTTTTTTATTTCTATGTCTTGTACTGCTGAAAATTGGTAAAAACTGACAAACTATTGTTATTATTATTATTATTATTATTTGGGTTTTTTCTTATTGGTGTCAACCTTCAAAGTTCGAACCACTGCCTTTCAAATACGAACATAAGTTTGTAACCTCCAAGGCAAAACCAAGGTTGATAACTATTAATTTTATTATATTTTAAAAGATAATTGTGATTGTTTAAAAGCCACTTCTTTTCCTTTCTTTTAGTTGTTTATTATTATTTTTAACTTTATTATTTATTCTTCCTTTTTCTAATATATTTAATATCCTTCTTTTTTATTATTTCTATTAGACCTAATTTTCCTACTTCTAAAATTTTTCCTACTCCTAATTAATTAATATTTTCCTTTTTTCATTGAATGAGAGATCAATGATTAAATGATAGCTTACTTGTGTTTGTGAAGAAAGATATGTTAAAAAAATTGATAGAGAAGTTATGGTAAAACAATATCAAGATATGAAGTCTAATCGAGAAAAAATATAACTTTACGTAGTTTATTTTTTATTTATTTATTTTAATGATTTCATTAGGTTTTTATGCATAAGATTATTTGTTTTGTCTAAATATTACGTATATTGCATTTTATTTAAACTATATGATGTGATCGTACATTGTTTTACATAAAAACTTTTACATATTTAACATGTTCTTAATTTTTGATGTTTTATTATTTTATTTATGTGCCACCTAAACAAATTTTGTGGATCCGCCACTGGTTTCATAATTGTGTATTAATTATGCATTTTTGATTCAATCTTAATCTCCAATAACATGTCATCTAACAATTCACATTTATGTAATGATCTACATAAAAAAGAAATGTGACTACTAATCTTGTTTTGTTGTATATCTACCTTCAATTCTTATTTTAGGGGAAAAAAAAATGGTGCTTTTTATTCAAAGTGTATTTAGAATGATAATTTCACTACTTTTGGAAACCAAATTAAATTACAGCTTGTCATCGATCATCAAAAATCAAATAACAACCAAGATTAAAATTATATACACCAAATATGAATTAAAAATATAAAAACAAAATAAAGAACACACAACTTAAAATTTCAAACTAGCTACGTTATAATTTTAACTATCATCTAATGTGATTATGAAGAAATCTTATTCATTTCGATAATATCAAGTTAAGTTTGGGTGATTATATTGTATGTACTATTAAAAGAAAATAACAAACTTTCAGTTTTATCCCAACAACTCTCATCAAACCAAAACCATATATACATTCAGACTTCATACCAAGTCCACAGGTGATCTGTGATCAGTTCAGTTGAACAACCTCTTCTCATGTACTGTTGCGACCTGTGTGATGTGTCGCACTGATAGTGGCATTAGTAGTAATTTGATGAAACAGATGGGTAATCACTTTTTAGTCAATCAAGGATTCAACTTTGTGTCATAAATACTGGCCTTAGGTTATATACATAATATTTATATTTTTTATTATCTGCACATCTAAATTTTTAAATTGAATAATTAATTTTAATTATTCATCCTATTTAAATTAAATATGCTAAAATGTTGGGATTAGTATTATTCATGATTAAAAGGTTATGACATATTCAAATTTTTATTATATATATATGTATATATGAAAGGTGTGACAGTGCCTCATCTGCCACCAATTAAAAGCCTATAGGCCTTACTCTCTTTAATTTTTATTTTCTCTTTTTTCTCTCTACTTTTTCACTGAAGAGGGAAAGTTACAGGGAGAGAGAGTGCAAATGCAGAACCCAAAAGGCTCTAGATGAAGTTTTCAGGAGTCAGATAGTGACTGTTAGAGATAAAAGAGAAACCCTTTTGCTTTTTTTTTTTTTTTTTTTTTTTAAACCTATTCCATTATTAGAATTTTAATTAAATTATTCTACTAAAATTTCCATTAACACACTTCTCAAGCTCTCTTCACTCTCTTTTGTTGTCAACTTTTTACAAAATTGCAGTCATTGACAGCATCAGAAAATGTAGCCGAAACTCGCTCTCTCTCTTACTCTCTCTCTCTCTCTCCTCCGATCTTCTGATAAACCTGTAACAGTACACAATTGTGGGAATTTGATTTGGGGCACACTTTGAAGCAAAATCTTCATGCTTTTATACATTTTTTTTTTCCCTGGAAAGTTCAAATTTTCCTGGAAACTGTAAGGTACGAATATTGTTTATAGAACTGGCAAAGTTCTGAATTAATTTTGTGCTTTTGATATCACTTTAAAGAAAAGAAAGATCATACAAGGAAAGCTACATATATAGCTAGCTGGTTGATGATAATAATACAAGTCTGTTGCTACTCTAAATATGTATATATATCTGTCCAGTTTCAGTTCATGTCCACAAAAGCAGAATCATATTTTATATTTGAAGATCTGGGGTCGACAACGATTGATGTCCAAATCTGGGAATTCTTTAATTTTTTTTGTTTCTTTGATAATTTACTACAGAAACTTATATATATATATTTCTGATATTGGTTTTTTCTTTGGTTTTGGATTTTCTGCATCAGAAACGGTGATGTATGATTGGTTTTTTTTTTTTTCCCTTCTTTTTTTGTTTTTTTTGAAAATGTGTTTGATTGGTTTTGTTTGTTGTGTTTTAGGTTTTCCAGGGTCGATGGCGATGATGATGGTGAGGAAGAGCTTTAACCAGGGCCGTTGGATCATCAGAGAGAGATTCCTGATTGATGTATCTTTTGTGTCTTGGTTTAAGAGCTGACCTACTTTCTATTCATTCAGGTACCTATTCTCTCTCTGCATTATTTATATAGCTTTTGTTTTCATGGAGAATATAAAAAAAATTAAATAAAAGAGAAGAAAAATCCATATATATATATATATATATTTTTGACATATAGTTTTTATATTTCTCTGATTTCTGACTTTTCCTCAGACATTCTGTCTCCTGCTGTTCTCTTTTATAAATTGTGACAGTAGTCCTCTCTCTCGAGCCTTGATTTTGATTTTGATGCTGATATCATAACCCATGTATAATATAATAGGGATAAATCTAATATCGCCCCTGTAGTTTGATATAATGGTCAAAAAACCCCCTACCTTAAAAAAATCGCTACAGACCCCCTTCTAGTTTATAAAAATGATCAAAAAACCCCCTCTTGTTTATTAAAATGGTCAAAATACCCCTTACCGTGAACTTGGACGTTAAGAATCAATGTTTGACCGTTAATTAGAAAGGGTAAAACTGTCAATTCAATATAAAATAGATTATATTTTTTTAAAATAATTAAAAATATAAAAATAAAAAATAAAAAAATATAAATTTATTAATAATTTTTAAAAAAATTATGTCCACCGTCCATCATGTTGATGGACGGTGTACATAATTAAAAACAAAAAAAAAACAAAAATAAAAATAAAAAAGAGCAGCTCTCTCATTCTCTCTCTCCCTCTCTCTATCTTTTTCTCTCTCTCTGATCTCCGACGCCGATCGCCCTCCCTCCTCCGCTCTTTGCCTGCCGCCATTCCCTCCGCTCTCCAGTCTCTTCTTCTTTTTCTTCTTCTCCTCCTCCTCTTCTTCTCCTTCTCAAACCCCCATCATCTGGGTTCGGAAATCGAACCCAGATGCGATCGTCTGGGTTCGACTTCGAACCCAGACGCGAGCGTCTGGGTTCGCAGTCGAACCCAGACGCTCGCGTTTGGGTTTGATTTCGAACCCAGATGCGAGCGTCTGGGTTCGATTTCGAACCCAAACGCTCGCATCTGGGTTCGACTGCGAACCCAGACGCTCGCGTCTGGGTTCCAAATCGAACCCAGAAGCTCGCGTCTGGGTTCCAAGTCGAACCCAGATGCGAGCGTCTGGGTTCTGGGTTCGAAGTTGAACCCAGAAGCTCGCATCTGGGTTCGACTTCGAACCCGGAAGCTCGCGTCTAGGGTTCGACTTCGAACCCAGACGCGAACATCTGGGTTCGACTTCAAACCCAGACGCGAATTTCTGGGTTCGAAATCGAACCCATATGATGTTTGTGGTGATTAAATGTTTGGTGTAATTGTGCTTGGTGTATTGTTGATGATATTTGATGTTTGTGGTGATTAAATGTTTATGTTTCTGTGTTTGTCTGTTTGATGCTGCTGGTGAAGATTAGTTCCAAGCATATTCTAGCTGTTGGAAACCCAAAAAATGGGTATTCACTCACCAGAAAATGAATAGGAATTTTTTTTTCAATTTTATTTTAGTTTTTTTGATAATTTGTTTTGTCTATAATATGAGGGGCAAGATCGTCTTTTTGCATACTGTCAATGTCAGGGTGTACTATTCAGTAACAGAATTAACAGAAGGGGGAAAATGGGATTATGCCAAACTACAGGGGGGTCCATAGAGCTAATATCAAACTACAGGGGGGAAATTAGATTTATCCCAATATAATACCAAGCCACTTCTATTTATCATTTACAACTTAAAAGATAAACCTATAGAACATGAATTAAGTTAGGAGTCAGGAAGTCTAATATTTATTATAGGGTAGTGTTGGGCACAGTTAAGATCATAACTAACCAATAACGAATGAGAGAGAAAAAAACAAGGAAAAAAATGATATTTATTAATAGATTAAATTTTTCCACCAATAACAACTTTTGAATTATTCGTAAAAGTGGTTATGGAATAATATTCAAATATTATTATTGGTGGGTTGTAAGTGTGATCTTACTCTTAAAACATGTCTATCGAAAAGTAATATTAATGATATACAATTGCATAACTATATCATTGGATGTTCATAGCAATATTTAATCTAATAAAATAAAAAATTTATGAATACTATATAATCAAGTGAATGATTATTTTATAAATATTGAGTATATGCTAAATTTATTATTATTAAATCAAAAAATTGTTATTGATAAATAACGTTATCTAACTAGAAAGCTAACCAAGCCCTTTATATAGATAGTTACTTAATTTAGTATTTCTTTTCATGTAATTACAAAATAGTCACTTATTAATTGAATAATCGTTTTATTTAAAAAAAAATGAAGAATATTTATCCATTTTTGTTTTTTTTTTTTATATTAAATAACACTTAAATTGAAGAATATTATATAGGGATCATTTGTCTTTTTGTGTGATGACTGAACACTATTACTGAAAATTGAAAACTGAATAGTGACTAAAACTTGAAATTTAGATACTATGTTTCTTTGTTTTTTCCTACCTCTGAATATATTGTAAACTTATTATTTATTATTTTTTTTAAATTTAAAATTATCTGAAAATTAGGAAGTTGACATTTATACAATTTTTACTATTTGTTGTTTTGTAATTTTAATTAATTTAATGCAAACATCTGAAAATAAATAATTTAATAAATTCTAAAACTATTTTATGTATATATTAGTAATATTTTATTCATAATTAAAACATGATTAAAAAATATAATAGTATTAGCCATATTTATATATTTAAATATATTAATATATTTAAGAAAATAAATAGAAAAATAAATGTTTAAATTGTAAATTACAATATATTAGTTTAATTCCAAGACAATTTGAGATGAAATGTATTTAGGTTTTTCTTTTCAAATATATGTATTTTTAAGTATCAAGAAAAAAAAATTTGAGTAATGTAAATTAGAATAAGTTTGAAATTATTTTTTTTGGGGGGGGGGGGGGGGGGGGGGGCGCCGGGGGTGTGGAGATTTGAAATAAAAACTTTTAAATATTATTAAATGATTTACAATTAAGTGAAAAATTACAAATTCTCATTTAATTTTTTTAGTTGTTTTTGATAATTTTAAGTGATTTAATCATTTAAAAAAAATGAAAACATCTTGATAGGTGCAATTCAAAACTATTAAGTTTTAAGTGAAAAAAACAAATGATCCCTTAGTTAAATGATACAATCAATTAATTACTAAAAGTTAATTTTCAATAATCTCTAATTACAATAACACCTTCCCACGACCACATGGATGACATTATACATAATAACCATTGTCCTTTGCTTCTTAATTTTGTTTAAAGTTATCAAAATCAAATACTACCCTCCCACAAGAATTATTGTATGACTCAATTATTCAAATAAAAATCATCAATTTAAATTAAATAAAAATTAAAAAAACAGATCGAGTTCCAAAATTAATTTCAAGATCCTATAGTTGCTTTTAAAAACTTCAAACCAAATGGTCAACGGTCAAACAATTTAGTAATCAACTGAAGTTTAGGTTAGCATGCATTGAAATGACAGCTGTGCCCTTCGAATGCCACAGAATGGGGAGGCACGGTTGGTCACTCGCACAAGCAATCTGCAGAAGCCCATAAATGGCAATTCACATCTAATGACGCTTTCGGTTAACATGGAAACGTAAAATCCGGGGTGCTTTTACCCTTCGTCGACCCAATTACTAAAACACCCTTGTGGCCCTCAATTTGGTCCCCACTGGGCCCACTGAGCAGTAGCTATATTTGACCAAAACTAAACCCCATTTACATTGAACAAGAAAAGTTTAGTGAAGATCCTAATCTAAATGACTAGATCTAATAATAAAGTGTACTGACTAGATCTAATAATAAAGTGTGAAGTTTTTTTTTTTTTTTTTTTTTCTTCTTCTCTAATAACCACTAAAGTCTTAATTTAAGTGATTTTAATTTATTAAATTTTTATTCATATCTTAATTTTGAGTTAAAAAATATCTTCTTTAAAAATTTAAAATCTCTTACTTATATTTTAATCAAAATAACTTTTATCAATAAATATATATAACTTTTCTAAATTAACTTCTTATTATGATAATATCACCAAAATATCCCTAACAAAAAAAATATATATATATTCTCCAATTCTAATCAAATTCAAATTCTAACATTAACTCTAAAATCTAACGACCTTAAAAACGACAATAGTTGTTGCCAATCAATTGGAAACGACTGTCGTCGTTTTTATTGAAAGTTGTGGCCATTCTCTGTTGACGGAGGCCATGGCCTCCTCTGTGTATGGAGGCCACTGATGGCCTCCAAATTGTTGCACCTAGAGCCTCCATTCATTTGCAAAAGGTCAATGGCTTCATATTGCCGATGAATAGAGGAGGTTTGGACCTCCTCCATTTTTTTTTTTAAATTTTTAATTATATATATTTTTTATTAAAATTAAAATTTTACTATTTTAATAAAAACTTATTATTAAATGTGTTTTATTTTTAATTAAATCAAATCATTATAATTTTTTTTTTTTTAAAAAGAGAGGTTATAAATGGAAAAGCAACTTACCCTAAATTATCATCAAGTCATTACAAAATTAAAAAGCAAACAAATTATAAAATCTTAAACATTAAGACTTATTCAAATCTTACTTAAATTTAGTGATAATAAGATTTAAGATTAAAAAAATAGATAAAAATACCACCTAAATGTGACAATTAAATTTTATCAGTAAAAGTATTTTTAAAAAATAGATAGAGGATCATAATAAGTCATTTTCTTCTATTAAATTATTAAACCAATTACAAACTATTAATAAATACTACTATGATGTTTAAATGTAGTATTCATAACATCTATTATTTTTAATTTATGCCATAAATTAAATACGAAAATAAGTTTTATTAGTCCTAATCTCAATCTTAATGTAAAATTTGCATACATTTAGATGTGTTTTCATTTTACTAAAGCATGAGAAAGTATTTTATTGATAGTTAAAAAAATTGGAAATCATGGTAAAAGAATAGCCACAACTTTCAATAAAACCAGTATTCTAAGTTCAAATCTCTCTCCTCAAGAAAAAAATAATGAAAAATTGTTTCATTTCAATAACATAAAGTAGTTTAACATAACTATTTTGATATCTAGATTGCACTCGTTATTGTAACACTGTAGTTTTTAAATAACTACCTAGTCTTGCAATGATCCGGATAGTTCTCCATACAATTTTTTTTTTTTTTTTTTATTTTTAAATAAGTTCTTCATACAATTTTGATATATTGTTGATATTCTATAATGTTTAATCCGAATAGATTCTTATATAATTCTAATATGGAGTCGGTCTTATATAGTGTTGGATCTATAGATAATTTTCAACACAATTTTGACTAACATGGGTTTTCTATAATATTTGATTTTGATAGATTATGGTACATTTTTAATCTAGTATCATATTGTATGAGTTAAATGAATTTCACTGCAATTCTAATCTAGTCTCGACTTTCATAATGTTAATACAATTATGATCGCATGTCAAACCCTAGGAAAAAAAAAAGAAAAGCCATACATGGGGGGGTGTGGGTGGTGGTTTGTTTGTATAATTTAGAAATGGTTGTACAGCAGTAATAGCTTTTAGTTAGGTCCCTAGAATCCCTCAAACGAATGTTAGGCCGAGAAGCACTCGGTGTGAAGAGTAGGGTGTGGTGGCGGTCTCGAAAATATTCAGTGCCCTCGACAGTCGTGCTTGTTGGGTCAAGTTTTCACATTTTAAAACGGGTTCATTTTGAGGTGTGTCTTAAAAATCACATATTACTAAGAGTTCAATAAATTATTAATTAATTCATCTTTAGTTTTTAAAATACATTGATATCACCTTAAAATAATGAATATAATTCGTTTGATTTATATATTTATGTTTCCATTTTTAAAAGCATCTCTAATAATATTATGTACTTTTGAGTATCCATTTGTAACATATCAACCATCTTTTTTAATATTAATCCACTTTGATAAAAAAAAAAAAATCATAAAATGTATATTCTCTTTCTCCATTATAATTATTAAAAACAAAATATAAATATCAACATTTAACTAATCAAAATAAAAAATGTCTCTTTCTCTCTCTTCTTTTATATTTTATAATTTAGGAGGAGAGAGAGTGAGAGATTCTCTCTACCTTTTAATTTATTGGAAAAAATTAAAAACCCTAGTTAGTATTTCTATTAGAATTTCTCAATTGAGAAACTCATCTCCATTTTTAAAAAAATTTTTTTGTTACATTATCTCTATATTTGAGTTAGATAATTACATTAAAGAAGATTTTTTTTTTCTTTTTTTACTTTCATTATCTATTCATCCTATATGATAAAAACTTCAACCAAAATGAAACTTGTATTGGAGATGCTTATATATATATACACACACACTGAGAGCATGAATAGGAAAACTAATTTAATGAAATGATATTGATATTTTATTCATACATATGTCATATACATTATATGATGTGAAAATTAAGCATTGGCTATTCATGCTGCCACAATGCACGTAGTAATTTATGTAAGTGATATTATAAATACACGCAGGTTCCACAACATTCATGTAGAATCTCGATCTGCATAGTATCTAATATAGTAACACAGGCTAACGTGTTTGAAATTTTGTCTAAGGCGGAATTACACTTAATCTCAAAATATCTAAACATAAAAGAGTTACATTATTAATTTTTTTTTTCCCTCTCATGTATTTAATTGTTTCATTCCAACTCAAGTACTTTTTAAAAACAACAGATTAAATGTAGGATCCATACTATATGTTACTAAATTTGGAACCTACTGTCATCTAAATTTTATTTAAATTTTCGAGGATCAAAACAACATTAATAACAATAGGTTTTTAAAACCAATCACAAAAATAACAAAAGTAATAATATAAAGCTTTGATTAAAATACCCAAACTAAAATATGCGGATATGAGTCTTGATTTGTAGGAATGTTAAAACGTATAAACAAATTTCCTTAAACATAAATAAAGAAGCAGTAACATATCAAAAGACATGGATGTTGGATCCCAACTTTGCAAAGCAAAAAGGGGAGAGAGAGAGAAGAGAGGAGGGTAATAATGGAATTTTGGGAAACAGTGGAAGGGTAGGCGAAGAAACAAGAAAAAGACAGAGGTTGCTTGCGCAAATCTAGCTTAATCTGGGTCTTCTCAGGCAAGTAAGCTTCAAACCAACAAAGCAAATAAATAGAAACTTTTAAAAAATAAAAAATAAATAAATATGCCAGCATTGTTTGCTTTGCTTTATATAATAACCAAAACCAAAAACAATACGGAAAATTTTTGCATTACAAAAATAATAATAATAATAATAAAAAACAAACCTTTTTTTTTTTTTTTTTAAATAGTAAAAACAAACATTTAACTCTTCCATTTCTTCAATCTACCTCTATGCCTCGTTCGTACGAACGCCCTCCATTTTTTCACTTCTCTTCTTCTTCTTCTTCTTCTTCTTCTTCTTCTCCACTTTCACTTCTTGGCCTCGTTATGTCTTAATTTGGTTGCTCACTAGTGATCTTCTGTTTCACATCTCTGTCTGGGTTCTAGTTGTTTGTTCTTTTTACTTATCTTTTTTTTTTTTTTGCCTTTTTCTCTTTGTTCTTTTCAGTAGAAGACAAAGAGGACCCATGATAGAGGATTCAGAGGAAAGAAGAAACTTTGAAGAAAAATAGTACAAGCACCAACCCCATGTTTTATTTTCCTTCTTTCTCTTTCTTGATCATTACTTTGGACCAAAATGTTAGCACCCAGTAGTTCTCTTTTCAAGTTAAGAGTTTGGAGTTGGAGGGGCTAATTTTTTTGTCTTATTTTTGTGTCTTCATGGGGTGATGCTAGGATTCCTGTGGTGGTGGTTCTGGTGGTGGTGGTGGCGGTGGTGGCGGCGGCGGCGGAGGAGGAGGGGGGTTTGCAGTTTGTTGCTTCTGTTTTAAAAGGGTGGTGGGTTATGTTATGTTCAGGCTTGTGGCTTCTTCTGCTGCTGCTACTGCTACTGTCTGCAAAATTGGAGCAACAAATGGGTTGGGCTTTTGTATGAGAAATTTTGTGTTCTTGAACATGGGTGGTTTTAATAGAAGATCCATTTTTCAAGTCCAGTCTCTGCATTATCTCTCTGCTTTTCAAGGCGTTTGGTGATCATTTTGGTGGTGGTGGAGGCGGCGGCGGCAGCTGTGGTGGTGATATTGGCGGGACGGCTCAATCTGTTATTGTTAATGATATAATTTTTTTTTTTCTTTTTTTTAGTGGCTTTTACTTTGTTCATAGAATTAATGAGTAATGCAAAATGTTCATCACCAACAACACATCATTTTAGAGCCTGTTTGTGGCTTCTTTGTTTTAAATGATACTAACTTCTAACTAATTGTTTTTCGTGTTTTTTTACATTACATTTCTGTTTCTTGAATCTTCTTGAGCAGTAAATATGGAGCAACTAGGCACTGCAACAAATCTGCAATAAGTTGGTAAGTTAAAAAAAAAAAAAAAAAACCCTTTTATTTTTATTTATTTAATTTATTTTGTTTTTGGGTTCCCTAAAAAACCATTGCAGAGACTTCAATGCTCAAAGCTACTGTTCTATTATCAATTCAAAATCATTGTCAGAACTTGTCCATTTAATTTATTGTATTTATATCTTCTTGGGAAATGTGGTGCTTGGATCGGTTTAATTATACTTGAATTTTTCTCTCTTATTTCGTCAACTGTGACACAATGTAAAGATTAATTTGTGATTATACAAATCTTATGTTCGATTATACAAACTCAGTTAGTGTAATTATAATAATATTTTGTATTCATGGTTCTGGGAATTGAGGTGACAATGCAACACTTTAGGGTAGCAGGAAAAACACTGAAACTGCCTGCTATGAATTTATATATGTAATAAAAAGACAAGACTGAGTTTGCAAAAAGACTGAACGACAAAAAAACAAAGGGAAAGACAAGAAAGTTGAGGTTATAGTGACGAGGGAGGGGGCCTTATATTTCATGGAAATGTCCCGTCACTGTGTTTGTGCACTGCAATTTAGGGTTTTTTCGTTTCTCTTCTTTTCTTTTGCTATGCACGTGACGCTTTGGATCTCATTTGTTTAGTATATTTCCAGCTTATTTTTTTAAGGTGGTGGGTCTCACAAAATAAGGTCGAAGTTGAAAAAAATATTTTATAAGACTCTCTTCCGGTTGATATAATAAAACGAATTAATAAAAAATATAAAAGAAAATCAGAAAACCAATGACAAAAATAAAAAATATATATATTATTTAATTAATCTGTTTTATCAAAATAGTTGTAAGATAATTTATAAACGATTTTATCCACGAGCCTTGCTATATTTTGGGATGATTGGTTCCGATGATGGTTTAGTGTTTGGTTTTTGCTGTTGCGCAGAAATGAAATTTTTTCAATTGCAAGAATAAAGTAGTTATGAGTTGTGGCTATGATGGTATTGTATTCACAAGTCAACTAAATTCTTTTGGTGGGCTTAGAGAGAAATTAGGGATTTTATGAACTTCAATTACACAAAATGATTTTGTTTTGGCGGATTTGCTTGAACGTTCGTCATTGCTGATTTTATATATAACAAGTCTTTATTAGAAGTTTTTCTCTTAAATTGTTGCATTAGGACAACCATGGTACTAGAACAAATTCCATGAGTCAAAGATGCAAAGTAATTGTTATAATTTGTGTACCAATACTTGGCAATGTAACATATACAAGTTCTACTTTCCAATATAACCCTTTTAGGTTATGGTTGCAGTGTTTGATTTCTTCAGCTTTTGGTAGGCATAAAGGTGTCAACCCTCCAAAAATAAGAAAAACACCATAAAGATGCTATGGTTTATATTTAAGGCAACAAAAAACATTCTTAAAATATGTAAACAAGATGATGATAATAATCCTAATAATAATAATAATAATTAAACACAATAAATCAAGTAGGGTCAAAAAACAATTTCAGAGAACCCTTAATTGTTCTTCCACAACCACCATTTTGCTCAAGGTACTTGAACTGATTATCCGTATGCAAGGACCATACATAATTGAGTTGTGTCATTTAAGACTCAAAATGTAAAACAATTTTCAGCCCTGAGAACTGATTATCCGTATGCAAGGACCGTATACAATTGAGTTTTGTCATTTAAAATTCAAAATGTAAAACAATTTTCAGCCCTGAGCAGCTAAATTCTGGCATCCTGCCTGATCTGAAGTTTCAGAACTTGATATCATCTACAAATGTTAATTTATGATCCTCTTCATTGAATATACAACACTATATATATACACACACTTACATACATATATATATATATATATATGTGTGTGATTTTACCGTAAGTTATTCGTAACTTTAAAAAGTGAGGACGAACTAATCAAATTCATCAATTACATTTGAATTAAATAAGAGAGAGAATTTATTTTAGGAGAGAGAATGCAATGGATAAATTTGATTGGTTTATTCTAACTTTCTAAAGTTATGAGGCATTAATGATAAAATCACTATATATATTAAAAAGTTAGAAAGAATCAATCAAATTCATTCATCATATTTGAATTAAATAAGAGAGAGAATTTGTTTTATGAAAGAGAATGTAATAGATGAATTAATTGATTTAACTTTTTAAAATTAGGAGATATTAATGATAAAATCACTATACATATATATAGATATATAGATAATTCCAAAAAGCCTATTATAATTTGAAAAAAATATCTATTTCACATATATATATATATATATATATATAACACAATCTGATTCAATATATAAAATTAATGACATCAACAAAAGTTTGCCTATCCCATATTTAACATAAATTATAAATAAGGTAAAAGAAATTTTGTAATAAATCAAACTCACAAATTAGATATTGATGCTTTTGAATATTGAAAAAACTTTTTCAAACCTTACAGGTGCTCGACACAAGTAACTGGGATGTCATAAATGTGGCAAATTTGGGATGTTGCAAATATGTACAATCATTAATGGTCAAATAGTTACCACTAGATTTGATTGGTTTAATGCATCCAGTTCACAGGCAGAGCAGTGAGCAGTTGTAAAGTAGGTAAAATGTCAATTTCAATTGTAACTCAACAAGTTAGTAACATGACTTCAAGTTGAAGTTCAGGAGTTGATAATAAAGTGTCTGTGTCTTGGTGGCTGGGCTGGAGTGGCCTCAACCCTACATAATAAAGCCATAAATTCCTTAACAAAGACAATTCTTTGCTTGTGTTGTCCACAAATGCATCAATAATAGAAAACGAAATTACACCACTTGTGCATTTGACATTTATGGAGGTTGGGCAGTGTAAAATGGTGTTTCAGAATTCAGAGTCCCATGCATTTAAAACTCCTGTAACTTCTTTTTCATCTGGGTCCAGAGTATTCAATGAGAAGAATTGAATGAGAAAGTGAAATGAAATTTGAATCACGCAAATGAAACTTTTATTTTTAAAAACAGATAATCTAATAAAAGATTAATTATAAATACAAATGAAAGGACTCATAAGTGAGATGAAGTAGTGGGTAGTCACCTCCACCTACTTCTTTTGCCTCTCCAAATTGTAGGTTAAAGTATCAATAAGTTTCATCATTTGTGTTAAAGGTGTGAGTAGTCTTTTTGCAATGTTTCGGAGCAATCATCCGAGTTATACTACTAGAGTATCATACTGACTGGTTTCGATAGACAAAAGATAATATATATATATGTATATATATTTTTTTTCTTTCTATTTTTCGTTTTTAGTATTTTCTGTCCGTGTATATATATATATATATATAACAACAGAAAATAGAAAGAAAAAGTACTGAAGAGTGTGAAGGCTTGAACCCTACCAATGCATTTAAAAACCCTTGTAACTTCGTTTTCATTCGGGACCAGAGTATTCAATGAGAGGAATTGAATGAGAAAGTGAAATTCGAATCATGCAAATAAAAATTTTATTTTGAAAATAAGGTTACCTAATAAAAGATTAATTATAAATACAAATGGAGGGACTCACAAGTAAGATGGCGTAGTAGTTAGCCACTTCCATATGCTTTCGCCTCTCTAAATCGTAAGTTTGAGTGTTCATAAGTCTCACCCTTTGAAAAGACACTGAAGAGCTTGAATGCTTGAACCTAACTATGTCCCGCCAATGCAAATATTAAGCCAAAACCCGTCTCACTTATGAGTTCAATTTGATCCAGCCCAACATGGCCAGCCCATTTCTTCTTGCATTTTTACTGGTCCAATTAGACGGATACAGTATTTGTAAACAATATGTTTTTGGGAGAAATAAAAACATCACCGATTCCCTCATAGATTATGAAAAAATTTGTATCATATAGGATAAATAGATATTGAGTTAAAATAAAATTTTTCAATGTAATTATTACCCATTAATATCGAGCTTCGGTGGCAAAAAAAAAAAAAAGACATTGTTAATATGATTATCTATTTTCAGAAGGTATGTTAGACATTTATATCAGTAAATTAATAATTATTTAATTTTAATAATTTTCAAATCTAATTTAAAAGTAATTTTAAAAAATATAATTAAAAGTAAAAAAAAAATGAAGGCATTAAATGGAAATATATGGAGACATTAAATAAGAATACATAAAAATATTAAAAAATAATTTTTTTAATTTGATTGTCTATCATTTATGTCATGTAAAAAGCAAATCCATTAACAGTGATAGGATTACATTTTTTTTCAAAACATAATCTATATAAACATTAGAGATGGTCTAAGATTTCATTTTCCTTCAAAGACCAACTCCAAAAAAAAAAAAAAAATCACAAAGCTAGATTCACTCATATTACTCTGGTGTCTGGAATAAAAGAAAAAAAAAACAGAAGCGAGGGTGAGAAAAGCGGTACTGTTCTACTACTGCAGTCGTCATGGTCATCAGGTGCGTCGGCGGCTCAGACGCTGGGGAATACAATAGTTTCGATAGTGGGAACCGGCATCCTGGGACTGCCTTTCGCGTTTCGGGTTGCCGGTTGGTTTGGCGGTTTTCTCGGACTTGTCATTACCGGAATTGCCACCTACTACTGCATGTTGCTTCCTGTACAATGCAAGAACAAGATAGCATCAGAAGAAGAATCAGGAGAGACAAAGACATATGGGGACTTGGGTCACAAATGCATGGGGAAAACAGGTCGATTTCTCACAGACTTCCTCCTTCTCCTCTGCCAGTGCGGTGGCTGCATTGCTTACTCAGTCTTCATCGGCCAAAACCTCTCATCTATATCAAAACCTACAGCGCTTCTTCATTTCTTTGTAGTTCCAATTCAGATTGCCTTGTCATGGATCAATTCTTTATCATCACTCTCACTTTCCAGCATTTTCGCCGACAAATGCAATTTTTGGGCAACGGCACCGGTGGTCAAAGAGGATGTAGATAAGATGTTAGGGGGTGAGGTTTCATTCAAGGACAGAATAGCAATCACCTGATGGCTTGAAAAAACAAAAATCAATAATTTGTTTTTCATAAAATTTAGAATTTTGAGGAACATTGAGTTTCAAAAACTTTTTTAAAAAACTTAAAGAATCCAAGATCCATAAAACAATGAAATAAAATAATATAAAGAAATAAAAATCAAATTTTTACCTTCTGTATTGATCTCTATGGATTGCTCACCACTTTGTCTTCCTTGATATATCTCGAAACCAAGAAACAAGTGAGTGGACACAATTATATAGAATTATGCTCACTTACTTTTTGATTTCTTTATAAAAAAAATCAAATTAAATCAATGATTATAAGAGGTGAGTGTTTGATTTTTGGTTATACAAAGAACGAAGACACAAATTCTTGTTCTTTGTATTTGTTGAAAAAAAAAAACTTCTTTTTTCTTTTTGTTTTTCAAAAATATAAACAATAACAAAAAACCTAGATGTAGAAAAGAAACTTTTTCTTTTTATAGGCAAACAATTAGGGTTTTAATTAATCAATATTAATATTGACTCTAATCTTATTATAATTAAACTTTTACCCCATATAATATAATCAATTCAAAATTAATTCATATTATATTTTGAAATAGAACTTGTAACTTTTAATAAATTAATTCATAATTAATTTATACCAAAGTTACTAAGAATCGGATTCAAAACCTCTTATAAAATTAATTAAATAATTATTAATTCATAATTAATAATTAAATAATTTGAATAATCAATATTATTCAAATACCAAGTCAACACAAATTTTTGTTACTTATGTAACGCCTGTAATTGGACTGTCCAATTACAATATTCTATATACATGTTTCTTATAGTAAAATAAGCTATCAAGGGGATCCGATGGACCTACAGTTTTGAGCTTCAATAATATTGGAATTATTAATTAAACTCTTTAATTAAATAATTCACTATTATTAATTTTAAAATTACTCCACTAAAAACTTAAGATTGCACTCTCAAAATTGTAGATGTTTTTTTATACAATCTGAAATTTTTCAGTGTCCATTGATTTAATCACTACATATGATTTGACCCTCCATAAATAGTTCATAATTAGAGCAAGGTCAAATGTCCGTTTTATCTCTCTAATTATTTCTTGATCCTTAAGTACCATTGATTCTCTAATGAACAACATATTCATAACAACTTATGAATTTATTTTTCTATTTACATATAAACAGAAAGTTGAGCGCTCTTATTGTTCAAGACTTGAATCAACCCTTAAGAGAACTACTTTTCTACTTCTCGCAAAAAGGAGTGAATTCCACTATTGTATAGAATGTTCCCAGCTACTTACTACGTCATATCCCCAAAGTACGAAGTTATTGATCGGGTATCTACACGGATCTCACCCATGTAAATCAAAGGAAATAACTTAATAAGCACTCTCAAAATTGTAGATGTTTTTTATACAATCTGAAATTTTTCAGTGTCCATTGATTTAATCACTACATATGATTTGACCCTCCACAAATAGTTCATAATTAGAGCAAGGTCAAATGTCCGTTTTATCTCTCTAATTATTTCTTGATCCTTAAGTACCATTGATTCTCTAATGAACAACATATTCATAACAACTTATGAATTTATCTTTCTATTTACATATAAACAGAAAGTTGAGCGCTCTTATTGTTCAAGACCTGAATCAACCCTTAAGGGAACTACTTTTCTACTTCTCGCAAAAAGGAGTGGATTCCACTATTGTATAGAATGTTCCCAGCTACTTACTAAGTCATATCCCTAAAGTACGAAGTTATTGATCGGGTATCTACACGGATCTCACCCATGTAAATCAAAGGAAATAACTTAATAAGCAGGAGTTCATAATACACTCAGAATTAAGATCAATTCATATATGATCATCTGGTTGATAACTATAAATTTCTAAGGTTAACGGATATTATTTAGAGATTTACATTTATCTTGGTCCAGTCCTATATAATCTTTATTATATAAGGTGCATTCATTTCCATGTCACCACATGAATAGTCTTGGATAAGACTATCGTATCAAATACGAAAGGGACTGCAACTGTAGATTTACCACAAATAAAGTACCCAGCTTCATTTGTTTTCTACGGACTCTTTAAATTACTTATCTCAAACTAAATCCACCTGTATATAACACTTATACACTTAGTTTGAAATTACATCAGTAATCAAGGATGTTTCTCATGATATATACGATTTTTGCAAAATATATAAATTGAATGAAATGAATATTTTATTAAAAATTTATAAAACCTTTTACAATATTACAAGCTCTTAGAGCAGAAACCCCAACAATCTCCCACTTGCCCTAGAGAAGATGGGACATATCTCGTAATCCTAGACCCTCTAGATGACCTTCAAATACTTTAGCCGTTAAGGTCTTCGTAAACGGATCAGCAAGGTTGTCTTGTGATGCAATCTTCATCACTTTTACATCCCCCTCTTCGTACGATCTCCCTAATGAGATGGTATTTCCTCTCTATATGCTTCCCTCGTTTATGGCTTCTTGGTTCTTTGGAATTGGCCACTACACCACTATTGTCACAATAAAGGGTGAGTGGTTTATCCATGTCTGGAACAACTTCCAGATCAATCAAGAATTTACGTAGCCATACCGCTTCTTTAGCTGCTTCACAAGCTGCTACATATTCGGCTTCCATAGTGGAGTCAGTAATGCATGATTGCTGAATACTCCTCCATGTAATGGCTCCTATTACTAAGGGTAAACACTGATCCGGACGTAGATTTCCTAGAATCTTTGTCCGACTGAAAATCAGAATCTGTATATCCTAATGGGATCAAATCCTCTCCAGAATATACTAGCATATAGTTTCTCGTTCTCCGAAGATACTTGAGAATATGCTTTACAGCCACCCAATGATCAAATCCTGGATTAGATTGATAACGACTAACTATTCCCACTGAATAACATATATCCGGTCTCGTGCATAACATAGCATATATGAGACTGCTTACTGCAGAGGTATAGAGAATCCGTCTCATATCCTCAATTTGTTGAGGTGTCTTAGGACACTGTTCCTTTAGACAAATGAACTCCATGACGAGAAGGTAAATGACCTTTCTTAGAGTTCTACATCGAAAATCGCATAAGAATCTTATCGATATATGATGCCTGAGACAGCGTTAACAATTTGTTCTTACGATCCTGTATTATTTGGATCCCAAGGACATAACTGGCCTCTCCCAAATCTTTCATTTGGAATTGGCTAGCGAGCCTAGTTTTTTACGTCTGATAGTAGTTCTATATCATTCCCAATGAGTAGAATATCGTCAACGTAAAGTACAAGAAAAACCACTTGCTTATTGATAATTCGTTTGTATACACAAGACTCATCAATATTTTGCTCAAAACCATAAGACTTGATCAAAGTATCAAACCTTATGTTCCAAGATCGAGATGCTTGTTTAAGTCCATAAATGGACCTTTGCAACTTGCAAACCTTTTGCTCTTGACCTTGGGATACAAGTCCCTCTGGTTGTACCATATAGATGCTTTCATCAAGACTACCATTCAAAAATGCAGTCTTGACGTCCATTTGCCAAATCTCATATTCGAGACATGCAACAATGGAGAGAAGAATCCGAATGGACTTAAGCATAGCTAGTGGCGAGAAAGTTTTCTTATATTCAACTCCCTCTTTCTGAGTATAACCCTTTGCCATTAGTCTAGCTTTAAAGGTTTCTACATTTCCATCCACTCATTTCTTCCTTTTGTAGATCCACTTGCAACCTATGGGTTTTATCCCATCTGGTTGATCTACAAGTTCCCAGACAGAGTTAGAGTACATAGACTCCATCTTGAGATTCATTGCTTTAAGCCATTCTTCTTTATCAGAATCCTGTATTGCATCATGGTATGTCAATGGATCATCTACACTCTCATCAGAGATAGCAATCTGTGCCTCTCTGATCTTTCTGTAGCGGACTGGTGGTCTAATAACCCTCCCACTACGACGAGGTGGTAGATCATTCTGATGAGAATTTGTCTGACGTTCAGACGTGGTTTGAATTATGTCTTTGTCAACAACTATTATTGATGGGGTACTGGTCTAACCAGAAAGTAATTCCTCTAGTACAACTTTACTTCGAGGTTTGTACTCTATCATATAGTTCTCTTCAAGAAACGTAGCGTTTGTCGATACAAACACTTTGTTTTCTTCAGGACTATAAAAGAGTCCACCCCTAGTCTCTCTAGGATAACCTACAAATAGGCAAACTTTTGAACGTGGTTCCAACTTCCCAGTCTTGTTCTTCAGCATATGTGTTGGACAACCCCAAATGCGAAAATGTCGTAAACTAGTTTTGCGACCATTCCACAACTCCAAGGGTGTCTTTGGAATTGACTTAGATGATACAACATTTAAAATATACATTGCAGTTTGTAATGCATATCCCCAGAATGAACTAGGTAATGATGAGAAACTAAACATAGATCTCATCATGTCCAAAAGGGTCCGATTTCTCCTTTCTGCAACACCGTTCTGCTGGGGTGTTCCAGGAGTAGTCAGTTGTGATAGAATCCCATGCTCAAGTAAGTAATCCTCGAACTCTGAATCGAGATACTCACCTCCATGATCCGATCGTAGAGTTTTCAATGTTTTACTTAATTGATTTTCAACTTCAGCTCGAAATTGTTTGAACTTTTCAAAAGTTTCTGACTTCCGTTACATCAGGTAAACATATTCATATCTAGAATAATCATCAATAAATGTGATGAAATGTTAATAACCGCCTCTAGCTTTAACATTCATAGGACCGCAGATGTCCGAATGTATAAGCTCTAGTGGTTCCTTAACTTTAAGCCCTTTACCAATAAAAGGTCTTTTAGTCATTTTTCCTTCTAGACATGATTCACAAACAGGTAAAGTGCCGATCTTTAACTCACTTAAATATCCGCTCTTTACAAGTCTATCTAATCTATCAAGGTTAATATGACCAAGTCTTAGATGCCAAAGATATGTGTCATCATTTTGAGAAATCTTTTGTCGTTTTGTTTTTGGTTTTTCAACCTTAAACATTTCAGTATTAAACAGTGGGTTATGCATTAACGGTCTTAACACATATAAATTGTTTTCTTGTATCCCTAAATAAATTTTCAAACCATTTCTAGAAATAATAACTGATTTATTATAAAAAGAAACAGAATAATTAAATTCCAAAAGTTTGGATACAGAAATCAAATTTCTTTTAAAACCTGGAATAAAATAAACATTGTTCAGTATGATAAAATAATTATTATTAAAATGAAGTCTAACTTCTCTCACTGCCTTTGTTGAAACAACTTCCCCAGTCCCGACTCGCATGTTGAACTCGCCTTCACCAAGCTGCCTATAAGAGTCAATCAGCTGCAAAGAAGAACAAACATGATTAGTGGCTCCTGAATCAATTATCCAAGTGGACGAATCATCCTCCACTAAACAAGATTCAATGACTAGTAAATCATATTTACCTTTCATCTTCTTCTCTTTGAGCTCATTGAGGTACTTAAGGCAGTTTCTCTTCCAATGTCCATCCACACCACAATGGAAACATTTTCCTTTGAGCTTGGTGGCCTTAGAGCTCTTTTTGTTCTTCTTCTTGGTAGCTTGTGTTTTGGGCTTAGGTGTAGCCTTTTTGGTGTTTCTCTTCCTCTTGTTTTTAGTAGAAGAAGAAGAATCAGCAACGTTTGCTTCACCAAACTTACTCTTATCCTTATTCATTGACTCATAAGAAGTAAGCTCATTAAGTAATTGTGTAAGTGATTAAGTCAACTTGTTCATAACATAGTTACTCTTGAATTGCATGAAACTTTTCGGAAGAGTTTCCAAGATCATACTCACTTGGCTACGTTCGTCTATTGCCCCTCCATGGCTTTCAGCTGTGTTAAAGTGAGTCATCATTTTCAAAACATGCTCTCGAACAGATGTACCCTCCTTCATCTTAGCAGTCATCACAGCACAAACAGCTTTGTGTCGTTGCTACTCAGAAGGTTGCCCAAACATACCGTGCAATGACTCTAGCATCTGAGTTGCTGTTGTCATTGACTCGTGTTTGGTAGCAAGCACCTCGGACATCCTTACTAACAAATAGCAGCGGGCCTTTTCATCAACCGTGACCCATTTCTGATGGGCCTCGCGCATAACACGTTCAGCATTATCTGCTAGCTGAGGAGGACAAGGTTGAGTCGTGACAAATTTAAGGTCCTCACAGACCAGGACTGCGTTCATATTACTTTTCCATTTGACATAATTTTCCCCATTAAGTTTATCATTAGCAAGAATAGAAATCAACGGAGATACCATTGCTGAAAATAAATAAAATGGAATTCATTTAATATCAATTTGCAAAATTTAATATCATGTAATTTTGGCATAAAATTAAATGTGATGCATGATCCATGAATAATAAATTATCAAAATCCCTAAAATTAATTATTATGCCACGATAATCTAACATGCCACAAATAGGTGCCGTCGTAGGATAGGTCAAATATTTGTATGTTAGACTGAGACATTCTCAATCAAATAATATAACAGAAAACTCATTTTCATATATTATTTGACTACCGTTTTTCGGTCAGGAAAAATAATTAACAATTAATTATTTCCTTTATGAGTGTAACCCATCATTTAGGAGTCCATAGACTTAACTCGAGAATTACCGCCATAGGGTAGGTCAATCACAAGATACATCTAGAATTCCTATCCGTTAGGAAGTCAACCTTGATCAACCTAAATGGACACCATCCATTGGGGGACGATAACAAAGCCGTCTTGAGGCGCCATTTAAGTTTTACGGTGTTGAACTAATGATGGAGACCGTGGGATATATTGTCATATATCCCTCTCCCACTCACTATTTTAGGGTTAGGGATTTCTATTAAATTTTCCTAGTCATTTTCTTAGATTATTAACGGCTAAAAAGATAATCTAAATTACTAAGAATTTGTGTGTTATTAAAGTTCGAAACTTATTAACACTTAATAAATTATCAGATTTTTAACATTTAAAAATCTAATTTAATTTATCAATTTAATGAATTACCGGATTTTTAACACTTAAAAAATCTAATTCAATTATAAATCTAATCAAAATAATCAAGATTATAAAGACTAGATTTAATATGAAATCATCCGATTTTAACTAATTAAAATCTAATCCACATTATGAATGCCAATTTATTGAAATCAAATTTCTAATTTGAAACCTATGATTTTCTATCAATTCAAATTATTTTAAAGGCATTCCATGTATTATTTTTCTATTTATACTAATAAACAATTTTAATAGTAAAATAAAAATAATACATATGATGCATGTCATGTTATAATATAGTGAGTAGGCGCTTCATGATTCTATATGACATATTTTTAATGCATGTACATGTTATATATATTTATCCATTCATCTCATAAAACAAAAATAAATAAATAACATGTGTACGATCGGATTCATTATTTTTAACGACCTACATCTAATTTTAAGATTACAAAAATTAACTAAGGCATTCCTTGGCCTTCCCTTGTAGTTTTCATAGTCTTCATGGTCTTCAAGGTTTTCATGGGCTTATAATTAAATCTAATTTAATTATCAAAAACTTCTATCAAATAGATAAGGCTAGAAAAGCCCATTTCTTGATTTATGGATCCAAGAAAATTATCCAAACACATGGACAATTTTCTATAGTGTTACAATTGAAATGGAAACCCCAAAAATATTAAACACATAATTTTAGGGGCTATTTAAAAAATAATAATAATAAATAAATAATTATTATAATTTTGTTTGTTTGCACATCTAATGTGCAACGCATCTAATGCTCATACATTTATTCATAATAAATGTTTTATTGGACCGTTCAAAACAGCCACATTAATAATCCATTTTAATGCAATTAATTATATTTTAAATAGTAGTTTTAAATACAATTAAATAAAACCAGCCGTTTTCAAAATAATTTTCCGTTTCGAATCATAATTATACTATTCAAAACTGCCGCATTAATAATCAATTTCAATGCAATTAATTATATTTTAAACTGTAGTTTTAAATACAATTAAATAAAACCAACCGTTTTCAAAATAATTTTGCGTTTCGAATAATAATTATACCATTCAAAATTGCCGCATTAATCATCCATTTTAATACAATTAATTATGTTTTAAATAGTCGTTTTAAATACAATTAAATAAAACCAACCGTTTTCAACATAATTGAAACAATCATCCATTTCGAATTATAATTCTGGCACTACAAATCAACCCCGTTGACATCAATCTTCACCTTTACATTTTTCAGAGAAAAAATAAAGCCTAAAACTATTGAATTACAACGAAAAAAAAATTGCCACAGACGGCTTACATATTGTAAAAATTGCCACAAACGGCTTACATATCAATCGAATTATTTAACCAAAGAACCATACAATTAACGATCATACCATGCAATCCCATTCATCAAACATGAATATAAAATATGCATATCAATCATCAAATCAAAATAATAGTGTCTACTCATTGACATACATAATCAATACAAACATATTATTTTAAAAATCCATTGTTTTATTAAAACCTTGGCTCTGATACCAATTGATGGCTTGAAAAAACAAAAATCAACAATTTGTTTTTCATAAAATTTAGAATTTTGAGGAACATTGAGTTTCAAAAACTTTTTTAAAAAACTCAAGAACCCAAGATCCATAAAACAATGAAATAAAATAATATAAAGAAATAAAAATAAGATTTTTACCTTCTGTATTGATCTCTGTGGATTGCTCACCTACCTTGTCTTCCTTGATATATTTTGAAACCAAGAAACAAGTGAGTGAACATAATTATATAGAATTGTGTTCACTTACTTTTTGATTTCTTTATAAAAAAAATCAAATTAAATCAATGATTATAAGAGGTGAGTGTTTGATTTTTGGTTATACAAAGAACAAAGACACAAATTCTTGTTCTTTGTATTTGTTGAAAAAAAAAAACTTCTTTTTTCTTTTCTCTTATTGTTTTTCAAAAATATAAACAACAACCAAAAACCTAGGTAGAAAAGAAACTTTTTCTTTTAATAGGCAAACAATTAGGGTTTTAATTAATCAATATTAATATTGACCCTAATCTTATTATAATTAAACTTTTACCCCATATAATATAATCAATTCAAAATTAATTCATATTATATTTTGAAATAGAACTTGTAACTTTTAATAAATTAATTCATAATTAATTTATACCAAAGTTACTAAGAATCGGATTCAAGACTTCTTATAAAATTAATTAAATAATTATTAATTCATAATTAATAATTAAATAATTTGAATAATCAATATTATTCAAATACCAAGTCAACACAAATTTTTGTTACTTATGTAACGCTTGTAATTGGACAGTCCAATTACAATATTCTATATATATGTTTCTTATAGTAAAATGAGCTATCAAGGGGACCCGATGGACCTACAGTTTTGAGTTTCAATAATATTGAAATTATTAATTAAACTCTTTAATTAAATAATTCACTATTATTAATCTTAAAGTTACTCCACTAAAAACTTAAGATTGCACTCTCAAAATTGTAGATGTTTTTTATATAATCTGAAATTTTTCAGTGTCCATTGATTTAATCACTACATATGATTTGACCCTCTATAAATAGTTCATAATTAGAGTAAGGTCAAATGTCCTGTTTTATCTCTCTAATTATTTCTTGATCCTTAAGTACCATTGATTCTCTAATGAACAACATATTCATAACAACTTATGAATTTATCTTTCTATTTACATATAAACAGAAAGTTGAGCGCTCTTATTGTTCAAGACCTGAATCAACCCTTAAGGGAACTACTTTTCTACTTCTCGCAAAAAGGAGTGGATTCCACTATTGTATAGAATGTTCCCAGCTACTTACTAAGTCATATCCCCAAAGTACGAAGTTATTGATCGGGTATCTACACGGATCTCACCCATGTAAATCAAAGGAAATAACTTAATAAGCAGGAGTTCATAATACACTCAGAATTAAGATCAATTCATATATGATCATCTGGTTGATAACTATAAATTTCTAAGGTTAACGGATATTATTTAGAGATTTACATTTATCGTGGTCCAGTCCTATATAATCTTTATTATATAAGGTGCCTTCATTTCCATGTCACCACATGAATAGGCTTGGATAAACTATCGTATCAAATACGAAAGGGACCGCAGCTGTAGATTTACTACAAATAAAGTACCCAGCTTCATTTGTTTTCTACGGACTCTTTAAATTACTTATCTCAAACTAAATCCACCTGTATATAACACTTATACACTTAGTTTGAAATTACATCAGTAATCAAGGATGTTTCTCATGATATATACGATTTTTGCAAAATATATAAATTGAATGAAATGAATATTTTATTAAAAATTTATAAAACCTTTTACAATATTACAAGCTCTTAAGGGTAGAAACCGCAACATCACCACCAACATTGGAGGCCTACCCTTTACTATAGGAATTGCTGTGCTTTGTTTTGAAGGGTTTGGGATGACATTGGCCTTGGAATCATCCATGAAAGAGAGAGGTGGATTTTCCAAGTTGCTGGCTCAGGCCTTCACAGCGATAACTCTTGTCTATTTTTCGTTTGGCTTCTTCGGTTACATGGCTTATGGTGACTAGACTATGGATATTGTCGGTCTCAATCTGGCCCACAATTAGAGTTCCATTGCAGTTTAGATGGACCTGTGCTTGGGGCAAGTATTTGCACTTCCAATCGTGGTGCACCCCATTAATGAAACTGTAAAGGGGAAGTTGAAGAAGATCGAATGGTTTCAAAGGCTCCCTAGCAATGCTTGTGATAATTCAACAAGAAGTTTTGAAAAGTTTGTGATATAGTTTAGCAGTTTTGATAGTTGGGTTGGCACTCTTAGCATCGTGTGTGCCAGGATTCGACGTGATTGTGTCGCTCGTGGGGAGCACTGTATGTGCACCGATCTCGTTCGTTAAGTTTTGCCAGCCTCATTTCACCTGAAATTGTTAATATCGTCTTTGAATTTCTGGTAGAAAGCGTTGGATTTCTGCATATTATTTTGTGGATTGATTTTTGCAGCTTACGTTACCTATAATTCCATAGTAGGAGTTTGAAGGAATATTGCTTGAAGTCTCTTGCGGGATGGATTGTCAAGCGGAGAATCAGACGTTTTTTTTTTTTTTTTTTGAAAAAAAGGAATTCATGGAGAAACAACAATTACAAAGGAGGAGATTTGTCTCTGAGAATTATGTTATTTGCATTTTCAAATCGATCAAACAGATAGGTTTAAGTTTTAAAAGTGTGCTAATTGAATTTTCAAGCAGAGCTTTCTGACAAAAAAAAAAAAAAAATTCAGTTTCCTTCAGCTTCATGAGTCACACTTTTTTTTTTTTTTTCAATTTTTGATTACATTGCCTAGGGAACACTTAAGACTAAGCAGAATTAGACACTAATAACGTAGCTTAGGGAGCGACTCCCATATGTGAGGAAATTATTCACACATAGGTGGGAGAACAACTCACAAATGAGTGAGAGGAAAATCAGCCCCTTTTTATAACAGGAGGTATGGAACCAATAATTACTCAAAGGATCGTGATGGGCTAGCAGTGTTTACTACTACACTGCAGGCAACTTGACATGAGTCACACTATTTACACACGGCTAATGATATATTTACATCCCTTTCCTAAATACAATTGGTTATAGATTATTATAGAAAATTATATTATGTAATTGTAATATATTTAATATGAATTAAATCGTTTCTTTAAATTTATTGTATTATATATTTATAAATAAATATTATCAGATTTATATAATTAATTTTTTTTTAAATAATATTTGATAAGAATATAAGATATACTAATTAGATGGTTCACAAAACAATTTTAAGGCGTGTAAATATCGGTACTCTAATTTCAAACTACTCATGTATTGTCCTAAGCTGGCTGAGTTTTAGAAAGATGAATTTAATCACAAGAAGAAAAATAGAAAGAGTAACGATGTTTACAGCACATCCCAACATGTGGTATTTTTAAAAATCCAATATTATCCTCAAAAACATTATTAAAAAAGGTAAATAATTTGTAACTACACCCATAAATATTAATCATTTCCTCATGTATATGATAAATAATTTTTATTTTTTTAAATCCTTAACTTTTCTTTTAAATACTAATTTGAAATATCAAACAATTTTTAAAGAAACAAATTAATTACAGAATATTAAGAATGATTTTGAAATACTGAATTCAAATATCAAACAAATTTTAAGAAACAAATTAATTATAGAATATTGAGAATTAATCAAAATCATGATGATATTATTATATTTAGTTAAAAATAAAAAAACAAAAAGGAAAAACACGTTTGAAAAAAAAAAAAACATATCAAGAAATTTGTTTTATTTCAAATACTCCATAAAGAATCATAGATCAATTCATACTTATTTTTTTCATATTACAATATATCTATTAAACCGAGATAAAAAATTACATCTTGTCAAATTATAAGAAACTTGTTTAAATGCTATCATATAGTTGTAAAAATTAAACCCAATAAAAAATTAAATTGAGATAAAACTCTCTGTATCTTTTCAAATTCTAACTTATTTAAATTAACTGTTTTTTTTCCTTCAAATATCAATTTTTTTTTAAAGAATATAAATTAATTGTAAAATGTAAAGAATAATTCAAAATTTTTTTAAGAAATTGATTATAAAATGATAAGTTTTAAATTAATTATTATTAGAAGAAAATCATAATCTAATTACATTGTTTGTTGGAAAAAAAATCTCAAAATTTTAATAAAATTAATTAGATAATAAAGTAAGTATTATGAGTTGTATTTAGAAACATATAGCACAAAAACAATAAAAAAGAGCAATAATGGTATTAATTAGAGTTTATTTATAAACTAGAGATTTCTCATAGTTTTGATGAGGTGTACTTATAAAAGGGGTGTACACACAATTTATGAGCGGCACAAATATAGCCACTCAAATAGAAATTGGCAAAAGAATAAAAAAGATTGGGCTACAAAACAAGTAACCAGTCCCTGTATGCACTATATATTTACAAGAACCAAATAATGCCACAATTTATCCAATTTGGAGAGAAAAAGGCAAACCACCCATGAGAACAGGATCATAGAACACAAGCAATAAATTCATTGCGGTGAATTTGGCAATTATCACATAACCAATTTTTTCACAAATACTAAATAAATCATTGATTTTTATAAAATGGCTAAATTAGTCCCTCGTACAGCCAATATACTATTAATTTTAACTGTTGACTTTGACAATTTTGATAAAAGCACATTAGTACCCCGGCTTTGTCTTATTTGAGTTACTGTCTCTTGTCTTTTGTGTAGAAATATATATATATATATATATATATATATATATTAGAAGAATTGGCTGATGGTTTAGTGACAAATACAAATCATCCATACATTTAGCCTTAAAGATTGGGGGTTCAAACTCATCAAGTCCAACAATATTATCGTGGGCATTTTTTCCACCATTTATGGACTGTCTCACATTTTTTGTGAGTTGGTCCCCCACATTGTCTGGTGATGATCCTTAAATTGCACTATAACGCCTATCTATATTGATTTAGATTGTACCCTAAGTTAGTCTCAGTTATTAAAAAATTATTATTTTTTCTTTATTTATCAATCTAATTAAGTATCCTGAAATATCTATTTTACCTCTAATATTTTAAAAATCAATAAAAAAAGATATAAACAGATTATTATTGGCAATGTCAATTTCGCTCTTTGATATAAACAGAATTCACAAAAACTTTAAATCTATTATTATTGTACATGGGACACCACTCACTACTATTAATGCTAAATTGGGCTTTTAAAAACAAATTCTTGTCTTCTATATTTTAAAATTCTTTTTCTATTTTTTATTATTGGTATTTTTCATTTGCGGCATGAGCACGATAAGCATAAAATTTAATGCAGCTTTTTTCCTTCTATAAATAGGATAGTGCATACTTTTTGACTTTTTGTTTTTGTACAGCCAGAGCATAATTTGAGTTAGAGTAAAGAGTGAACTTAGGCTAGTTAACTAGAACTGTAAGTTAATTTTTCCTTTTATCTTTTTAGGATAAATTAAGATAATTATTATTTAAATAAAATAAAAAATTACTGTATACGTATCATTATTGTATTTACTTGCAATTGCAAGTAAAATGGAACCCTTCTATAAGTTAAAAAGTTAGTGAAAGCTACTAATTTGATACTTAAAAAAGAGATAATCTCAATTCGTAATTGTTGACTACCCTTTATAGTTTGTAAAAATCTCATTTTACCTTTATGTAGTTTTAATATACACAATAATGAAAAAATCAAGAGACTTTTTAGACATTTTATTAAATTATAAGGGATTTTCTGAATATTTTCTTAAACTATAAGGGATGTTTTATCTATTTAATTAACGATTGGGGATTCTTAACGATTTTCTAAATTAGTGGTAGATTTTAACGATTATATCAAACTATAAGAGAAAAAGAAGATTACCCCTAAAAAATTATATATCAATTTGGTCATAAACGGAGAGGTGGCAAACTACTTGTAATTTTTTTTTTTTTTTTCAAAGTGTAGGACGTATTTGGAAATTGCCCTAATACAATGAATTTTATGAATACAGATGCAACACTGGTTGTCTTAATTAGGCGAGGGACACTCAATTCAAAATTTTGAACATCATGAACTCATAACCTGAAGCAAAGAGCAGCCCTTAGATGCCAACGAAACTGATGAGAAGTACAAGCGCATATGCTCACAGACATGCTCAAAAGTCCTGTAATTTGCTTTTTGCTAGTTACATAGCACAGATGCATCCCAAAGAATATCAGTGATACAATACGAGACATGAAGATAATGCATATCATCGATTTGAGACAATACGGGACATGAAGAAATGCATTTCATCGATTTGAGTACATATGTCAACAGAAGAAAGACAACAGAAACACAGAAATGTTTCCCATGAGTTCAAAATGGCGTCCGGGTAATCCTCATTTTATCACGAGAATGGAAAGGCGGCAAAAACTGCACTAATAAACTGCGGAAATGCTGATCTCAGAACCTACTAAATTAATCCATGTTTCTTGGAACTTAATATATTGCCTCATTCATGTAAGGCAAAAAGTTCATGTGATCATATAAAGACCTGGTCCTTGAGTGGAGCAGCAGCTCATTTCATGGCAAAATACCTCTCAGAACAATTACAAACATTGTTTAACAGAAATTTTGTGGCCCAGTCAGCTCCACAACACAAAGATAACAATCACTTAGAATTTCAGCTGAAGCAAGGCCAACTTTAGATGGTTCTACATTCAGTTTCCTTAATGTTGATAGAATTCTACATCTTCCCAGCTCCATAGACAATAAGAGATCACTTAACCTGTAATTTTTACTGCAGTTCTACACCAAGGACAAACAACAAAACAACGAGAAAACAAGAGTCAATGATAAAATCGACCAGAGCAGAGAACAGCCAAAGCAAAAGAAGGAACAGATATCAGAAATCTGTAAGTGAAGGGTATACCAATGTTCTTCTGATACAAATCAAACTAAATTCTAATTGTAAGATTTGTTAATTCAAGCAAAATAGTCTATCCCCATTTGGGGCCTGAGAATTATGTCCTTATCCAATGATTAATTTTCAGCCTACAATAATAAGAGGCAAACCAAAATCAGTATTGAGCATATCATATAGGAGATTGTGGTACTCTACCCAAGGAAGGCCACAAAAAATTATAACATTTATCTATTGTACAATCATTTTAAGTAAAATCTGAGTATGCAGACTTTTCTCACTCAGCGCTTTGTCAATGTTAGATGCCCAAATCCAAAAAACACCTCTCCGCCACCACTATTACTTGCCATGGATTCTTGACAAACTATAAATTGGCACAGATCAAAGATGAGACTGAGACATTAGGCAAGTTTTCACTGTCCAAAAGTTTATAAAATTAGTTTCAACAAGAAGTTATTATGTTCCTACTTGTGCAATAGGCACAAGAACACACAGCATCCAGCTTGATGTTTGTGACTGAAGATCTATTTACTCTCTACAACAATCAAATGTAGCACTACCAAAATTAGTGACAAGTTGGGAATTGGGAGTGAAGATAACTGGTAACATAATTAGAATAGCAGGGCAGGCATTGCAGTAATAAAACATATCACACAATGAACAAGGGTATTTAACGGCTAGGGTGGGTGTAAGAGGATGATCTAATAGTGGGGAATAAATAATTTTTTTTTTTCTTTTTTTTGATACGGGGAAGAAATAAAGATTAATAACAAAAATTGGATTGTGGTTGAAAATTCTTATTCACATGTTTCATTCTTTTCATTTGTTTCTTTGTCATATGACCATTTTGAAAAATGAGAATGCTGTAATGTTATGGCACCATAAAATATAGCAAGGTAAGAATACCAGCGTTTTCTGAAAACAAAGGGATAATTCATCTTTTGGAGGCAAAAAACTCAAGATGAACAAAATGATATTCAGTGATGAACAACAAAGTAAAAAACAAGACTTGAAACCTAAAGAACAAGTTAACTCAGTAAATTTGGACTATTACTAAAGATCTATGGTATAGTAGCAGCTTAAGTCCGTTTAAGCATCAGGTCGAAAACAGAGCAGATGACATTATTTCTTTCTATACAGAATGGGAATATGCCTTCTTATATTTCTACATCTAGGATCTAACTTGTTGAAAAATTAGGATAACAAATCTGGCAGCACAAAACAGTATTCATGGTATGAGCTCTAATAAGCTTCATCTCTACTCCATTGCTACATATACAGTTTTCATAGTTCGGGAAGGAGCAACATAGTCATACATAAACTTTTCTCAACCTCAATAAGATGTCACTGACGACAAAGTACCATGTCCAAAACTGCAAGGCTATTATTCACTACATGCTACATTACATCACAAGAATTCAACTTAAATACCAATATAAAAAATTCTAAACCTTAACTTTATTAATTTCATGCTCTTCTTGTCTGCAGATAATAAATAAGTACCTGCAAACTAAAATTACAAAACTCAACAATACTTGTACAACATCAAGTCGAAATTTTCTAGTCGCTTCTTCTACAACACCATCATAAGCATACCAAACAATCAATAATAACAACTATCACATCAAAATGCATCATAACAAGAACAAAAACAAGCAACGAAACAAAATGACCTGTTCATTGCACGACATGTTCATTGTGCGACAACATTCTCCAAGTACCACTTGTAAGTATCAACAAGTCCATCTTTAAGCAGGATCTTGGGGTGCCAGCCCAAGGCAGCCAACTTGGAGCTGTCCATGAGCTTCCTGGGGGTGCCATCGGGTTTCGAAGAGTCCCAAACGAGGTCCCCTTCGAACCCAACCACCTCCTTCACCAGCTCCGCCAATTCCTTAATAGTCACCTCCTTGCCGCTCCCAACATTCAAATGCTCCAACCCACTGTAATTCTCCAACATATAGACGACAGCATCGGCCAGATCATCCACGTGTAAAAACTCCCTCAATGGGCTCCCAGTCCCCCACACCACCACCTCCTTGGCGTTGCTCGTTTTCGCCTCATGGAACCTCCGCATCAGCGCGGGCAGCACGTGCGAGTTCTCCGGGTGGAAGTTGTCGTGCGGGCCGTACAGATTCGTCGGCATCCCGGAGATCGCGTCGAAGTTGTATTGGTTGCGATAGGCCTGGCACATCTTGATGCCGGCGATCTTGGCCACGGCGTACCACTCGTTGGTCGGCTCGAGCGGGCCGGTCAGTAGGGCGGATTCGGGTATGGGTTGAGGGGCGAATTTCGGGTAGATGCAGGAGGATCCGAGGAAGAGGAGCTTCTTGACGCTGCCGGACTTGAAGGCGGAGTCGATGACGTTGGTCTGGATTTGGAGGTTGACGGCGATGAACTCCGCCGGGTAGGTGTTGTTGGCGTGGATACCGCCGACCTTGGCGGCGGCGAGGATGACGTAGGCTGGCTTCTCAGCGGAGAAGAAGGCCTCCACGTCGGACTGGCGGGTGAGATCGAGGTCGGAGTGGGATCGGAGAACCAGGTTGGTGAACCCGAGCGAGACCAGCTTCCGGACTATGGCCGACCCAACGAGGCCACGGTGGCCGGCGACGAAGATCTTGGCCGATTTGTCGGAGAAGAAGGAGGAGGAGGAGTCTGTTAAGGAGAGAAGAGAAATTTGAAGAAGTCAGGATATGGAGATCTGGGGTGGGGGCGAAGAGAAAATGTGAAAAATTTTCCCGGGAAACAAACAGAAAGTTAGAGAGAGAGAGAGAGAGATAGAGAGGAAATTTACCGTTGTTTGGGCCTCCCATGAGATTGGAGGCGGAGGCGGAGGCGAGTCTTGTATTGGTAGTGTAGAGATTTTCTGGTTTTGCAGACACCGTTGCGATAGAGTTGCCTGCCTAAATGAATTCGCGTTTGGATGCAGTTTTTAAATGGATGTTTCCTCAAAATATTTTCGAATAATGAAAAACATGTTTTCAGTTTATCATTATAATTTTCATCATTTAATTTTTTTTTTTCAAGTAATTTTCATCATTTAATTTTGGGATGTAACTTTTAGGGAAGAAATTAAAGCCCACAAAATTGTTTTTAAAAACAAGGGATAATCCTATTTTGCTTCTATAGTTTGATATAATTTCAAAATTTTCAAATATTTTCATAAATCGTTAATTTATAAAATAAATCAAATATCTACTGTAATGTATGAAAATATCCAAAAAAAACCCTTTTGCCGTTAAAAATTAACATTAAAAATCAAAGTTTAACTGTTGATGTAAAAGAGTAAAACTACAAAAGCACTTTGATCATTTCAATCATTTTAGTAACAACAGTGACAGTACGAGGTATAATGAGATTCTTCGAAATTATATAGAGGTAATTAACGATTATATCAAACAGTAAAGGGGAAAGTGAGATTATCCCAAAAAACAAAGAGTGGCGATATTTGCACCTGTCTAAAGTCGTATGTATACCCCCCCTAATTTGTATATTTTTAAAATTCCAAAATTATTCTCAAATTAAATCATTAGTTATGTTACTACTACGTTTTGTTGTCGTGCTACTTGGCTGCTATCTACAATAAGTGGAACTATTCTTGGTTGTGATCTTCATCCCATTTATACATTTAGGCATCGAACCAAAAAAGGTCAATTGTTGCCTTAATGAATGCTCTTCCCCACAACCTAACAATGTTACACCACTAGAGAAAGACAACAGATTCTTTTCTATAGAAAGCTATATTACTAAAGAAAGACATTATATTCTTCTTAAAAAGCAACTCTACAATGTTAAGATCTCGTAGCTCGTAAAGACTCTTCGAGAGCGAAGGCGAATGAGTCTCTCTTGAAGGGGTCTCAGGTTGGAAAAGAGGCCCTCCCTCTAGTAATGGCTTCTTTCAGAAGTTAGTTGGGCTAAACAGCATGAGTTTTCCTTATATTCAAAAATGTTCTCTTTCTTGGGTGGATTTCTAGCACCATCTTCCTCGATCAAAAGTAAAGAAGGGGTTATTGCTTGCTTTATTTTTATGTTCTTTATGTTTTATGATTTATTTATATATTACATTTTCTAAAATTATAAGAAAAGATGTAGTTTGTAAAAAAGATAAAGAAGAAAGGGCATAATTGGTAATATATTGAGTGTATTTACAATGTATAAGTTATTCAAATATTTTAGTGGGGTGTAATTAGTCAATCATTGTTAATTTCTCACGGTCAACGATCAAATGTACAAAAAGATTAAAATATCTTTCAAATCAAATTTAAAGTCAACATTTTATTTTTTATAAATTTAAAATTAATACAATATGTTTTTTAATTTAATGAAAAAACAAAACCTTAAAAAAGGTCATCATGTGGTCTTCTTTAGCTCTGCATCCTAACCTATAAGCAGAATCAACACCAACAAACCAACCTTGAATAACCCAGTTTTTCATCTCCTTTTAAATTCCACAAATCATCATCATCATCACCAATCTAATACCCACATACACCTCAATCCTTAAATAAAAATAATAAGTAAAAAAGAAAAACAATTAATCATCTCAAAACCCAACATCAATTTATTATCATTCATCCAAAACCCAGATTTTCCAACATCAATATAACATTAACCCAGAATCTCTTCAAGACAGTTTTGTCATATAGTATAATTATAGACACCCACAAGTTTGTTTGTTTTTTGTTATTTTTTTATTTTTTAAAATCAAGTTAGGAAATCGCAGGTTTAGCAGTGGTCCCACCATCTCATGCGGTCATCTTTGGCCACGAAAATCCCAGCCGATGATTGAGATTTGCTAACACTTTCACAATCTAATGAATTGACGACTAACATTAGCTTTGACATCCTCAAACCGATCGAATTTGTATGTGGTGATGGTAGCAGAGCGAGAAAGGTTGTGGGGGAGATTGATGGGCAAAAAGGAAGGTACGGTGGCAGAGAAGGCGTCTTACGCGGTCAGGGATTTGGTGTAGAAAAGGAAAATTGAAGGAGATCGAAGGATGAAAATGGTGGTGGCGACGAAGGAGACCGCATGTTGACGTTTCTTCTTCTCTAGCGATGGAGACTAAAATTTGGTCTCCATCATTGGAGATACGGTCTCCAGCAATGAAGATTTTGCTTATCCAGTGGTGGAAACCAGTCTCCATCGGAGACTAGAATTTGGTCTCCATGGGAGAGACCAAGATCTAGTCTCCCTTGGAGACCCTTTTCTTTTTTATATATATTTTTATTTTTTTTTGTTTTTTAATTAAATTAAAAAATATATTATATTTATAAAAAATAAAATCTTGACTTTAAATTTGATTTGAAGGGTTTTTAGTCTTTTTGTATTTTTGCTCGTTGATTGTAAGGATTTTACGGTGGTTGGCTAATGGTAGAGGAGATTTGTGTTGAGTTTTTGAAACCTTAGGTAAGAGAGTGCGAGTATCACAAACATCCTCATTTTTGTGTAATTTCGCCTAACCTCAAGGGGGTTTGTGCAATTTGCCTAACAGAATTTAATCGGAAAAAATTATCTTGTTATATTAACTTAATGGCACAATGTTAAAGAGTATGATATGTATAATTCTCTCTTCTATATGTTATGTATAATTTTCATTAAGTATTGAATTGTACACCAAATTTGAAGAATAACAGTACAACATTTCATTTTCTGTTATGTAAAAATCAAAAGACAAGATCAAACTCTCTTTTTATACATCTTTTGTTGGGTTGTATGGTTTTGGGTCGGGTCCACCCAAGATGACTTAAACCCAAATCCAGATCTAAGATCCAATAAAATGGATCATCAATATTAACTGTAATTGGGAGTTTTAATCAATTGTCTTGTTTTGAAAAGATAACTGCATGAAGCAGTTACTGTCTATAAAATGCTTCAATTGATTGCTTGTAAAGGGTGACGAAAAACAGAAGAAAAACAGAGACGATAGACACATAGAAAAACAGAGAAATATAGAGAAAGAGAGACAAGACATTTATCATTGTGAATTGTGGTTTCCTTCCCATTTGGTGATCGAGATCCGACCACTGGTTGAACAACGTGAATTTGAACGTCTTCCACTGCATTCCAGGTTCTCCTTTACATGTTTATATATTCTGTTTTTATGGTTTTTGTTTACTGTTAGTGTCAAGAATGTTTAACATTGGTATCAGAGCATGATTGTGTTGTTTGATGGTGGGATGTATGTAAATGACATGAAACTTACTTTATATGTTGAGTTTAAGGCATTTTAGAGTGTGTTTTTTGTAAACTATGATAAATGCCCGAATTTGTTCTCGTAATATTATATCACTTAAATTCATTTTTTTTGAAAAACAAATTATACCATTGGATAGGGCTTGAAAAAAGCTTTCCAACGACATATTATATGAGCGATTTGGATAAGAAACGAGTAAATAAAACGATTTCAAAGTTTCTGTGTTAAAATGAAAATTCTGGAAAACGTTTTATTCAAATGTTGAAGATGATGAACAGTGTCAGGACACGTGTCGTTCAGGGGAAAGGCCGCGTTGTAGAGGATACGTGTCACTTTCTGGTAAAGCCACATGGGGCACATTTCAACCAATGAAAATCTGCCACGTGTAGAAGACGTGGCGCCATATGATACAGCCACGTGTCACAAGATTGACAAACCAGATTACGCCACTTAAAAGATACATGGCAATATCTGGATGGGACACATGTCCTGGACGTATGGCACCCCCCCAAGCTAACCACGTGTCGCGCCAAGGAAGAATGCAGCGCCCCCTCTGTGCTGCACACGCGGTCGGTGTGTCGCGACTGTCGGCGCGTGACCACGACAGTCGTTAACGCGTGCAGTCCAACTGTCGCCGCCGACGGCGGTCCGTCGGCCACCGAAAAAAAAAATTTTCTTTTTTTTTTTTCTCTCTCTCACTAACCACTAATTTAATAAAATTTAAATATTATATTTAGTTTAAATATACTAAATTATTTAATGTGTTAAATATAATAAATTGTTTTATAGATGACCTATCGAGTTATCCATTATTTTACTGATTCTAATGAAGAAATCGAGGAAGTCATCGAAATAGTTGAGAGTCCTGACATTATCGATATTCCTGATGATCCGATTGATGTGATAGTCATTTCAGATGACGAGGAGGGCGTCGAGCCTCCGGATTATGTGCCTTTTGACTATCCAGCTGATATTATAGTCATTTCAGATGACGAGGAGGGCGTAGAGCCTCCGGATTATGTGTCTTCTGATTATCCAGCTGATATTATAGTCATTTCCGATGACGAGGATGATATAGAGGTCATTGATATATCAGATGATGATATGGACATAGATGTCATGGATACTTTCGAGGATGAAATGGTTGAGGTTATAGACATCTCATCAGACGAGGAGGATCCTGAGATGACGATTGATTTCGACCAATACATGAGAGAGTATCATGAGGAGATCACTTCTCGTACCCCTTATCTGCATGATTGATATGATTTTATTTTAATTTTATTTTATTATCATGTTGTAAATAGTATTTACATTTATGTTGGTTATTTCATTTTTTGTTTAGTATATGGATGATGTAGTTTTATTTCTTTATCATTTATGATATGTCGTTTTATCAATATTGGTTTTATAGTTAAATTGTTTTATATAATTAATACATATGTGGATGTCCTGTCTCTATTGAGAAATAAAATTAGGACTGTTTTGCGCAAAACACTTATAAATATGGTTTAGCGAATAATTGGAATTGGATGATGATAGGTGGCTTGACTACTTTTTCGATTCCTCTCCAATGATTCCTTTTTCATATTTATGAGTGTATAGTTGCTGCAATATTATAGTGAAATGAATAGTGGATATGCTAGTATAGATATAGAAGGATATAGATTACAAGTCTCTAAATAAAAATGATCATTTCAGGAAATGGCTTCAGCTTCAAAGAATATCATTGCTGAACTAAACAAGGGTGAGAAATTGAATGGTGAAAATTATGATATTTGGCACCGAAAAATTCAGTACATTCTTGAAGAGCAGGATGCTCTTGAAACCCTAACAAACACTATAGTACCGCCCGAGTCAGGTACATCTGCTCAAAACAGAAGAGACATTGAGGTCTATCAGGCTTGGAAGAAGAAGAATAGCATAGCTCGGATTACGATCCTGAGCAGCATGGATGATGACCTCATGTGTATATATGAAAAATATGAGATTGCCTAGGATATGTGGATACCCCTGAAAGACAAGTATGGTGGTACTTCAACTACTAAGCTAAGGAGGCTAACCATCAAGTTTGACACCTATAGAAAGTGCCAGAATCATATAATGAGGCAGCACCTTAGAGAAATATCAAACATGATCCGTGAACTCAAGAATGCTAGGTATAATCTCATTGATGAGCAGTAGGTACAAGCTGTAATCCGATCTCTTCCCTCCAGTTGGGAGAATATGAAGATCAACATGACTTACAATGATAACATCAAAACGTTTGATGATATTTCGCGTCATGTTGAGTTAGAAGACGAGTGCTTAAAACGGCTAAGGCTTTCGGTCAACTTTACATGGCTAAATCCAACAAGCGCAAAGGCATAAGCTTTAAGCGTAAGGGCGGCAAGATGAAATACTTCAGGAAAGGAATGACAATCCCAGTTTTAAGAAGAATGAGATCTGGAAGCGTAAAAAGGGAAAACACGCTGGGGCTAGAAAGGATAAAGCCAAAATGACCTGTTTCAATTGTGACCAGTTGGGCCATTTTGCTCGTGAATGTTCTGAGCAAAAGAAGGAAAAGGTACAATGTTACTCCAAAACATTTTATTATACTTACGTTTCTAGCTCAGTATTACTCACTGAATCTCGTCCTCTGTGGATTGTAGACTTAGGAGCAATCGATCATGTAATTAGGGATCGAGGAGCGTTTGTGGAGTACCACCGAATAAGTCAAGGATCAAGATATATATATGTGGGGAATAACTCACGTGTTGAGGTAAAGGGTATTGGCACTTACAAGCTTGTTTTGTATGGAGGCCAAGTACTCTATCTCCCTGATGTGTTATTTGCTCCTGACATTAGAAGAAATTTGGTTTTTGTACCAATACTTCTTAAATTAGGATATGTTTTAAACTTTTATGGTGATTGTATGGATATTTGTTTAGATTCTGTTAGGATTGATACTGGATATCTATTAGATGGTTTTATTGTTTTAAATACCGAGATGAACGGTTATCATGATGATAATGATTGTTTTTCGTTAATTACTTCTTTTGACATTGCAAATATAGATGTTAATACTTGGCATGCTAGACTAGGGCATATTAGCCAGAATCGAATGAATAGATTCGCCAAAGAGGGATTTTTAGGTTCTCTCAATAAAATACAAATACCTATATGTGAAAATTGTCTAGTAGGAAAAACAACTAGAAAACCATTTGGAAAAGGAACTAAGGCTGAGAATCCATTACAATTAATTCATTCTGATATCTATGGACCAATGAATATCAGAACTAGAAATGGTGCTTCATACTTTATAACTTTCATAGATGATTACACTCGTTATGGTGATGTTTATCTAATCTCTCATAAATCTGAAGCATTAGATTGTTTTAGATTGTTTAGATTATATCTAAACTTGGTGGAGAACCAATTAGATAGAACTATTAAAGTCTTGCGAACTAATCAAGGACGAGAATACCTATCTGAACAATTTGAGACATTGTGTCAAGAGTAAGGTATTGATAGACAATTGACCATTCCTAGAACTCCGCAACAAAATGGTGTAGCGGAAAGAAGGAATAGAACTTTGTTAGAGATGGTAAGATCTATGATGGCACAAGCTAACCTTCCAGTATCTTACTGGGGGGATGCACTATTAACAGCTACATACATTCTAAATAGGGTCCCTACTAAGTCAGTATCTTCCACACCCTATGAATTATGGACAGGTAGGAAACCTAATCTAATCCATATGTGACCTTAGGGGAAGTTAGGTGCTAAAGGAAAGAAATGTATCTTTATTAGATACTCTGAGCACTCGAAAGGATATGTATTCATAGGAGAAAACTTAGATAGGAGTATAACTGAATTAGAGTCACGTGATGTGAATTTCTTGGAGAATGAATTTCCTAGCAGAGGTGAGGTTGAAAAAGATTATCAATTTTATGAGTTGAACGAATCAATGATGTTGTGCATTTGAACACTCAACTAAAAGAAAATAGAGAGTTACCTGAATACTCTATTTCTAGTGGGAGTGATAGAGCTATTGAGAGAGCTTCTTCATCAGTTCCCAGTAGGAGCAAAGGGACTAATGAATGTATCCTTCAAATCTTCAATTCGTAGAAGCGACCGTAATATTATTCCTTGTCGTCGATTTGAGATTGAAGGGTAAACTTTTATGCTAGCTTCATATGATAGTGATGAGCCAAAGAATGTGAATGATGCTCTGAACTCACCTGCTAAAGAATTTTGGATTAAAGCCATGCAAGAAGAAATGAAGTCAATGAAATGTAACCACGTCTGGGACTTGGTTGATTTACCACCTAATCGGAAAGCCATTGGAAATAAGTGGGTTCTCTGTATCAAGTGTAAGACAGATGACACAATAGAAAGGTATAAGACGAGATTAGTAGCAAAATGATATACTCAACAAGAGGGTATAGATTATGAAGAAACCTTTCTCCTGTGGTAAGGTTTGCTTCCATTCGCCTTATATTAGCTATCGTCCCTATTGAAATATAATATAATAGACATACGCGTCCTTATTGAAGGGCAAGATTCACTGTAACATGCGTTTCATACCGTGTGTGCTTATAGTGACCGACGTGGAAAATGAGTGAATTCATCCCTGATTCCTCATTGTGTAGGTTCTATTGAAGTTTGTAAAAACTTCTACCTATGTCCTTAATGACTGTTCACTTTATCTCAAAGTAATAAGGTGATGTTTGTACCATTAGTGTGTTTTCTATGGTCATGATAATTCGACCTATAGGACACTTCTATGGTGTCAATCATTTTGTTGACCGAGGGACGAAAGTGAGACAGGAAGATTTAATAAATTTTATTTTTCATATATTTACATGTCGACAAATTGTGATTTGGAATTACAATTGTAATTATATGAAGTATTAAATAATCCAGTATATTATGTTAAAGGGATCGAATATGCTTGAACAAATAAAATTCTATTAAATCTAGGACATAACAATGAACAAATTTACAATCTCTTGTATAGAAATACAATTGAGATTTAAAAGTAAGTCCTATCTCATATAACGTTGTTCATCGGTCACACAATGTATTTGCCTGTATGAATGTCTGTACTTCTTGTTAAAAGAAGGTCACTAATGTTTTCTCTATTAATTCTGTTTGGCTCATCTTGTGTGAGTGGGAGATGTTGGGTTGTATGGTTTTGGGTTGGGTCCACCCAAGATGACCTAAATCCAAATCCAGATCCAAGATCCAATAAAATGAATCATCAATATTAACTGCAATTGGCAGTTTTAATCAGTTTTCTTGTTTTTGAAAAGATAACTGCATGAAGCAGTTACTGTCTATAACATGCTTCAATTGATTGCTTGTAAAGGGTGACGAAAAACAGAAGAAAAACAGAGACGATAGACACATAGAAAAACAGAGAAATATAGAGAAAGAAAGACAAGACATTTATCATTGTGAATTGTGGTTTCCTTCCCGTTTGGTGATCGAGATCCGACCACTGGTTGAACAACGTGAATTTGAACGTCTTCCACTGCATTCCAGGTTCTCCTTTACATGTTTATATACTTTGTTTTTATGGTTTTTGTTTATTGTTACTGTCAAGAATGTTTAACATCTTTAAAGTAAACAACTTCTTAATCAAATGTACCTTATTTACTGTTGACATCCTGAGTCGATTAGTTCAGTTAGTGAGCCAAATGTGAAGGAATTCTTCCTAGTTTGCCTTAAAAGTACATGATGTCAACTCAATCAAACTAAGTTGTGCAAAATCTCTAATGTTAAAAATCCAAAAAGAAGTTAAAACCCTAGTTTCAGTGGAGTCAATTGATAGCCCACTTAAAAAGCTCCACTAATCAATTTAGTCAGTTCGATTAGTAACGAGACATGAGAACAATCCACTTGATATGCTTCAAAAAATGATTTTACCTCAAATAAACTAAGTTGTTGCACAAAACCTCATTGTAAACAGTCAAAGAGAAATCAAAACCTAAGTTAATTTCGGATTGACAATTTACTTATTCGACTTCATTTTATTTGGTTTCAGGTAGTTGAGTTTAGAGGAGCACAATCTCTACTTGATAATTGGCATTATTTGAAGAATAAAAAATTTACTATATTCTTGAACAAATTGGAAGGATGAAAATTAAATGACATTATTGCTCTTGGAGCTAATTTTGAGGTTTAATTTTTGTTTCTTAAGGTTTTATTTTTATTTTTATTTTTATTTTAAATTTTAAGGTTGGTTTACTTTGTCCTTGAAAAAATAAATAAAAGGAAATTTACTTTAAGTCTCAGTTATAAAATGTGCTAACATGATATATGGTCATTTTTAAATAATATTATTAGATTTGAATGAAAATGACTAGTTTTTAATTCATATTGATAGATATAAATGTTTTTTTTTTTTTTAATGAAGATACAGAGATAAATAAAATAAAGTTTAAATTAAAAAGGGAATTTAGCAAAATTACTCTTTTTTGACATTTACATAATTACCCTTTCAATCAAAAAAATTATAAAATTACCTTGAGTTGCACAAAATACCCCTAATAAATTAAAACCAACTCATTAATACAAATCATTAATTATTTACCTACCTAATTAAACTACAATAAAATAAACCAAACACACCATCAAATAAATACCATCAACTCACATTATCAATCCTCCATCACAATTTTACTCCAACAAAAATAAATTTTTTTTTTCTAATTTTAGTTTTGAGTGGAAGAAAACATGAAAAGTTGAAAAAATATGGGTATTGATAAAGGTTAGTGTTTATATTTGAGTTTTTAGAGAATTAGGTGATTATGTTTTTGAAAAAAATGAAAAAAAAAAATTGTTGTTTGGGTCAACGAGTGACTCGAATTCGGGTCACCTTTTGACTTGAAGTTATCATTCTGACCCCATCGGGTCATTTTTAAATAATATTATTGATTTAAATGAAAATGACTAGTTTTTAATTCATACCAATCGATATAAATGTTTTTTTTCTTTTCAAAAAAAAAAAAAAAAAGGAAAAGAAAATGAAGATACCGAGTGAAATAAAATAAAGATTGTCAAAGGAAAATAAGGAGAGGTTAGCGATCATTAGTTAAAAATTATTCTTACTAGGCTATATTAAATACAATAAATATTCATATTATTTGAATAATGATATTTCTAATATTACTCCAAGATATGAATGATTCCGAAAAACATCTCATAATTTTTAACTTTCTAAAAGTACAAACTTACTCATGCTAGATAAATTTCTATGTTACCTTTTAATATATATAATCTATTTAGAAAAAAGTTTGGCTATTTTACTGATTTGGGTAAGGTTACGCAATAAGAATCTTCAATAACCATTTGTGGGTTAGTTGTAAGAATTTTTAATAATAACTTTTACAATCAATTCAAGAATTGTTTTTTAAAAAACCGATTTGGGTAACTTTATCCAAACTAGTAAATTAGCAAAACCCTTTAGGGAATAGAAAATTAAGTTTCTAGCACAATCAATCATATTTATATAATTAGAAACAAAAGGTGGAAACACATTAAAACAAAATTAATTAGTAGTTGCATACAAGTCTACAACCAACATTTGATAGTTTTATCATGGGCAAATTGCATTAACTCCCCTGACTTTATCCATAATTACACTCAACCCTGAAGTATTGACTTAATTGCACAAACCTCCCATCTGACTGTTTACCATTAGTCAGTAATAGTTAACACAAAAAGTCCTTAATGCCCTTAGTATTTATTTTTATTATTCAACAACTATCTATGTAACTAATTAAAAACTTTATTTTTTTCTATTTCATTTTTAAACCTAATGCTTATTATATTTTATTACTCCTACAAAGCCATATCCTTTTGCAAATTCAGATAAGATCTTTTTTATGAATATGAATCCACTACATTTGCTTAATTTTGTGCAAAACATGGAATTATTTATCAAACCATTGCACCATATACACCTCAACAAAACAATGTAGCAAAGGAAAAAAAAAAAAGAACATTCAAAGATATAATCAATTATATGCTAAATAGTTTAGGGTTACCAAATAACTTATAGAATGAGGCATTACTTACTGCTAATCATATTTTGAATAGAATTCCATTAAAAAATACTAACAAGACTCCATATGAAGTATGAAAACATTGGATTCCTACCCATAAAACTTTGAAAGTGTGGGGTAGCTAAGGTCCAAATCTCTTTACTTAAAAAGAACTAATTTTGGACAAATCACTATTGATCATGTGTTTATAAGGTTTGTTAATTCTAGTGCTGCATATAGATTCTTAGTTTTTTAAATTAGAAGTAGTTGATTTTCATGTTAACACTATAATTGAATTTGCTGATGCTGAATTCTTTGAAGGAATATTTCCTTACAAAGATGATCAGTCCGGTTCATCATACAAAAAGATCTATAGTGATAGTCATGATGAATCATTTACTTTTGGTAATCAAGATCAAAATCTGGAACCAAAAAGAGGAAAAAGGACAAAAATTCTAAAGAACTTTGGTCCAAACTTTATTAACTTCATGATTGAAGTAGAACCATAAACTTATAAAGAAGCAATGTCTTCAATTGAGGTTCCTTTGTGAAGGAAGCTATAAATAGTGAAACTGATTCCATTATTGTAGAACCATAATTTGGAATTGATTGATTTAGCTCCCAGTACAAAACCAATTGATTATAAATGAGGTTTTCAAAGGAAAAATTAAAGCTGATGGTACCATTGATAAGTATAAGGCATGATTAGTTACTAAAGGTTTTAAGCAAATAGAAGGATTGGGTTATTTCGAGACTTATTCTCCTATATCTTGAATAACATTAATAAAGAAGTTAATAGCAATAATATCCTATTCTCTTGTATCTCGAATAACATCAATAAGGATGTTAATAGTAATAGTTGCTATATAAAACATGAATATACATAAATGGATGCAAAATAGCTTTTCTAAATGGAGAATTAGATGAAGAAATATATATGGAACAACTTGAAGGCTTTGTGGTTAAAGGTCGAGAAAATACAGTTTGTAAGCTTGTAAAGTCCTTGCATGGACTTAAACAAACACCAAAGTAATGACATGAGAAGTTTAATCATACAGTGCTAACACATGGTTTAAATATTAATCAATGTGACAAATATATTTAAATTAATAACATGAAAAATTCATATGTGTTGGTGTGTTTGTATATTGATGACAAGCTAATTCTTGGAACTAGTAAAGATGCCATAATTCTACTAAAATGATGTTGAATTCTAGTTTTGACATGAAATATATGGATCAAGTGGATGTCATATTAGGAATTCAAATCAAAAGAAACAATAAGAGTTACATTCTTACCCAATCATACTATGTGAAAAAGAGACTGAGAGGTTTAATCAATTTGTTTGCAAACCTGTAATGACTCCTTTTGATGCAAATTGCAACTTAAAGAAAAATGCTGAAGATGCAATTTTACAATTGGAATATTCACAAGTGATTAGATGCCTAATGTATCAATGAATTCTATTAGGCTAGATATAGCTTACTTATTAAGCAAACATAGTAGATACACAAGCAATCCTTGTAAAGATCATTAGAAAACTTTTATTAGAGTGTTAAGATACTTGAAGTATACTTTAACTTATGGATTGACTTACACAAGATATCCAAAAGTGTTAGAAGGGTACAGTGATGCTAATTTGATTGTTGATAGCATAGAAATCAAATCAACTAGTGGATATATGTTTACATTAGATAGAGTGATAATATCTTAGAAGTCTTCAAAACAAACGTGTTTAACACATTCTACTATGGAATCTGAATTCATAGCAGTTGATAAAATTGTTGAAGAAATAGGATGGTTAAGGAATTTTTTTGAAAGACATTTCAGTTTGGCTTAAGCTAGTGACTGCAATGTGTAAACATTGTAATAGTATGATAGCTCAAGCAAAAGCTAAAAATAGTATGTAAAAGGGTAAGTTAAGGCATATTAGGCGACGCCATAACAAAATTAAGCAATTGCTCTCAAATGGAGTAATATCCATTCATTATGTCAAGTCTAAGGATAACATAACGGATCCTTTGACAAAGGGCCTACCAAGAGAGCAAATAAAACTTACATCGAGGGAAATGAGTTTAAAGCCAACTAATGAGTTGAACCAGATGAAAACCTAATGATGGCTAATTTCTAGGTGCGCACCGAATTCACAACACACACACAAGAAACCCGTGCAAGTATACACGGTCCATAAGTAATACAATGATGAGTAAGATATCGTTCCCACGGAGATTGGGCCAACTTGTCAACTACTAAAATTATTTCAAAACTAATCTATTCAAACTACCGAAAATAAGAAATGAACTTACGAACACTAAACTAAAATTAACAACTAAAAATAAAGAACAAAACTAATGGGTTAGGAGCTCTAGGATTGTAACTTCACCTCACTAATTCACCCAACCTAATCATCTATCATTTTCACTCTATCTCCATCTAATCTTCAATCGAGTAATGCCTAATTTATCCACTCGCCTTTTCCGATAGTCTAGTGGACATGCTCAAACTCACCTAACCCACTATATTCCTGTATGGATCAACTAATTTGAGTTCATTAAGTTTAGATTACTTAATAATGATTGCACAAGCAATATAAGTATATTCCTATCTCATACTACTCATGTCACTTTAATTGGGGTCTAAACACATATATTCCTTTTCCAAGTTCAATATGGTTACTAAATCTCTTAATTAGTGATCAATTAACTTCGGAGCATTAAGCACAATTAAAGTAAAAGATTATAATGGAGAAATCAAGTTTCAAAGATAAATGATAAATCAAGCTACATAGTTTGGTTACATTACAACCCTAGACAATAAATTAGTTCATGAATATAAACGGAAAAATAACCATGCAATGCACTATCAATATATTTCAATAATAAACACAAATAAAAGAGAGAAAGTAAAGCTTATGGGGTTGGTGTGAAGCTTGCTCCTTTCCAAGAGTGCCTTTCCTTCCTTTTCAAGTTAGAATTTCCTTCCTAGTTCTTCTCCTTGTTGAATGGTGCAAAGATGGAATGATTTTGCTCCCTTAGCTTGGAAATGGTGGAACTTTGTTGTTGAAGCCCTCTGGGCTGCTCCCTCTGGTCCTCTCTTTTTTCTCAGCATTTACTGGCATATTTATAGCTCTTCCAAAGCTAAAGCATGAAAATAGGTGTGAAAGATCGAAAATAGCCCCTTGAAATTTCCTCCCACCTCGCTTGGATGAGCACCTAAAGAGGCACAAATGAATGGGTTGAGCGCGTTCAAAGGTGCGCTTGGCTGTAATACCGTGCGCACGTTGGCGCGCTTGTGGATTGAGAACGTGCGCAAATGCACGCTAAGTGGCTGGGCAGCGAGCGCGAAGGTGCGCACAAGATTTTACTACCCCTAAGGGAACGCACCTAGTTGCGTGCTGGGTGATAGGGAAGCGAGCACGTTAGCGCGCTTTTGGCAGTGAAGTAGCGCTTAGTTGTGCGCTGGCCTGGCTTCGAGTATGGCATTGAGCGTGCTTAAGGCAGTAGCTAGAGCTTAGCCGTGCTTTGAAAAGGTTAGTGAGCGTGGCATTGAGTGCGCTGCAGTAGCTGAGCCAAGGCTTGATGATGCCTTAATCAAGTTTTTCGCTTCAAATTGGTTCGATTATATCCATGTCATCAAGCACACCATTTCTGAACTTAATTCCTGAAACAAGCTCACAACCACATTAAACAAGCCAACATTTACTCAAAGATCAAGCAAAAGACTCAAATTTGGAGGTGAAAATCAAATATCGAAATGGTGTGATCACCTAACCTACTTGATTAGAGATCTCATAGCCTAGGTTTAGTAAGAGTCAAAGATGAACATATAACTTAACTCATTCCTATGATAACTAGTGTGTTGCATGATGAGATAAAGGATATGCAATGCATTTTCTTGACATTATATTATCAGTTTAAAGAATTTAAGGTGTCACTTTAATGGCAGTAAATGTGGAAGAATGAATGTATGGCTAAGTTCTCTATAACTACCATGAATATTGGAATTTGTTCAAGACCAAAACGAACAAAAACGAATGAACCAAAGTGTAAAGAAAGAAAAGTATCATGTGTGAAGCATACTGTCTTGATACACTATAAAGATGAATAGTTTAAGATCGTTATATCCAATACAGTTGTCAAGTGAATCTGACGCGACCCGATCCAGATACCTCTAGCTCTAATCCGGTAGGTCATGCTAAGATCGTTATATCCAGTACGTCATCAAGTGAATCTGACGTGACCCAATCCAGATACCTCTAGCTCTAATCCAGTAGGTCACGCGCGGGCACCCTAAGGGATCCCTCTTAGACCCGACTCGTAGGATTAAGTGAAACCCGTGGAGCGAACCATAAACTTTCTAATACTTTCTAAAATATTGTTAGGTTGATTTTCTTTAAAAACTGAAAATGCGTAAGAATTTTTTTCGATTTTTTTAAACTTATTTTCTAACAAAATTTCGGCAACATAATGGTTGCATTTTCGACTTTCTAGAAAAACCTATTTTCAAAAATTCAACACTTCGACTATTTTTCAGCACCAACCCAACTTCTGATTGTCTGTAGACCTTAATCATGCATTTAATTTCCAAATTAAATTCGATAAAATCCAGACACAATTTAATAAACCATATTTAAATAAAGAACAATTTAAAAACATTTACGAACAAATAAATTCAAATTACAAATTATTTATACAATTCAAATGAGATTTACATGTAAATAATTGATGCAAAATAATTTGCTCACGATGGCGTCGAGTCGCGCTGCCTCGTCCGTTGGAAGTGATACTACTTCTCGGCTACCTACTGAGAGTACTTGATGAGGTTTTTTTTTTTTTTTTTTTTTTTTTGTATAAAATAGAAAAATAATGAGCTAGAAGCTCAGTTAGTGATAAATTTGTCTTTAGTTTAGAAATTTGGTTTTTAAGCGTCATCCTCGGAAAACGTTTGAAAACAAATCTTTATTTTTTTAAACATTTCAAGCTTCAATTCTTAAACTCAATTTAACAAGAGAATTTATATATAAATGCAAGCATGCGTTTAAAATTCAAAACTCGTAACTTAAATCATATATAGCTTGAATAAATATCACAAAATTTCATTCTCTTTCAAATTTACTTTTCTTTCAAAGCTCTTTCTCGATATTTTTAAAAAATACCATAGTATCCCTAACTTTGGGGTCCCATGGCCTCTGTATGAGGAATAATCCAACGTAGAGGACCAACCATGACAGCTCTGAGAGATCTCGCGGCTATGTGCGGAATTTCCCAGCACTAACCATAACACGCGAAACACCACCCCACATCAGCAATGACGACTCAACTGACAGACTCGGACACTTGTCCTTCCAGGTTAGTGACTCATCTCTCCTTAGGACTGTACCAACTGATGTGGGATAGACCTGCCAGATCTAATCTTAACTAAAAATCTCTGAGGGTATACTAATGGTTTTGAAAATACTTTTATTTTCTTTTCTCAATTCAAACTGGAAAACTTATTTTTTTGAAATTTCATTTCAACAATCACATAATATGTGTATAAATCGAAATTTTTATTCAAGCTGTAATTCATGCGCATATCAATGCATTTAAAAGAGATTAAAGCAAGCAATTACTTATCAAATCAAATTTAATAATTTGAAATACTTTTAAAATCTTTAAATAAAACTCACTCATAAAAATGGATAACTACAAATGGCGCGTACGGAGCCCCTACTCCTCTCGCCTCGATCCTCACACGTTCTCATCACCTACACAACATATGGATGCATAAATTTATGTTCGCATCAACTTCTGGAAACTCGAAATGACTAAAATTACACGATCGCCCATAAGTGACCCTTTTTACGTGTAAACCTCCCGTTTGGTTTCTTTATTGATTCTAGGGTTTCGAACTCCGTTTTCTTCGCCCGGAACCTATTTATTATCACCTAGGGGTATTCTGGCACTAACGGAATCGTATTTGGAGACCCCAAACTGAAAATCGTCCGCTTTTGACCCCTTTAGGTCGAACACTATTCATAGCCCTATTCAGGGCTTTTCTTTGTTTCGCTTTTGCTCCGAACACCTTCCCAACTCATCGTCTAGTTGGTACAAGTGTCGATATGAAAGGAAACGGTTATCGGTAAGCGTTTGAGGCTAAAAACGCGTTGTTTTCGCTACTAATTTTGGGCATTTTCTTGGTTTTGATATCTAATTTTAGTCTTTGACTTTTAATAACTTCAACACACCTAATTAAACTAGTTAGGGTTATCAAAACTCTCAACGGACGCGCTATGGGTCAATTTACGGAATCATCCTTCAAGCTAGTTTAGTTGACGTTTTGATTTCTCTTTCAATTCTTGATATTTTCTTGGTTTCCTAGGCTTCCAATAAACATCAATTCACTTAGTTTTTAACTCATTTTTACTCATTAAAAACCAACAAACAAATCATAACAAAACCCATATCAAAATCAACTCAATCACGAACAAAATCATCAACAAAAACACTTTCAAAACTTAAACAACTTACCTTTTTTTTTTTTCCTCACGAAATCATCCTCTTCCTCTTCGTGTTGACCTTGGTTTTGGACTGGTTTGCGGCTGTTTTGGACTGGGTTTTGGGCTAACTTCCTCCTCATTCTTCTCCTCCGTTCGAGCTCCTGCTTCCTCGGTCGGATCTCCCTTCTTCTTCCTCGATCTACTGCCTCTGTTTTGGTTCAGCTTCGATCGTGTTTCTACACTTTTTTGGTGAGGTTACGGCTGGACTTACGGCGGGTTCAAGCTGGGTTTGCGTCGGTCTCTTCTCCTCCTTCTCTTCTCTTCCTCTCTCGCTCTCTCCCTCTCAATCTGCTTCATTCTGCCATCGATTTTGCGTGTTGGTTTGTGCGTGGCAAGGTCTAGTTCTTTCATGTTTTGTAGTTGGATTGGCTAGGTCGGCATCGAGTTCGGATGGTGGTCGGAACAACTCATCGTCCTCTTCTTCTTTTTCTTTTTCTTTTTTTTTTCTTCTTTCAGCTTCGTGCGATAGTCTCTGGTTCTCGATCAGCTGACTATTTTTAGCTTTATTTTGTGCTTCAATTACCTTTTTGCTTCATGTTTTCCTCCACAAATAACTTCAATAATTCCGATCACGTCCTGAGAAAATTTCGTTCTCATCCCTTTAACTTTTAACTAAATTTTAGTTTGACCATAATTATCAAATCTTATTTTCAATTTAGTCCATTGTCACATTAAATAATTACTAATTTCGTTCACCATTTTACCATTCCGTTTAATCTCCAATTGTGTTTAAATCAATCTCTAAGGGTTTCCTATAACCTTAGGTGCTTCCATTGACCATTTAGGGTCTTTAATAGTTACTTAGGGACTATTACTGAGAATTTCGTAAAATTAAAAATAAAGGGTTTATAGAATCTGACATATATTCACTAGGGTAAGTTCAAGCTTAAATACACATGACCCGATGCATATACATTAAACTCATTTACATACATGTGCATATTAGATGTTATGTTCTAATTTTCAATTCAAATGTGGGATATTGTTAAAAGTTTTGAATTGTTAAAAGTTTTTTTTTTTTTTTTTTTTTTTTTTTTTTTTAATTTGAAGTTTAAAAGTTGCACCTCTTTACTTAAGAGTTTCACTTTTTCACCTTTAATTTTGAATTTGAAGAGTTGCACCTTTTTACTTAAGAATTGCCCTTTTCACTAAAGAGTTACATCTTTTCATGTGATGTATCTTAAAAAAAAAATAAGACATATAATTGAAGGACATCAATGTATTTATAGATAGGAATGGTCATTTTTCATGAAATCATCCTCTCATCCATTAAATTCTCTACATTTTCTTCTCCCTCTTCCTACATAGAAAATCTATACACTATGGTTAAAAGTAGAATGTTGGTTTCAATGTTAAGAATCAATACTAAAGATTGTTGAATCTTGAGAGAATCATAAAAAAACTTCAAGCATAGAGAATGATGAAAATTTATCTTTAGGAATTGAAAACTATTGCAAACTTCAAATCTCCTTCATTAGTTTTAAAATCAGTATTTTATACTGCTCTTGTTTCTATTTTCATATAATTCTTGATCTTGTTAATAGTTGTTGTTAGGAATAATTCTATTTTTCTCCCTATAGTTTGACATAATATCAAAATTCCCTAATATTTTTTAGAATTGTTAATATACCCCTTATCAACTTATGAAATAGATCAAATAACATTTTAGTTCATAAAAACATCAAAAAAAACCCTTTGTCGGTAAAGTTAACTTTGAAAATCAAAGTTTGACCTGTTAATGTGGAAGGACAAAACTATAGGGACACTTTGATCATTTCGGTCATTTCAATAACAATAGTAATGGTACGGGGTAAAATGAGATTCCTAAAAAATAAAGGAGGTAATTAGTGAATATATCGAACTACCAGAGGAAAAGTGGGATCACCCCTTGTTGTTATTGTTCTATTATTGTTATAATATTGATTTTATCCATACATACATACATACATACATACATATATATATACATATATATATTTGCTGACTTTACACATCTATATTATACATTGAGTTACTGACACTTTCACATTCAGCATAAATTATAGGCTGATTTATATCTCACCAGCTTGTGGTTTTTCAACTTTTAGCTTTGTTTGCTTATGATTTTTTATTATAATGGTGGGAGCCCTTCGCCATGTGAGGAATTTTTAATCTACATTTTATTTTATTTTATTTTTTCGGTTTTCTAGTTGGATTTTCTTTTCAAAGAAAAATTTTGTGACGACTTTCTTTTTCTTATTTAATTTCTCCATTTCTTATATTTTTAAAAAAATGGAATAAAATAAAATTGTACTAGCTAAGTTCTCCATTTCTTATATTTTCTTATGGGAATGAATATCCAACCAGGTTCTCTAAAGCTGCCATGAATATAAGTATTTGTTAAGAACCAAAACGAATAAAAACAATTGAACCAAATTGTAAAGAAAGAAATGTATCATGTGTGAAGCATATTGCCTTGATACACTATAAAGATGAATAGTTCAAAATCGTTATATCCACTATGTCATCAAGTGAATTTGATATGGCTTCACTAAGGTAAGTTTAAGTTTAAATACACATCACCAAACACATATATATTAAACTCATTAGCATACATATGCATATTAGGTGTTATGTTCTAATTTTCAATTCAAGTGTGGGGTATTGTTGAAAGTTTTGAATTGAAAAAACTTATAAGGTTTTTAAATTTGAAGTTGAAAAGTAGCATCTTTTCACTTAAGAGTTGCACCTTTTCAACGTTAATTTTGAATTTGAAGAGTTGCACTTTTTCACTTAAAATTGCACATTTTCACTAAACAGTTGCACCTCTTCACTTGATCTCTCTTAAAAAAAAAAAAAAACGAAATATACTCAAAGGACATCAATGTATTTATAAATAAAAGTGGTCATCTATCATAAAATCATCCTCTCATCCATTAAATTCTCTACATTTTCTTATCAATCTTTCTACACAAAAAACTCTAGTTAAGATAGAATATTGGTTCCAATGTGAAAACTCTAGTTAAGATAGAGTTATCTTAGCATTTTCATGCATTTACTTTAGCTTTGTTCTAGAGATTTTTAATAAAATTTTATTCTATTTATTTAATTTTTGGGTTTAAATATTTCAAACATAAAAATCGGTCAAAATAGAGCTAAAAATGGAAAAGCCGCAATTTGTGATCAATTTTTAGCATTTATGGAGACTGATTTGGAGAAAGTTGTCAACATGAAAGTTATAGCCCTTTGTCTTGCCTTTCCAACGCATCAACAATTGTGCAATTTCGATATTGAACGCAAAATATATGATGAAAATGCCGAAATAGGTACCAATCACCCCAAGAGTAGCGTACCGGGTCGAGTTTTGCAAATTGCGTTTTTCTACATCAAATTTTCAAGAGTTTTCACTTGCTTTTGAAGCCTAAAACCTAGACACTATAAAGAGAACATTTAAGGCTGATTTTAGTCACTTTTTGGCAGCTAAAGGCAAGGAAGAACATTGGAGAACGGAGAGATCAAGATTCAAAATCAAAATTCAGAGTTCTTTTCCTTTCTCTTTACTTCTTTTTTTTTTTTTTTTTTTGGGAAACGATCCTTTCTCTTGGTGTTGAAAACTATAAATTGTGTTTCTTTAACTTTTATCATGAACTAGTCTTCTTCTCTAGGGCCATGATGTAGCCCTCACAAATATTCTATGTCAAATTTTTTATTATTGAATTTAATATTTCTTGTTTCATTTGTTGTGTTTAATTCAATCTTTTGGTTTATGTTATTGTTTGATCACCAATATTATAAATTTGAATTAATTTTAGGAGACATGGTTATGGCAAACAACATATACTAAACCATGAGATAGCTCTCTTAAATGAATGATTAACAAATAAATGATTATGGTAGACAACATATGCTAAACTTTTCTATTTGGTTCATTTAATGTTCTTTATATCATAATGGATTTTTAATCATTAACTATACTAGACAACATAGGTAATTGGTTGATTGAAGATACTTGGTTTAAACCTGGACAACAAATAGTAATAACCATATATTTGTAAAATCTGAAATTTCATGAATAGTATTTTTGGAGGAATAATATTTTCGGGTAAATAGTATCTGTGTGAATAGTAATTTTTTTGGAAAGTAGACCCTATAAATCAAAAGCTTCGGAATGAGTATTAGAGTTTGATGAAACAGAAATGAAGTGAAAATGAGTTTGTTTGAATAGTTTTCAATGGTTCCGAAAGTTATATACAAAAATGCCCTTACGGACGGAAATATGGATATTATCAATCAAAACTCTGTTTGAATTTTTCGAAGCACGTGATTGAGTGTTAGGGCACCTAATTAGAGTGTTATATGGTTAATTTGATGATTAGGTGACCATGGAATATTTTTATAAATTATTTATAGGTAAAAGGAAATAATTCGGAATCTGATCGGAAATTTGGAAGGATTTATGAAAATTTTTAAAAATTTAGAGAAGTTTCATTTAAGTTTCTAAAATGCTTCATTTTAGAAACTTAAATGACACTTCTGAAGGAAATTCAAATTGAAAGGGAATCAATTCAGAAATTACCGGAAACGATTTAGTGATTTACGAAGAGCAAAAAAAGGGCATAGAATGACTTTTAAGAGTCACCGAGATTACTAGGAGTATGTAGGAAGTCCGAATATAGGTCCTGGAGAATTTTGATAAAATTTCGAAAAAGTCCCGAAAAAGTCGAATTCGGGCGTTCTGAAAAAATTGAAACCAAAGAGATAAGAATAAAGGGTGATGTGGCAAGGAAATGATAAACATGAGGGGTGTGTGGTGGATAAAGTGACACATGACACAATAGAGACCAAGTAAGTGTAAAGTAAGGGGTAGAAAATAAAATTTTAAAATTTTAAAGGGTAAAAATTATAATTTAGAGGGATAAGTATGTAAAATTACAATGAATAAAATGAAGAGGCTGAAGAAGTTGTGCAAACCAGAAAAGAAAGAAAAGAAAAGAAGAAGAAAAAAAAGAAAGAAGAAGAAACCGTAGAGAGAAAGGAAGAGAGAGGAAGATCAAGCAATTTTTTTGTGATTTTGAGGACAATCTTGAAGGATACACACTAAGTGAAGATAGAGGAAGAAGATTAAAGGAGAAAGCAAGGAAGAGAATAGGTAAGTGAAGTTGTTTTAATAATAATTAAATGGGTTTTTATGGTTTGATGATATTTTGAGTTATTGATGGAATTTTTGACATGAATAGAGGTTGATTATCTTCAAATCAAGCTTGAGAGTGGAAGGAAGTTTAGAGCAAGAGTTGGTCAAGGTTGTTAGTGAGGTACAAGTTAGGGTTTTGATGATTTATGAAAATAAGTTTAATTTAATTGATTATTTTTGATGTATTTAGAGGTTAATGACACTCAAATTGAACTTGAAAGTGAAAGGAAACTTAAAATTCATATGGATCAGGAGAATTAGAGAGATAAAGTTTAGGGTTTCATGGTATAATGTTATGAAATTTAACTGATTTTGATTTTAGGACTTTAGGTGATTATTTGGTGATTAAATGAAGCATTTGGGTGTGATTATTGAATTTAGAATGAAGAGAATGCATGAGTTGTGTATATATTAGTATGTGAACAAAGTCATAATTTAGTGTCATTTTTCTAATTGAGTGCAATTGGTTAGTTGGTTGATTTTGAATGATTATAGAAGAATTTTAGATGAAATTGATATGATTATAATTGAAGAAAATAAAGAGAATGAATAGTTGGGTTATATAATACTAAGTGGTCAATATGAGAACTATGGTGTAATTGAATTATTTTGATGCATGGTTGAGTTTATATGAGATTTTATATTAGCTTGAGATGATTTGTTAGAAGAGAAATCAAATGTATGATGAATAAGGTTGTATATTAGTATATGGCCAAGTTATGTATATGCATCTGTTGGGTTGGTTTTGATGCTTGAATGAGTTGTATGATGTGTTTGATATGAAATGGAAGTGATTGGAATCAAAAGAATTAAAGAAAATGAATGATTTGGTGTGAGTTTGAATTTTTATTAATATAAGGGTGAATATATTTTTAATTGAATCCATAGAGTTAATGATGTTAAGTGGTGTTTTTGTGTGATTTATGGTGAACAAAAATCAATGGAATGAAAATAAATGAAATTCGTTGAGGTTAGTGTGAAAGTGATTAATTGTATGGAAAATGAAATTCTAATAGAATAGGGTGTATTTGTGTATTGGGTTGATATGAAGATGGTTGTTGTGGTTTTGTGACATTTCAAATGAAGTTGAAAGTATGTCAAGTATATGGAAACTATGGTGCATGACTTGTTGAAATTGTATTGAGTGTTAGTTGATGTTGTTAGGGTTTGTGCCCTAAGAGCTTGTATTTTCGTAAACATTTAAATAAATAATAAATAAATAAAATTTATTTTATTTAAATTAATGTGCATTTATGAAATGTTTGCTTCATACGAATATCATGTAACATCCATGATTAATTAAGTATGTAAGTGTTATATACAAGAGGATTTAGTTTGAGATTAGTAATCTAAAGAGTCCGTAGAAAGCAAACAAAACTGGGTATTTTATTTGTGGTAAATCTACAGCCGCGGTCTATTTCGTATTTGATATGATGATCTTATCCGGGATTGTTCATATGGCGATATGAAAATGGAGGCACTTATATCATAGAGATTATATAGGACTGGACCACGATAAAATGAATTTCATATTAATATCCGTTAAACAAAGAAATTCTTATTTATCGACTAGATGATCATATATGGATTGATCTTAATCCTGAGTGTTTAATAGACTCCTATTTGTTGGGTCATGTCTTTTGATTTACATGGGTGAGACTGTTATAGATTTATGGTCAATAAGCTTCGTACTTTGGAGATGTGATTTAATAAGTGGCTGAGAACATTTTACACAATAGTGGAATCCACTCATTCTTTAAAAAGTAGATGAGTAGTTCTCTTAAGTGTTGATTCAAGTCTTGAACAATAAGAGTGCTCAACTTTCTTTTTACGAGTAAACGAAAAGATAAATTCATAAATTGTTATGAATATATTGTTCATTAGAAAATCAATGATACTTAATGGAACAAGATATAATTAGAGAGGTATAACGGATTTTAATAACCTAGCTCTTATTATGAACTACTTGTGGAGGATCGAACCATATGAAATGATTAAATCGATGGACACTGAAAATTCAGATTGTGTAAAACATCTACAATTTTGAGAGTGCAACCTTAAGTTTTTAGTGGATTAACTCTAAGGTTAATAATAGTGAATTATTAATTAAAAAGTTTAATTAATAATTCCGATATTATTGGAGCTCAAATTGTAGGTCCATTTGATCCCCTTGCTAGGTCACAATCATATAAAGAAATAAGTTGAAGAATATAATTGGATTGTTCGATTATTGGTGTACATATAAATTTATGTACATGTTCATAAATTATTTAAATAATTTGATTATTTAAATATTTATAATTATTTAATTAATGGTTAATTATTTAATTATTTGTAGAGGTCATGGGTTCAATTATAAATGATGTCATTAAATTAATTATGATTTAGAATCATTTAATTTAATGAAAAATCATTTAATTAATTAATGGAAATAATAATTTTAATTGGAATAAGATTCCATTTAAATTATATTAAAAGAGTTTTAATTTAATAGGAATAAGAGTCCATATTAAATTAAAAGAATAGAATTCTAACCCAATAAAGAATTTGATTCCATATTGGATATAAATTAAGTCTTTCAATTTAAATAGGAATTTGAATTCTTTGTTAAATAGGAAGAGCCCTAGTTTACCAATATAAAAATAATGTTTTATGATTGGTAATGACGGTGGTAAAGAGAATTTTTGGTTACTTAAACAAAAAATTTCCATTGATTAAAAATCACCAAATAACTATCTACTTCAAAAGGATCTTCAAAAAGATTATGCTTACACACAGTTTCTTTTGTAAGAGTTATAGTAAGGAAGATCAAAAGGTGAAAAATCTGCGAATCAAAAGGGATCAATTTAATCTTCATGCAATGTAAGATTCGATCTTATTAATTTAATTATTGAATCTTTATTACTAGCATCAATCGGGCATGTTTTGTTTGAAAATTTTTTAAATACACGTTTCCGCATTCGAGTTATAATGAATTTTTCCCTTCAATTGGTATCAGAGTAGACACAAATTATTGTTTAATAATTGATTCAATAATGATTGAATTTTTCTTTTGATTAAGATTCTTTGTATGTCATAGAGTAGGTACAAATTATTGTTTGATGTGCATATTTTATATTCATGTTTGATGAATTGAGTTTGCATGGATTGATCGTTAATTGTATGGTTCTTTGGCTAATTTAATTTGATTAATTTGTAAGCCGTTTGTGACGATTTAATTTCCATTGTAATTATAGTTTTAGGTTTAATTAATTTTACTCAAGATTGCAGCGTGAAGAATGGTGCCAAAACAGCTGAAATTCTGGGCAGTTGCAGATGTGTAATTGACGCTGTGCATGTGACTGGTTATGAACCAGCTTGGTGCGCTCAAATAGTGTGTGAACGACTCAAAATTGCTTCAAGTTTACATGGTTTGATTAGTGTAAAAGTTTGCCAAAATTTGCACATAGTAGTGTGTGACACATGTGTTAGGCATTGTGCCCTAAGAGCTTGTAATTTGTAAACGTTTAAATAAATTATAAATAAATAAAGTTTATTTTATTCAAATTAATGTGCATTTATGAAATGTTTACTTCATACGAATATCATGTAACATCCATGATTACTTATGTAGTCTCAAACTAAGTATATAAGTGTTATGTACAAGAGGATTTAGTTTGAGATTAGTAATCGAAAGAGTCCGTAGAAAGCAAACAAAGCTGGGTACTTTGTTTGTGGTAAATCTACAGCTGCGGTCCATTTCGTATTTGATACGATGATCTTATCCGGGATTGTTCATATGGTGATATGAAAATGAAGGCACTTATATAATAGAGATTATATAGGACTGGACTACGATAAAATGAATTTCTTATTAATATCCGTTAAATAAAGAAATTCTTATTTATCGACTAGATGATCATATATGGATTGATCTTAATCCTGAGTGTTTAATGGACTCCTATTTGTTAGGTCATGTCTTTTGATTTACATGAGTGAGACCGTTATAGATTTACGGTCAATACGCTTCGTACTTTGGAGATGTGATTTAATAAGTGGCTGGGAACATTCTACACAATAGTGAAATCCACTATTTCTTGCAAGAAGGAGATGAGTAGTTCCCTTAAGTGTTGATTCGGGTCTTGAACAATAAGAGTGCTCAACTTTCTGTTTACGAGTAAACGGAAAGACAAATTTATAAGTTGTTATGGATATATTGTTCATTAGAGAATTAATTGTACTTAATGGGACAATATATAATTAGAGAGGTATAAGGGATTTTAATAATCTTGCTCTAATTATGAACTACTCGTAGGAGGATCGAATCATATGAAATGATTAAATCGATGGACACTGAAAATTCAGATTGTGTAAAACATCTACAATTTTGAGAGTGCAACCTTAAGTTTTTAGTGGAGTAACTCTAAGGTTAATAATAGTGAATTATTAATTAAAGATTTTAATTAATAATTCCGATATTATTGGAGCTCAAATTGTAGGTTCAGTTAGGTCCCCTTGCTAGCTCACAACCACATAAAGAAACAAGTTGAAGAATATAATTGGATTATCTGATTATTGGTGTACATATAAATTTATATACATGTTCATAAATTATTTAAATAATTTGATTATTTAAATATTTATAATTATTTAATTAATGGTTAATTATTTAATTATTTGTAGAGGTCATGGGTTCAATTATAAATGATGTCATTAAATTAATTATGATTTAGAATCATTTAATTTAATGAAATAATCATTTAATTAATTAATGGAATAATAATTTTAATTGGAATAAGATTCCATTTAAATTATATTAAAAGAGTTTTAATTTAATGGGAATTAGATTCCATATTAGATTAAAAGAATAGAATTCTAATCCAATTAGGAATTTAATTCCATATTGGATATGAATTAAGTCTTTCAATTTTAATTGGAATTAAAATTCCTTGTTAAAATTGAAGAACCTTATTTTGCCATTATAAAAAGATGTTTTTATGATTGGTAGTAGTAGTGGTGGTAGGGAGAATTTTGGTTACTTGAATAAAAAATTTCATTGATTAAAAATCACCAAATAACCATCTACTTCAAAAGGATATTCAAAAAGATTGTGCCCACATACAGTTTCTTTTGTGAAGAGTCATAGAAAAGAAGATCAGGTGGTGAAGAATCTGCGAATCAAAAGGGATAAATTCAATCTTCATGCAAGGTAAGATTCAATCTTATTAATTTAACTATTGAATCGTTATTACTAGCATCGATCTGGCTTGCTTTGTTTGAAACTTTTTAAAATTCACGTTTCCGCATTCGAATTAAAATCGAATTTTCCCTTCAACATGTGCACTGGGTGCACATGTTGCACACGATAGTGTGATGCAAACCTGTGCACAGGTGGCACCACACTAGGTGCACACAAAAAACACACCAAAAACAAAGTCTGGTGTGTTGTCTTCAAAGTGCAATTGTTGTTTTTGTCCATACATCATGCACAAAAGTGTATTTGCTCATGTGTATGACACATGGCAGTATCAAGGCAATGCACTGTACGTGTAATTGTTGTATTGTAAACAAAAACAGTGCATGTTTAATGTAGTTTGTGCAATGTAAACAAAAACAGTGCATGTTTGGGCATGCGACATTTGGCACAGTTAGTGATGCCTGTTTGTGCTTTTAACACTTGCAATCACTTGGATAATTTTTTATTGGGCCCTAAAATTATAAAATGAGCTCTAGCCAAATCCATTTGATGGAGATTTTTAATAATTAAATTGGATTTAATCATGAGCTCAAGAAAGCCCATCAAGACCATGAAGACCATGAAGTTCTTGAAGACTACAAATGAAGGCCAAGAAATACCTTGGTTAATTTTGTAATATCTAAAATTAGTTTTAGGTCGTTAAAACCAAAGAACCCAGTTAATTACATATTATTTATTTACATTGTTTATCATGTGATGATTGCATAATTTGTTGATAACATAATCATGCATAAAATATGTCATATAGAATAGAAAGTGCCTACTCGTTGCATTATAACATGACATACATACATGTATTATTATTTATTTTTTCTATTAAATAGTTTATTAGTTAAAATAGAGATAATAATACATTAAATACCAATTTCATAATTTGTTAGGATTTTAGTTGATAATCCTAGGCTCACAAATTAGAAATATATAATTAGTTTTAATGTGATTAAAATAAATATATTTCAAATAATTGGTATTTATAATTTGGATTAGTTTTTTAAAAATGGGTAATCTCACATTAAATCTAATCTTCATAATTAAAGAGTTTAGATTATATAGATTAGATCTTTCATAATAAATTAGATTTTTAAAAGTTAAAAATCTGGTAATTTATTAGGTGTTAATAGGATGATGATTCTAGTAACATACTGATTCCTAGTAACTTATGTTATACTTGTTAGTCGTTAATAATCTAAAATGATGACTAGGAATATTAAACAGAAAACCTTAATCCTAAAATAGTGAGTGGGAGAGAGATATATGACAATATATTCCACGGTCTTCATCGTTAGTTCAACACCATGAGATTTGAATGGCACCTCGAGACGACTTTGTTTTCGTCCCCCTAAGGGTGGTGTCCATTTGGGTCAATATCAAAGTTGACTTCCTAATGGATAGGATTTCTGGATGTATTTTGGGATTGACCTACCCTAAGGCTGGCAATTCTCAAGTTAAGTCCAAGAGATCTGAAATGATGGGCTACACTCATAAAGGAATAAATTAATTAGTTAGTTTATTCTTTGACCTAACTAAGTGATAGTCAGATAATATAGGAATAAGAGTTATTTTGTTATATTATTCGACTGAGATTTTCTCAATCTAACATACAAATATTTGACCAACCCTAAGGTGACATTTATTTGTGGCATGTTAGATTATTGTGGCATAGTAATTCTTTTTAGGGTATTTCTGATTCATTATTCATGTATCATGCATCATGTTTAATTTTATGCTAAAACTTATGATATTCATATGAAACAATTTTTGAATAAAATGTTTTGTTTATTTATTTCAACAATGTCATCACCTTTAATTACCATACTTGCCAATGATAAACTGAATGAGAATAACTATGTTAAATGGAAAAATAATATGAACGCCATTCTAGTATGTGAGGATCTAAAATTTGTCCTGACGGAGGAGTGTCCTCCTATGCCACCTGCAAATGCTACGCGTAATGTACGCGAAACCTACCAAAATTAGGTTAAGGCTGATGAAAAGGCTTGTTGCTACCTGTTAGCAAGAATGTCCGATGTGCTTGCTAAGAAGCAGGAGGCAATGACTACAGCATCTCACATGATGGAGTCATTACAAGGGATGTTTGGGCAACCTTCTGAGCAGTAGCGACATGAAGCTGTTTGTGGTGCTGTGATTGCTAAGATGAAGGAAGGGACATCAGTTCGAGAGCATGTCTTGAACATGATGACCTATTTTAATACAGCTGAAACTCATAGTGGAGTGATTGATGAGCCTAGCCAAGTGAGCATGATACTGCAAACTCTCCTAAAGAGTTTTATGTAGTTCAAGAGCAATTTTGTTATGAACAAACTGTAGTATAATATTACTCAATTGCTCAATGAACTCACTACTTATAAGTCTATGAATAAGGATAAGATTAAGTCTGGTGAAGCAAATGTTACTGAAACTTCCACTTCTAATAAGAAAAAGAGGAAAATGACCACTAAAGAGGCTAAGGCAAAGGCAAAGCCTAAGAAGTAGGCTACCCAAAAGAAGAAGCAAAAAAGCTCTAAGGCTTCCAAACCCAAAGGAAAATATTTTTATTGTGATGTGGAAGGACACTGGAAGAGGAACTGTCCAAAGTACCTCAAAGAGCTCAAGAACAAAAAGAAAATGAAAGGTAAATATGATTTACTTGTCATTGAATCTTGTTTAGTGGAGAATAATTTATTAACTTGGATAATTGATTCAGGAGCCACTAATCATGTTTGTTTTTCTTTACAGTTGATTGATCCTTGGAGGGAGCTTGATGAGGGCGAGTTTACCATGCGAGTTGGCACTGGGGATGTCATTTCAACTAGAGCAGTGAGAGAAGTTAGACTTCAATTTTCAAATAGTTTTTTTATTATTTTGAACAATGTTTATTATATTCCAAATTTTAAAAGAAATTTGATTTCGGTTTCTAGATTATTGGAACATAATTATTCAATTTCTTTTAGTAATAAAGATATTATTATTTCTAGAAATGGTTTGAATATTTGCTCCGGAATATTAAAAACAACATTTACATGTTAAGATCGTTAACGTGTAATTCACTACTCAATACTGAATTGTTTAAAGTTGAAAAACCTAAAGTAAAGAGACAAAAGATTTCTTCTAATGTTGATATCTATCTTTGGCATCTAAGACTTGATCATATTAATCTTGATAGAATAGATGGACTAGTGGACTAGTAAAGAGTGGAACTTTAAATGAGTTAAAGATCGACACTTTACCAGTTTGTGAATCCTATTTAGAAGGTAAAATGATTAAGAGACCTTTTAAGACAAAATGTTATAGAGCCAAAGGACCGCTAGAGCTTATACATTCGGATGTTTATGGTCCAAGTGAATGTTAAAAGCTAGAGGTGGTTATGAATATTTCGTCACTTTCATTGATGATTATTCTAGATATGGGTATGTTTACCTAATACAACTGAAAGTTTGAAACTTTTGAAAAGTTCAAAGAGTTTAAAGCTGAAGTTGAAAATCAATTAGGTAAAACATTGAAAGCTTTACGATCAGATCGTGAAGGAGAGTACCTTGATTCAAATTCAAGGATAACTTGATTGAGAATGAGATTATATCCCAACTCACGGCTCCTAGAACACCACAACAAAATGGTGTTGCAGAAAGGAGAAATCGTACCTTGTAGGATATGATGAGATCTATGATTAGTTTCTCATTTTTAAATACTTCTTTCTGAGGATATGCATTGCAAACTGCAGTATATATCTTGAATGTAGTCCTTTACAAGTCTTTTCCTAAAACACCTTTAGAGTTGTGGAATGGTCGCAAAGCCAGTTTGCAACATTTTCGCATATGGGGGTGTCCTACACATTTGCTAAAAAATAAGACTAGGAAGCTGGAACCACGTTCACAAGTTTGTCTATTTGCAGGCTACTCCAGAGAAACTAAAGGCGGATACTTTTATGATCTTCAAGATAACAAAGTAATTGTATCGACAGATGCTACGTTTCTTGAAGATAATTACATAAAAGAACATAAACCTCGAAGTAAGATTGTACTCGAGGAGTTATTATCTGGTTCGCGCAGTATCCAATCAACAATAGTTGTTGATAATGACATAGTTAAAACCACGTCTGAGTGTCAGACAGAAATCTATTAGAATTATCTACCACCTCGTCGTAGTGAAAGGGTTATTAGACCACCAATTCGCTACAGAAAAATCGAAAAGACACAAATTGCTATCTTTGATGAGTGTGTAGATGATCCATTGACATATCATGATGCAATGAAAGATTCTGATAAGGAAGAATGACTTAAAGCTATGAATCTCGAGATAGAGTCTATGTACTCAAACTCAGTCTAGGAACTTGTGGATCAACCAGATGGGGTAAAACCCATAGGTTGCAAATGGATCTATAAGAGGAAGAGAGGAGTGGATGGGAAGGTGGATACCTTCAAAGCTAGGCTAGTGGCGAAAGGTTATACTCAAAAAGAGGGAGTTGACTATGAAGAAACTTTCTCACCAGTAGCCATGCTTAAGTCCATTTGTATTCTTTTATCCATAGCTATATGTCTCGATTACGAGAAATGGCAAATGGATGTCCTGACTGCATTCTTGAATGACAATCTTGATGAAAGCATCTATATGATGCAACCAGAGGGATTCGTGATCTAAGGTCAAGAGCAAAAGGTTTGCAAGTTGCAAAGGTCTATTTATGGACTTAAGCAAGCTTCTCGATCTTGGAACATTAGATTTGATACTTCGATCAAGCCTTATGGTTTTGAGCAAAATGTCGATGAACCTTGTGTATACAAGTATCATCGGTAAGAAAGTGGTTTTCCTCATACTTTATGTCGATGATATTCTACTCATTGGGAATGATGTAGGAGCATTATCTGATGTAAAGAACTGGTTTGCTAACCAATTCCAAATGAAAGATTTAGGAGAGACTAGCTATGTTCTTGGGATTCAAATCATACGAGATTGTAAGAACAAACTGTTAACATTGTCTCAAGCATCATACATTGATAAGATCATTGTATGTTATTCGATGCAGAATTCTAAGAAAGGTTATTTACCTTCTCGGCATGGAGTTCACTTGTCTAAGGAACAATATCCTAAGACACCTCAAGAAGTTGAGGATATGAGACGAATTCCCAATGCCTCTGCAGTAGGCAGTCTCATATATGCTATGCTTATTAGGGTTTCTGCCCTAAGAGCTTTTAATATTGTAAACGGTTTTATAAATTTTAATAAAATATTCATTTCATTCAATTGATATCTTTTGCAAAATATATCATGAGAACATCCTTGATTACTGATGTAATTTCAAACTAAGTATATAAGTGTTATATACAGGTGGATTTAGTTTGAGATAAGTAATTTAAAGAGTCCGTAGAAAACAAGCGAAGCTGGGTACTTCATTTGTGGTAAATCTACAGTTGCGGTCCCTTTTGTATTTGATACGATAGTCTTATCCAAGACTGTTCATGTGGTGACATGGAAATGGAGGCACCTTATATAATAAAGATTATATAGGACTGAACCACGATAAATATAAGTCTCTAAATAATATCCGTTAATCTTAGAGATTTATATTTATCAACCAGATGATCATATATGAATTGATCTTAATTCTGAGTGTATTATGAACTCCTGCTTATTAAGTTATTTCCTTTGATTTACATGGGTGAGATCGGTGTAGATACCTAATCAATAACTTCGTACTTTGGGGATATGATTTAGTAAGTAGTTAGGAACATTCTATACAATAGTGGAATCCACTCTTTCTTGCGATAAGTAGAAAAGTAGTTCCCTTAAGGGTTGATTCAGGTCTTGAACAATAAGAGCGCTCAACTTTCTGTTTATATGTAAACAGAAAGATAAATTTATAAATTGTTATGAATATATTGTTCATTAGAGAATCAATGGTACTTAAGGATCAAGAAATAATTAGAGAGGTAAAACAGACATCTGACTTTGCTCTAATTATGAACTATTTGTAGAGGGTCAAATCATATGTAGTGATTAAATCAATGGACATTGAAAAATTTCAGATTATATAAAAACATCTACAATTTTGAGAGTGCAATCTAAAGTTTTTAGTGGAGTAACTTTAAGATTAATAATAGTGAATTATTTAATTAAAGAGTTTAATTAATAATTCCAATATTATTGGAGCTCAAAACTGTAGGTCCATCGGGTCCCCTTGATAGCTCATTTTACTATAAGAAACGTGTATATAGAATATTATAATTTGACCGTCCAATTACAGGTGTTAAATAAGTAACAAAAATTTGTGTTCACTTGGTATTTGAATAATACTGATTATTCAAATTATTTAATTATTCATTATGAATTAATAATTATTTAATTAATTTTATAAGAGGTCTTGAATCCAATTCTTAGTGACTTTGGTATAAATTAATTATGAATTAATTTATTAAAAGTTACAAGTTCTATTTCAAAATATAATATGAATTAATTTTGAATTGATTATATTATATGGGACAAAAGTTTAATTATAATAAGATTAGGGTCAATATTAATATTGATTAATTAAAACCCTAATTGTTTGCCTATAAAAAGAAAAAGTTTCTTTTCTACATTTAGGTTTTTGGTTGTTGTCTATGTTTTTGAGAAAAACTAAGAGAAAAGAAAAAGTTTTTTTCAACAAATACAAAGAACAAGAAATTTGTGTCTTTGTTCTTTGTATAACCAAAAATCAAACACTCACCTCTTATAATCATTCATTTAATTTGATTTTTTTTTTAGAAAGAAATCAAAAAGTAAGTGAGCACAATTCTATATAATTGTGCCCACTCACTTGTTTCTTGGTTTCGAGATATATCAAAGAAGGTAAGGTGGTGAGCAATCCACAGAGATCAATACAGAAGGTAAAAATCTGATTTTTATTTCTTTATATTATTTTATTTCATTGTTTTATGGATCTTGGATTCTTGAGTTTTTAAAAAAGTTTTTGAAACTTAATGTTCCGCAAAATTCTAAATTTTATGAAAAACAAATTGTTGATTTTTGTTTTTTTCAATCCATCAATTGGTATCAGAGCCAAGGTTTCAATAAAACAATGGATTTTTAAAATAATATGTTTGTATTGATTATGTATGTCAATAAGTAGGCACTATTATTTTGATTTGGTGATTGATGTGCATATTTTATATTCATGTTTGATGAATGGGATTGCATGGTATGATCGTTAATTGTATGGTTCTTTGGTTGTATTATTCGATTAATATGTAAGCCGTTGTGGCAAATTTTTATTCGATTAATATGTAAGCTGTTTGTGGCAATTTTTTTTTTCGTTGTAATTCAATAGTTTTAGGCTTTATTTTTTTCTGAAAATGTAAAGGTGAAGATTGATGTCAACGGGGTTGATTTGATGTGCCAGAATTATGATTCGAATCAGATTTTTTTTTTTATGTTAAAAATGGCAGGTTTTATTTAATTGTATTTAAAACTACCATTTCAAACATAATTAATTGTATTTAAATGGATAGTTAATGTGGCTGTTTTGAATGGTATAATTATGATTCGAAACGGAAAATTATTTTGAAAACGGCTGGTTTTATTTAATTGTGTTTAAAACTACCGTTTAAAATATAATTAATTGCATTAAAATGGATTTTTAATGCAGCTGTTTTGAATGGTATAATTATGATTTGAAACGGAAAATTACTTTGAAAACGGCTGGTTTTATTTAATAGTATTTAAAACAACCGTTTAAAATATAATTAACTGATTGAAATGGATTATTAAAGCGGCTGTTTTGAACTGGTCCAATAAGACATTTATTATGAATAAATGTATGCGCATTAGATGCGTTGCACATTAGATGTGCAAACAAACAAAATTATAAGCCCATGAAGACCTTGAAGATCTTGAAGACCATGAAGACTACAAGTGAAGGCCAAAGAATGTCTTGGTTAATTTTTGTAATATTAAAATTAGATGTAGATCGTTAAAACCAAAGAACCCGGTCATACACATGTTATTTATTTATTTATTTTTTATTTTCATGAGATGAATGGATAAATATATATAACATGTACATGCATTAAAAATATGTCATATAGAATCATGAAGTGCCTACTCACTACATTATAACATGACATGCATCATATGTATTATTTTTATTTTGCTATTAAAATTGTTTATTAGTATAAATAGAAAAATAATACATGGAATGCCTTTAAAATAATTTGAATTGATTTTAATAGAAAATCATAGGTTTAAAATTAGAAATTTGATTTCAATAAATTGGCATTCATAATGTGGATTAGATTTTAATTAGTTAAAATCGGATGATTTCATATTAATCTAGTCTTTATAATTTTGATTATTTTGATTAGATTTATAAATTGAATTAGATTTTTAAGTGTTAAAAATCCGGTAATTCATTAAATTAATAAATTAAATTAGATTTTTAAATGTTAAAAATCTGATAATTTATTAAGTGTTAAAAAGTTTCGAACTCTAATAACACACAAATTCTTAGTAATTTAGATTATCTTTTTAGCCGTTAATAATCTAAGACAATGACTAGGAAATTTTAATAGAAATCCCTAACCCTAAAAGAGTGAGTGGGAGAGGGATATATGACAATATATCCCACGGTCTCCATCATTAGTTCAACACCGTAAAACTTAAATGGCGCCTCGAGACGGCTTTGTTATCGTCCCCCTACGGATGGTGTCCATTTAGGTTGATCAAGGTTGACTTCCTAACGGATGGGAATTCTAGATGTATCTTGTGATTGACCTACCCTACGGCGGCAATTCTCGAGTTAAGTCTATGGACTCCGAAATGATGGGTTATACTCATAAAGGAAATAATTAATTGTTAATTATTTTTTCGGACCGAAAAATGGTAGTCAAATAATATATGAAAAAGAGTTTTCTGGTATATTATTTGATTGAGACAAACATACAAATATTTGACCTACCCTACGGCGGCACCTATTTGTGGCATGTTAGATTATCGTGGCATAATAATTAATTTTAGGGATTTTGATAATTCATTATTCGTGGATCATGCATTATGTTTAATTTTGTGCCAAAATTACATGATATTAAATTTTGTAAATTGATATTAAATGAATTCCATTTTATTTATTTTCAGCAATGGTATCTCCGTTGATTCCTATTCTTGCTAATGATAAACTTAACGGGGAAAATTATGTCAAATGGAAAAGTAATATGAACGCAGTCCTGGTCTGTGAGGACCTTAAGTTTGTCACGACTCAACCTTGTCCTCCTCAGCCAGCAGATAATGCTGGACGTACTGTGCACGAGGCCTATCAAAAATGGGTCACAGCTGATGAAAAGGCCTGCTGCTACTTGTTAGCAGGGATGTCCGAGGTGCTTGCTACCAAGCACGAGTCAATGACAATAGCAACTCAGATGCTAGAGTCATTACAGGGCATGTTTGGCCAACCTTCTGAGCAACAACGACACAAAACTATTTGTGCTGTGATGACTGCTAAGATGAAGGAAGGTACATCTATTCGAGAGCATGTTTTGAAAATTATGACCCACTTCAACACAACTGAAAGCCATGGAGGGGCAATAGATGAACGTAGCCAAGTGAGTATGATCTTGGAAACTCTTCCGAAGAGTTTCATGCAATTCAAGAGTAACTATGTTATGAACAAATTGACTTACTCACTTACTCAATTACTTAATGAGCTTACTACTTATGAGTCAATGAATAAAGATAAGAATAAGTCTGGTGAAACAAACGTTGCTGAGTCTTCTTCTTCTGCTAAAAACAAGACGAAGAGAAATACCAAAAAGGCTACAGCTAAGCCCAAAACACAAGCTACCAAGAAGAAGAACAAAAAGAGCACCAAGGCCATCAAGCCCAAAGGAAAATGTTTCCATTGTGGTGTGGATGGACATTGGAAGAGGAACTGTCCTAAGTACCTCAATGAGCTCAAAGAGAAGAAGATGAAAGGTAAATATGATTTACTAGTCATTGAATCTTGTTTAGTGGATGATGATTCATCCACTTGGATAATTGATTCAGGAGCCACTAGTTTGTTCTTCTTCGCAGTTGATTGACTCTTATAGGCAGCTTGGTGAGGGCGAGTTCAACATGCGAGTCGGGACTGGGGAAGTCGTTTCAGCAAAGGCAGTAGGAGAAGTTAGACTTCATTTTAATAATAATTGTTTTAATCATACTGAACAATGTTTATTTTATTCTAGGTTTTAAACGAAATTTGATTTCTGTATCCAAACTTTTGGAATTTAATTATTCTGTTTCTTTTTATAATAAATCAGTTATTATTTCTAGAAATGGTTTGAAAATTTGTTTAGGAAGACAAGAAAACAATTTATATGTGTTAAGATCGTTAATGCATAACCCACTGTTTAATACTAAAATGTTTAAGGTTGAAAAACCAAAAACAAAACGACAAAAGATTTCTCAAAATGATGACACATATCTTTGGCATCTAAGACTTGGTCATATTAACCTTGACAGATTAGATAGACTGGTAAAGAGCGGACATTTAAGTGAGTTAAAGATTGGCACTTTACCTATTTATGAATCATGTTTAGAAGGTAAAATGACCACAAGACCTTTTACTAGTAAAGGGGTTAGAGCTAAGGAACCACTAGAGCTTATACATTCGGACGTCTGCGGTCCTATGAATGTTAAAGCTAGAGGCGGTTATGAATATTTCGTCACCTTTATTGATGATTATTCTAGATATGGGTATGTTTACATGATGCAACGGAAGTCAGAAACTTTTGAAAAGTTCAAACAATTTCGAGCTGAAGTTGAAAATCAATTAGGTAAAACATTGAAAACTCTACGATCGGATCGTGGAGGTGAGTATCTCGATACAGAGTTCAAGGATTACTTACTTGAGCATGGGATTCTATCCCAACTGACTGCTCTTGGAAGACCCCAGCAGAACGGTGTTGCAGAAAGGAGAAATCTGACCCTTTTGAACATGATGAGATCTATGTGTAGTTTAGTCATCATTACCTAGTCCATTCTGGGGATACGCATTGCAAACTGCAATGTATATTTTGAATGTTGTACCATCTAAGTCAGTTCCTAAGACACCCTTGGAGTTGTGGAATGGCCGCAAAGCTAGTTTACGACATTTTCGCATTTGGGGTTGTCCAGCACATGTGCTGAAGAACAAAACTGGGAAGCTGGAACCACGTTCAAAAGTTTGCCTATTTGTAGGTTATCCTAGAGAGACTAGGGGCGACACTCTTTTATAGTCCTAAAGAAACAAAGTGTTTGTATCGACAAACGCTACGTTTCTTGAAGAGAACTATATGAGAGAGTACAAACCTCGAAGTAAAGTTGTACTAGATGAATTACTTCCTGGTTCGACCAATACCCCGTCAACAATAGTTGTTGACAAAGACATAATTTAGACCACGTCTGAACGTCAGATAAATTCTCATCAGAATCATCTACCACCTCGTCGTAGTAGAAGGGTTATTAGACTACCAGTCCACTACAGAAAGATCGGAGAGGCACAGATTGCTATCTCTGATGAAAGTGTAGATGATCCATTGACATACCATGATGCAATGGAGGATTCTGTTAAAGAAGAATGACTTAAAGCAATGAATCTCGAGATGAAGTCTATGTACTCCAACTCTGTCAGGGAACTTGTAGATCAACCAGATGGGATAAAACCCATAGGTTGCAAGTGGATCTACAAAAGGAAGAAATGAGTGGATGGAAAGGTAGAAACCTTTAAAGCTAGACTAGTGGCAAAGGGTTATACTCAGAAAGAGAGAGTTGACTATGAGGAAACTTTCTCGTTAGTAGCTATGCTTAAGTCCATTCAGATTCTTTCTCTCTATTGCTGCATATCTCGATTATGAGAATTGGCAAATGGACGTCAAGACTGCATTTTTGAATGGTAATCTTGATGAAAGTATCTATATAGTACAACCAGAGGGATTTGTATCCCAAGGTCAAGAGCAAAAGGTTTGCAAGTTGCAAAGGTCCATTTATGGACTTAAACAAGCATCTCGATCTTGGAACATAAGGTTTGATACTTCGATCAAGTCTTATGGTTTTGAGCAAAATATTGATGAGCCTAGTGTATACAAACGGATTATCAATAAGAAAGTGGTTTTCCTTGTACTTTATGTTGACGATATTCTACTTATTGGGAATGATATAGGAATATTATCAGATATAAAAAACTAGCTCGCTAGCCAATTCCAAATGAAAGATTTGGGAGAGGCCAGTTATGTCCTTGGAATCCAAATAATACGGGATCGTAAGAACAAACTGTTAGCGCAGTCTCAAGCATCATATATCGATAAGATTCTTATGTGATTTTCGATGCAGAACTCTAAGAAAGGTCATTTACCTTCTCGTCATGGAGTTTATTTGTCTAAGGAACAGTGTCCTAAGACACCTCAACAAATTGAGGATATGAGACGGATTCCCTATGCCTCTGCAGTAGCCAATCTCATGTATGCTATGTTATGCACGAGATCGGATATATGTTATTCGGTGGGAATAGTTAGTCGTTATCAATCTAATCCAGGATTTGATCATTGGGTGGCTGTAAAGCATATTCTCAAGTATCTTCGGAGAACGAGAATCTATATGCTAGTATATTCTGGAGAGGATTTGATCCCATTAGGATATACAAATTCTGATTTTCAGTCGGATAAAGATTCTAGGAAATCTACGTCCGAATCAGTATTTACCCTTGGTAGTGGAGCCATTACATAGAGGAGTATTAAGCAATCATGCATTGCCGACTCCACTATGGAAGTCGAATATGTAGCAGCTTGTGAAGCAGCTAAAGAAGCGGTATGACTACGTAAATTCTTGGTTAATCTGGAAGTTGTTCCACACATGGATAAACCACTCACCTTTTATTGTGACAATAGTGGTGTAGTGGCCAATTCCAAAGAACCAAGAAGTCATAAACGAGGGAAGCATATAGAGAGGAAATATCATCTCATTAGGGAGATCGTACGAAGGGGAGATATAAAAGTGATGAAGATTGCATCACAAGACAACCTTGCTGATCCGTTTGCGAAGACCTTAACGGTTAAAGTATTTGAAGGTCATCTAGAGGGTCTAGGATTACGAGATATGTCTCATCTACTCTAGGGCAAGTGGGAGATTGTTGGGGTTTCTACCCTAAGAGCTTGTAATATTGTAAACGGATTTATAAATTTTAATAAAATATTCATTTCATTCAATTGATATATTTTGCAAAAATCATATATATCATGAGAAACATCCTTGATTACTGATGTAATTTCAAACTAAGTATATAAGTGTTATATACAGGTGGATTTAGTTTGATATAAGTAATTTAAAGAGTCCGTAGAAAACAAACGAAGCTGGGTACTTCATTTGTGGTAAATCTATAGCTGCAGTCCCTTTTGTATTTGATACGATAGTCTTATCCAAGACTGTTTATGTGGTGACATGGAAATGGAGGCACCTTATATAATAAAGATTATATAGGACTGGGTCACGATAAATATAAGTCTCTAAATAATATCCGTTAATCTTAGAGATTTATATTTATCAACCAGATGATCATATATGAATTGATCTTAATTCTGAGTGTATTATGAACTCCTGCTTATTAAGTTATTTCCTTTGATTTACATGGGTGAGATCGGTGTAGATACCCGATCAATAACTTCGTACTTTGGAGATATGATTTAGTAAGTAGTTAGGAACATTCTATACAATAGTGGAATCCACTCTTTCTTATGAGAAGTAGAAAAGTAGTTCCCTTAAGGGTTGATTCAGGTCTTGAACAATAAGAGCGCTCAACTTTCTGTTTATATGTAAACAGAAAGATAAATTTATAAGTTGTTATGAATATATTGTTCATTAGAGAATCAATGGTACTTAAGGATCAAGAAATAATTAGAGAGGTAAAACGGACATCTGACCTTGCTCTAATTATGAACTATTTGTGGAGGGTCAAATCATATGTAGTGATTAAATCAATGGACACTGAAAAATTTCAGATTGTATAAAAACATCTACAATTTTGAGAGTGCAATCTTAAGTTTTTAGTGGAGTAACTTTAAGATTAATAATAGTGAATTATTTAATTAAAGAGTTTAATTAATAATTCCAATATTATTGGAGCTCAAAACTGTAGGTCCATCGAGTCCCCTTGATAGCTCATTTTACTATAAGAAACGTGTATATAGAATATTGTAATTTGGCTGTCCAATTACAGGTGTTACATAAGTAACAAAAATTTGTGTTCACTTGGTATTTGAATAATATTGATTATTCAAATTATTTAATTATTCATTATGAATTAATAATTATTTAATTAATTTTATAAGAGGTCTTGAATCCAATTCTTAGTGACTTTGGTATAAATTAATTATGAATTAATTTATTAAAAGTTACAAGTTCTATTTCAAAATATAATATGAATTAATTATAGGGAAAAATCCAAAAAACCCCCTGAAAACGAAAATAATATCAATTCACCCCACTTTTTGAAAATATTAGCTAGAAAACCCCCTACCATCTCCCCAGAGCGGTTTTCATCCAACTTTTTAGCGGTTTTGTAAGAAAAATAATAAAAGACCAAAATACCCTTATAATATTAAAACATTACAAAATAAAAAACAAACAAGTAATCAATTATCAAACTATTTTTGATAACCAAAATTAAAAAACATTAAATAAATAATAAATTAATTTAAAAAAAACTAAAAAATTAAATAAATTTAACAAAATAAAAACTAAATAAATTAAATTTAAATAAAAAATTAAATTTAACAATTTCCAGTTCAATCTCCAGTTCAACTTCAACATTCCAGTTCAACTTTAACATCAAACACATCATTATCATCAACAACACACAAAGAAATCAATCAAATAACACATCAACAACCACAAAAAAACCCCAGATTTCAGATGCACAAAAAAAGTCAGGAACAGTGGTTGCAGATCTGTTCGCAGATCCGTTCCGCACTGTCTTCTCCGTCTGTGGTCGCAGATCCGTTCGCAGATCAGTCTTCTCCGTCTGTGGTCGCAGATCCGTTCGCAGATCCGTTCCGCAATGTCTTCTCCGTCTGTGGTCGCAGATCCGTTCGCAGATCAGTCTTCTCCGTCTGTGGTCGCAGATCCGTTCGCAGATCCGTTCCGCATTGTCTTCTCCGTCTTCTCCACCAATCGCGTCCGAAACAGCGCCTGTAAGATCTGATCTCCACCTCCGCACCGCCGCACCACTCGACGCAATGGCACACGGCTCCGTTCCTCATCGTCCTCTCCATCTCCTCCACGAATCGCGTCGGAAACAACGCCTACACGATCTGATTTGCACCGCCGCACCACTCGATCTGCGAATCTGGGTGAGCGACTGGGCATCTGGTTTGAAGATGCGGTGGCGGCTGCGAATCTGGGTTCATCTAAGATCGAAGAAGAAGAAGAAGAAGAAGAAGAAGAGGAACGGAGACAGTAGCTAATGAAGAAGAAGAAGAAGAGTGAAGGAGAGAGAGAGGGACACGACTGTTGAAGAGTGAAAGAGAGAGCTGAGATGGTTTGAGAGAGAGAGAGATTTTTTTTTTTTTAATTTGTTTTCAAATTGTTTTTATTTTTTTCTTTTTTTAATTAAAAAATTGCATATTATATTTCAGTTGTAACGTACTGTTTATGATCACATTCAATTACCTTTTTACCCTCGATATTAACGGATCCGTCACTTTCTTAACCGTTTTATTATTCCAATTGACGGTCGGACCTTTTTTGCTAATATTTTTAAAACCGGTGGTGGTTTGATATTATTTTCATTTTTAGGGGGTAAATTGATAATATCCCTTAATTATATTATATGGGGCAAAAATTTAATTATAATAAGATTAGGGTCAATATTAATATTGATTAATTAAAACCCTAATTGTTTGCCTATAAAAAGAAAAAGTTTCTTTTCTACATTTAGGTTTTTGGTTGTTGTCTATGTTTTTGAGAAAAACTAAGAGAAAAGAAAAAGTTTTTTTCAACAAATACAAAGAACAAGAATTTGTGTCTTTGTTCTTTGTATAACCAAAAATCAAACACTCACCTCTTATAATCATTGATTTAATTTGATTTTTTTTTTTAGAAAGAAATCAAAAAGTAAGTGAGCACAATTCTATATAATTGTGTCCACTCACTTGTTTCTTGGTTTCGAGATATATCAAGGAAGGCAAGGTGGTGAGCAATCCACAGAGATCAATACAGAAGGTAAAAATCTGATTTTTATTTCTTTATATTATTTTATTTCATTGTTTTATGGATCTTGGATTTTTGAGTTTTTAAAAAAGTTTTTGAAACTCAATGTTCCGCAAAATTCTAAATTTTATGAAAAACAAATTGTTGATTTTTGTTTTTTCAAACCATCAATGCTATGCATGAGACCTGACATATGTTATTCAGTAGGAGTAGTCAGTCGTTATCACTCCAACCCAGAATTGGATCATTGGGTGGTAGTAAAATATTTTCTAAAGTATCTTCAGAGAATGAGAAACTATATGCTAGCATGTTCTGGTGAGAATTTGATTCCAATAGGATATACAGATTTTGATTTTCAGTCGGATAAGGATTCTCGAAAATCCATGTCTGGGTTAGTATTCACCCTAAGCGGTGGGGCCATAGTATGGAAGAGTGTTAAGCAATCTTGTATCGCCGACTCCACCATGGAAGTAGAATATGTAGCAGCCTGTGAAGCAGCTAAAGAAGCAGTTTGGCTTCGTAAGTTCTTGACAGATTTAGAAGTTGTTCCAAATATGGATAAGCCAATCATACTCTATTGTGATAATAGTAGTGCAGTGGCTAATTCCAAAGAACCAAGAAGTCATAAGCATGGAAAGCATATAGAAAGAAAATATCATCTCATCAGAGAGATAGTACATAGAGGAGATGTGTCGATGATAAAAATATCTTCATAGGACAACCATGCTGATCCATTTACAAAGACCTTAATGACTAAAGTATTTGAAGGTCATCTAGAGGGTCTAGGATTACGAGATATGTCTCATTTGCTCTAGGGCAAGTGGGAAATTATTAGGGTTTGTGCTCTAAGAGCTTGTATTTTGTAAACGTTTAAATAATAAATAAATAAATAAAATTTATTTTATTTAAATTAATGTGCATTTATGAAATGTTTGCTTCATACGAATATTATGTAACATCCATGATTACTTATGTAGTCTCAAATTAAGTATGTAAGTGTTATATATAAGAGGATTTAGTTTGAGATTAGTAATCTAAAGAGTCCATAGAAAGCAAATAAAGCTGGGTATTTTGTTTGTGGTAAATCTACAGCTGCGGTCCATTTCGTATTTGATACGATGATCTTATCCGGGATTGTTCATATGACGATATGAAAATGGAGGCACTTATATAATAGAGATTATATAGGACTGGACCACGATAAAATGAATTTCTTATTAATATCCGTTAAACAAAGAAATTCTTATTTATCGACTAGATGATCATATATGGATTGATCTTAATTCTGAGTGTTTAATAGACTCCTATTTGTTAGGCCATGTCTTTTGATTTACGTGGGTGAGACTGTTATAGATTTACGGTCAATAAGCTTCGTACTTTGGAGATGTGATTTAATAAGTGGCTGGGAACATTCTACACAATAGTGGAATCCACTCCTTCTTGCAAGAAGTAGATGAGTAGTTCTCTTAAGTGTTGATTCAGGTCTTGAACAATAAGAGCGCTCAACTTTCTATTTATGAGTAAGCGGAAATATAAATTCATAAATTGTTATGGATATATTGTTCATTAGAGAATCAATGATACTTAATAGAACAAGATATAATTAGAGAGATATAACGGATTTTAATAACCTAGCTCTAATTATGAACTACTCGTGGAGGATCGAACCATATGAAATGATTAAATCGATAGACACTGAAAATTTAGATTGTGTAAAATATCTACAATTTTGAGAGTGTAACCTTAAATTTTTAGTGGAGTAATTTTAAGGTTAATAATAGTGAATTATTAATTAAAGAGTTTAATTAATAATTCTGATATTATTGGAGCTCAAATTGTAGGTCCATTTGGTTCCCTTGCTAGCTCACAACTACATAAAGAAACAAGTTGAAGAATATAATTGGATTGTCCGATTATTGGTGTACATATAAATTTATGTACATGTTCATAAATTATTTAAATAATTTGATTATTTAAATATTTATAATTATTTAATTAATGGTTAATTATTTAATTATTTGTAGAGGTCATGAGTTCAATTCTAAATGATGTCATTAAATTAATTATGATTTAGAATCATTTAATTTAATGAAAAATCATTTAATTAATTAATGGAAATAATAATTTTAATTGGAATAAGATTCTATTTAAATTATATTAAAAGAGTTTTAATTTAATAGGAATTAGATTCCATATTAAATTAAAAGAATAGAATTCTAACCCAATAAGGAATTTGATTATATATTGGATATGAATTAAGTCTTTCAATTTAAATAGGAATTTGAATTCCTTGTTAAATAGGAAGAGCCCTAGTTTACCAATATAAAAAGAATGTTTTATGATTGGTAATGACGGTGGTAGAAAAACTTTTGGGCTATTTGAACCAAAAATTTCCATTGATTAAAAGTCACAAAATAATCATCTACTTCAAAAGGATCTTCCAAAAGATTATGTCCACACACAGTTTCTTTTGTGAAGAGTTATAGCAAGAAAAATCAAGTGGTGAAAAATCTGCGAATAAAAAAGGATCAATTTAATCTTCATGCAAGGTAAGATTCGATCTTATTAATTTAATTATTGAATCGTTATTACTAGCATCGATCGGGCATGTTTTGTTTGAAAATTTTTAAAATCCACGTTTCTGCGTTTGAATTATAATGAATTTTTCCCTTCAGATGTATGTTTGAGTATTAGTTGGGTGTTGAAAGAGTTTAAAAATGAAAATCGTGGTTAGAATGTTAGTTTGGAAAAAATATGTTAAGAATAAGATATCGTTATGCATAATATATAGAAATTTAATTAGGTTGTTAGCTTGGTATGTATATGAATTTCAAATGACAAGTATGTTGAATTAAGTTGAAATTGATCCATATAGATTAGTTGTAATAGATTTTATGTTAATGTATACATTGTAGGGGGAGGTGGAAGTGAGAACGAAGCCATGTGAAATTGTGCAAATGGTGAAAGAATAAATCAGTGAGTGGAAGTTTTTATTAAATTCCGAATAGCTTCGTATCAAGTTGTATATTGTAGTTTTATGAGTGATTATTTTGAAAGTTAGCTTTAAAAATTTTATTGATTATATTTGGTTAATTTATTTAGTGAGTGGAACCTAAATTTTCATGCTTTTAATACACTTGTATTAAAGAGTATAAAAAATATTAGTGTTGAAATGTGTTTATGCATCTAGTAATGAGAATGCTTTTAGTATTTTTTTTTAAAAGTAAGATGTTTTCAAGCTTTTAGTTTATATATTTTAAAAATATATTAAAGATTTCTAGTTGAGAATATTTTATGTACCAAGCAAAGAAAATGATTTTAGTATTTTCAAAAGAAAAAGATAAAGTTTTTAGTACTTTTCAAGCAAAAGAAAAATGATTTTAGCATTTCGAAATATAAAAGAAAGTTTTCAAAGGCCAATGGATCACCCGTGATAGAAAAGATGGAATTGACAGAAAAGATAGCTAAGAAAGGTTTAAAGACCCGGCTATAGAGCCCTATATGTGTGTGGCAAGTATTGGGGTGTGTTACTAATATCAGGGGAATGAATGGCTCGTTCCACCCAAAGTTTGTCAGAGTTGGGGTTGAGTCTATCGAGTCACCTCCACACATGTAGGATGATATCTCATATCACTTATGTGATGTAGCATTCCGCTTTGTGGTGGTGGGAGGTCTTTTAGAGTCACGGTGAACAGCGTTAGTTTAGTCGCCACGTGACGTCACATTATGCGGCGCTAGTTTAGTTTACTCACCGCTCACTGAACATCATTAGCTCATATTTTTCACTTTGTTTTTGAAAAACCTCTCCAGGTGCAAGATCAAGTAACCGTAGTGCCAGATCTCCTATACGGGACTAGGTGGGCTAGCTTCGACATGATGCTCATTGAGATATTATGTTTTATGAATGTATATACTTATAAAGAATTTTAATGTATATATATATTATAAATAATGTTTTAGAATTTATATCAAAATTTTAATCTCAGTAAAATGATTTTGAGTTTATAATAATTAAAAGTATGTTTGTGGTTGGATTGTGGAAAATGAATTTAAGGCCAGAGGCCCAGAAGTTGCGATGGATGTGTTATAGAAGTGTATAAAATTATTTTGAAACTTTTACAAAGTGGCATGTTTAGAAAACAGTCGTTATGCTGTCCGAATTTTTATCAAACTATTTCGTAGAAGTGTTAGATTTAAAAAGAAAAATTTCTCCACGTTTCCACAGTTTAAAGAAGATTTAGTAGATTATATAAAAGATTTAGAAAAATAGACGACTTAACTTCAAGAGAACTTTCCAGTCGGAATTAGATATCCACTGTAAGGCTATCATGAGGTTGCTGATAGGTCGTCTAAGGAATGAGGCTTGTCAATATTAGTAGGAACAAACCCAAGATAATGAATTGATGTCAATATCCCAACGACATAGAATTGGAGTGAGTGGTGAAATCGGATCCCTAGGCTTAAGTTATATGAAAAGTCACTTTCTTAATTTTTTTAATTGTTATTTTACTTTTTTCTTTTTAATTTACTGTGTGTTATTTATTTTGCATTTAATATTTCAATTAATTTCTTGCAATTTATTCTTTGATTGGTTTAATTTAACTTTTCTATTATTAATTTAATTTGTCTGATTCATAGTACCTAGATTAATTGAGTTAGCTTAATCAATTCTTTGTGGGATTTGACCCTTGTTTTTGTACACTAAATCAAAGTAGACTCGTACACTTGTGAGGTATTAAAATTTGACCATCAAGTTCTTAGTGCCATTGTCGGGGCCTTGATTTTAGATTAATTTGATTAATTTAGTTACAATTTTCTTTGCATTTTAGTATTCGTCTTATTTTATTTTAAAGACTGAATAATGATTAAAATTTGAAATATGAATAACATGTTTTTTTTTTTCTTATCTCTAAATATATAGTAATTTTGTTTGTTTTTTAAGTTAAAATTGTTTAAAATCTAGTAATTTGACATTTATATCATTTTACTATTAGTTGTTTTATAACTTCATTTAATATAAATACAAACAATTGTAATAAATTATTTAGTAAATATTAGAACACCTTTATGCATATATTAATAATATTTTTATTCATAATTAAAATATGATTAATTATTATAGTAAAGTATTTCTTTTTTGAAAATTATATGTACATTAATAAATTATTATTGCGAAGCAAATTAATTTTATATATTTAAATAAAAGTAAACAAAATAGTCTTAAGTTGAATTACTTTTTTTATATATTTAAATAAAAATAACATTAAAAGGAATATGTATAATATAAAATTAAGACAAATTTGAAAATATATTATTTTGGGAATGATAGATGTAGAATAATATATTTAAAAAGCCATTAATTAATTTGACATTTAGATAGAAGTCAGTAATTATAACTTTTTATTTTCAGTGATTTTTAGATAATTTTAAATTGTTTACCCATTTAAGAAAACAAATAAAAATCACTTAATAAGTGCAATTCAACCTCATTAAGTGAAAAATGATAAAAACAAATTACTCTTAATATAATTTTAGCTTCTTTTTCTTTCAAAATTCCGAATGCATAGTAAACGATCGCTTAACCCTGAATTATTGCCTTTAATTGATCGCATTCACAAGATTGGAGAAGGAAGAAATCAAGATTCTGCATCAAAATTCAGAGTTCTTTCCATTTCTTTGCTTAGAGAGAGCAAACATGCGTGAGATTGAAGAAGCACCAATCGATGAAATTCTAATTGGAGGGGACAAAATTCAGTTTGAGCAAAAAGAAGAGCAAATTATTGAAAACAAGGCAAATAGGGCTATTCGTCAAGCTGATCAACTAATGAAGGAATATGCTCATCCTGTTATGGAGATGTCACCATCATGCATCATTTTAGACAATGCTGCCAGGAATTATAAACTCAAACATATTCATTTTAATATGCTTCCATCCTTTGATGGTTCTATTGTGGAAGATCCTTTGTCTTTTATGCTTGACTTTTATTGACAGGACCCAATCCGAACCATATCGTACTCGTATCCGGAGGGCCTTGCCTGACACCCCGACGGGATTCTCCTAAAGCTTTCCAATTGGCCTAAAAGAAATCCGTGGGGCGAGCCCTTAAAACTATCCTTACTTTTAAACAAGATTGGGTTGGTTTTTTTTTTTTTTTTCAAATGAAAATTCGGCAATATAACGTCTGTAAATTCAATATTTCCAAAACTCTTACAAAGTAAAAACACTCTCATATCTTTTCAAATCACAACTCAAACTTCTTCCACAAACATGGTTCAACGATTCATTTCCATTTCATACCATAAATCACATGAGTTAAAAATCGTTTGAAACCATAACTATAGGCTAAAACCAAAATTCATAAGAAATTAACTTAGCCAAATACATACTTTCATAACTTAAAATAAATTCATAAAACTTTAAACATATCAAAAGATATATAGATACAAACATTTATTTTAAAAGCCACTAAAATCTATGATAAAATACAACAAAAGGGTGGCTTTAACTTTCATGTAGTATGCAAAATGATTATGAAAAAGGATGTAGTCGTCGGATCTTCGCTCACCTATCTCAACGGAGGGAGTCTCGCGTCTTAGTCACTTACCTAGCACCTGAGGAGGTTTTATTCAAAAACAAGGAAACAGTGAGTTTATTTAAGCTCAGTGAGTGTGCATAAGTTATAAATCCATAACATAATTATTATTAAAATACCTCATTCAAAACATTGAAAATAGATTTTTATCTATTAAACATTTTCTTTGATAAGTCATATAATTTCATAAGGAAGTGAATACATTTAATAACTTAAAATATATATAAATCTTCGATAAAACTTAACATACATAATCATAACATAAAGCTATATACGGATATAGAAATCTATTCGGAATATATTAATAACTTAAATGAAAATAGTTCATTTCTTTTCGATTCACTATTCATTTGAAATGCACCAATGTTACCCCTTACACTTACAACCACGAGAACGTGGAGTCATAAGGCAATTTAGCCGCAAACACCAACTGTGACACTTACAAAGACATCCAAGCACCACGTGCGGAATATCACATCACAATACGTAGCATAAGACAACATCCCACACACGTAAAAGCGACACAATGACACATTCCTCCCAAAGTTAGTGACGCGATCCCTCCTATAACATTGTCATACACGTATGGGACATACCGGCCGGGTCTATAAAACTTACAAAGATGGGTAGACAATTGGGCTTTGAAATTTCGTTTAAACATAAATGATTTTAGCATCAAACATTTGACAATCAAACTTCAAACTTCAAATTTCATTTCAACTAGCTTTCACACTCATGAAAACACAAACGATAAACTTCTATACAAAACATAGTATTCATATAATTATTCATTTAAAATCATAGAATAGCAACCATACTAGAAAATGCATAAGTATGTCAAATCAACATAAAATTTTTCTAAAACCATTTTGCACTCACCTTTTCTTCCAAACCTCCCTAGTAGCTTTAACGATCCTCCCCGGCTCCGCTAGCCTTGCCTTCACCTACACATGATAAGCACACTTAGAATGTGCTCAATAGACAATACAAAGATGCACTCAAATGCACCTAACTATACTAACTCTATAGAATTCTCTCTACACTAGTAGCTTCTCCTTTCCATTTCTCTTTGATTCATACTCCAAATTCTCAATTTCTTTGCATGAATCCTTCTTATATACCTCAAGGAGTGTCCCATATGCTTCCCATCATAAATTGAAGCTTGGAACTCAAAATGATCGTTTTTGACCCCTCAAACCCGAATTGAATGCACAGCCCAAACCGTGTATGCTTTTGCTCCAATTCTTTCTCCCACACTCTTCTTATCTCCCAATATGGTCACTCGTAAAATTTAGTCGAATTCTGATATCGTTTGATAGGTGTTTTGGGCCAAAAACACTACTTGAAGATAACTTTTTAAGGGATTTTTTCACCCATTTCATTCTAAAACTTAACTTTTTCTTTCCTAGTGTTAAACATACTCAAACCTATCCATATAATTCATTTCAACATATAAAAGGAGTGACATTCCATGAAAATCCTTAGTGCCCTTCATAGGTGTCTTACAATGCATTACAATGAAATTGGTTTAAATTCAATTCTAACATTTCCATAGGAATATATGTCACCTAAACCTTAAGAAATCATGCTTAAAACATCACCCCTTCATTGGATTCCTATACTTCTCCATAAGGCCTCACATGTTACAACATATACTAGATTCATTTCCATCAAGTTTTGCATGTTGGTTCTTTGAGACATTTTATCAAATACCTAGTCTACATCTCATTTCATTTGTTTCCAATCCAAACCTAACCTAAAATCTATCTCAAGCCAACCCTAGCTCATCAATCTTAGTAGGTTTTCATGCCATCTATACATGCTTTTCAAGTCTCCAACAAATCCTCTCTCAACATAGATAAAATCCTCCCATCAAAACCCACTCAAATATCACCAAAATAACCAACACAAACATCACAAAAATTAGCTCAAAAGTGAACAAACTAAACTTGAATGGCTTGGTTTCTTGCTTCAAGTTTGATTTCCTAGCTTAGGGAAGCTTGATTGATGGATTGGGATGTCAAAAATGAGTTGAACCAACTTTGATCATCAATTCCTAGCCTTGGCCGAACCAAACACCACATCTCTCTCATGTTCTCTCTTTTGGTTTGTGCTCTCGGTTGGCTTTGTGTTTGTTGGCGTGAATGGCTTGAAAAAATTGATCAAGTGTTGTTTATATATGCTTAACAGTTCCTTAAATGGTCATCTTGTCCCTTAAATAATTGACTTATGGCACTTAAGTCTTGTTTATTCCATTTCGACCCTTAACTTATAAACTTCTTTCAATTTAATCCATAGGTCATACTAACTCACAACTCCAATGACAAATGATGAATTTGCCCTTATACTTAACTAGGCTTCCAATGAGGTTTCATCAATCTCTATAGTTTTATAATACTTTCGTTTAATCCCTTAGGGTCTCAAAACATCTCTTAATAATTATTTACGATTTCGTACACCACTTATAGATTATTACTAAAGTAATCCTTAATTAAACATCGAGAGCTTACATTTATGCTACTATCCAAACTTTTCCTTTGTAGGGAATGACAGAGGATCAATTATGCATGAGATGTTTTCTATTCACATTAAAGGATGTAGTAAAAACCTAGTCATGTCATTCGCTCCTGCTTGTTTAAACACTTAAGATGAAGTTTATAATAAATTCACTAGTAAGTTTTATTCTCATTCCAAAACTATAGAATTCAGAGGTAACATAGCAACCTTTACTCAAATAAACGGAGAGGCATTCCCTGAGGCTTGGGAGAGATTTAAGTTACCACTTATCTAATATCCTCACCATCAATATCTTTTAGAGTTGTTGATTCAATTTTTCTATGACGGACTGATACAACCATGACAAGCTATGGTTGATAATGCTACAGAAGGAGCAATAGGAGAAACGACCCCACAACAAACTTATGAAATGTACTAGATGCTTGAGATAAATTCACAGTAGAAAAGCATTAGAGGTAAGATTCGAGGCAAGTATGAAGTGAATTCTGACACTGATCTTGCTATGCAGGTGTCAGAACTTACCTAAACAAATGAAAACTGTAAAACTCGAAATTTCATGAATGATACTTCTGAAGGAATAGTATCTTCAAACGGAATAGTATTTTTAAAGGAATAGTATTTTCAAACGACTAGTATACTCGGATGAATGGTGTTGCTGGACAAATAGTGTTTTCGAATGAATAGTGACATGACCCAATCCGAATCATACCATACTAGTATTTGGAGGGCCCTGCCTGGCACTCCGACGGAATCCTCCTAAGCCCTACTAATTGGACTAAAAGAAATCTGTGGAGCGAACCCTTTAAAACCTTCGCTTTCAAACTAATTTATTTAACTTTCTTGTGAAAACTAGTCGGGTTGGTTTCATTTTAAAACTAAAAATTTCATTTCAAATTTAAAATCTAAATCATTTAATAAAACTAAAAATCCGGCAGTATAAGGGTTGCATTATTAACTTGCCAAAACCTGTAAAAGGAACTTTTCACTTCTAAAATATTCTCAAGCACAACCCAACTTCTCTTTTAGCCGCAAACATATATTTCAAAAACACAAAATCCATTTCAGTCAATGTTAAAAACATGAAATATAATTCATCCATTTGCAACTTATAAATCTGTTTAAAACTAAAATTCTCATATCATGCATAAATATGTACCACTCAATTACAACTCAAAAAGTTTTATGTACCAATGATTTCTTTACAACTACAAAGTATGCAAAATGTATTTATACAGAAGCACTGTCATGTCCTTGCCCACCTACTCTTCTGGAGGAGTCATCTATTCTTGGTCACCCACTTCTATACCTGAGGAGGTTTTTAGGATAAAAACAGAAAACTATGAGCTATGAAAGCTCAGTGTGTGCTCGTATATCTTTTTCAACTAAAAAGTTTTATTTCTAAAATACCTCCTGAAAGCTTTTGAAGGGAAATTCATTTTCTTAACATTTTCTCAACTTTAATCTCATTCAATTTCAAAACATATGTAAAGAACTCTAAAGCTCATATGTACATAAAAACTTCATATAACTTGTAACTTAAAAAGCATAAATCTCATTTATTTTGCAAAGCACACATATAAAAACTATAAACTCATATGTGCATAAAATTCATAGCAAGTTTATAAATTGAATAGCATTTTGAACTCATATATACATAAAGGTTCATATAGAACTTATATTTTAATAAACATATAAAATGACTAAACAAGTTTATCTCTTCAAATGAAAATCTAAAAATATTTTTCTTTACTTTCAATATTTCAAATACTTACTTTGCTTTCTAAAAGCACCATTTGTACCACATAAAGCTTGCAATCACGCAATAGCTAGACTAACGCTAATCGAAGTGGAGTTATGTGACGATTTTGAACTGACATCAATCGTGACACTTACTTACAAAGACATCTCGCAATTATGTGCGGAATGCTATATCGCTAACCATAACACGAAATAATATCCCACACAAGTAAAGGCGACACAACAGACTCGATTTTCCTCCAAGTTAATGACGAATCTCTCTAGGACTTTGTCATACTAATGTGGGATATACCGGGCAGATCTAAAACTTAATCTTATAATTTGAGGATATACTTATGACCTTTGAAAATCTCTTTTTCTTTAACTTACTAAGTCCAATAAGCATAAATCTCGTTTTTAAGTGCATAAAACACTAAATCTCCTTTTTAGTGCAATAAGCACAAATCTCTTTTCTTTTCTAGGTGCATTAAGCACCAAAACTTATTTCTAAGTACAAAAGCACAAAATATCCTCGCTAAATGCAAAAAGCATAAAATTTCTTTGCTAAGGGCAAAAAGCTCAAAATTACTTATCTTTTAAACGTTATAAAAGACTTTTAAACCCAAATCTTATAAGAGCTTTTCTTAAAACTTTTCAAAATCTCAATTAACACAACAAAAATTCTCATATAACTTTTCAAATAATCAATAAACTTCACAATTTAAACTACAAACACTTTCAAAAATAAAGTGTAGCACTCACATGTCATTTAAGCATAAATCTTGAAACAAAATGTTCAAACACTTCAATTAAGCATAAACTTTAATAAAACTAATTTAGCACTCACATAGATTTCTTTTTTAACATTTTAATTACTGAAAGAGCTTTATAAATCAATCACAAGCATTTCAAAACAATGTATAACACTCACCTAATTCAAATTTCGTATAAGGAGCTTCAATGGCTTTGTCGTGCTCCGCTTGCTTCCTCTTCACCTACACTTCACATTCTCACTTAGAATAGGCTAGATTTAACTACAAAAAACTTAACTTATAGCTTTTAACTCAATTAACCCATTAAAGGGATAATTTGACTACAAACTTATCTTCTAGGTTTCAACTTAACCAAGGCTTTAAAATTTCGTTTTCTTTCCATCCAGTCTTACTTATTCTCTCACCTAGGAATACCTCCATATACATGAAATAATTTTCTGAAGCTTGAAACAAAAATCACCCATTTTAGACACCCTCTTGGCCGAATGCTACCTAGGGAACAAGCCCTAGGTTTTCTTTCCTCCATTTTTGCTCCATTCATCTTCCTAACTCGCACTTAGGTCGGTCCAGAAGTTAATTTGGAAAGAAACAACCGTCGGGTGAAGGTTTCTAGCTAAAATGCCCTATTTTCGACACTAATATATGGGCAACTTTGCCATTTTTCATTTCTACTCTTAGTTCTCTTTTTCTTAGTGTTATTCACACTCAATTATATTCATGTAATGCATTCAAACACATGTAAGAAATGGTATTAAATAATACTCATCAATACCCTTCATATAAGCTATACAATGCAAGTTGTCTAAATTGGTTTCTAACATTTTCATAAGCTTATCATAGGTTTCTCTAGCATGAATTTAATATGAAATCATGCTTAAAAACATCAAATGACATTGGTATTATACTTCCCTCACTATGGCCTTATATGGACTAACACATACCAAGTCCTTTTTATTCAAGTTTTTCATGTTAATTCACTTAGACATTTCATCAAATACTTAATCTACAAGCCGTTTCATTCAAAACAAACTCAACTCAAACTTAAGGTTTCTCCCATGTAAACCCTAACACATCAAACTTTAATGGTTCCATATGATTTACTCTTACTTTAGAGCTCTTAAAACTTAACTTATAACATAAATGAAAACCCCCATCAAAATCCAATTCAAACCTCAACACAAACATCATTGAAATGGGTTCAAAGGTGATGAACCAACCTTTGTTTACTTGATTTCTTGCTTCCAACTTATTCTTCTAGCTTAGGTTGGCTTGAATACTTGATTTGGAACTTGAAATTTAGCTTGAAACACTTGGTTCCCTTTGTTTCCTTCATGGTCGAACCCACTCAAGTCTCTATCGGTTTTGTGGCTTCAAATTTGACTAAGTGTAAAAAAAATTCACGTATTTATGCTTCTCGCTTTTTCAAAATAACATTCATGTCCTTGTAAATTTGGTTTTCGTCATTCAACTTTACTTAATTCTAATTTGGCCCCAATTAGAAAAACTTGCTTTCAATTTGGTCCATTTGTCACTCTTAATAATCACTTAATTCCATTTTACTTTTATACTTATTCATCTAATCTCTCATTGGGTTCAATCAATTTCTAAAAAATCTTCTGTATTCTTTGGACACTTTCATTTATTACTTAGGATCTTAAAACATCGCTTAAGAACTAGTATTAGGGAAACCATAAAATAGAATCGAGGGCTTACAAATAGTGATTTTCTCGATGAATAGTTGATAGAAACCAAGAAAGCAAGCCTAATGAATCCTTTGAGCATCATATATTTTTGGTTCTTGATTCTCTAATCAACGGGTCAAAGATTTTCTATAATCTGAATTATCTTTCTTGGGGTTGTGTTTCAATTTGATTGTGGGTGTTGTATCGATATATATAAGGTTCATATCAGTTGGTATCAGAGCTTCGATTAATTAATTCAGGTTTGATTTATTAATTTATTTTCTTACTTTCTAAATTTTTTATTATTGCCGCAAGTGACCATCTTTTTGTATCGGTTCTTGAATTGCCGCAAGCATCAACCATCAATATTTTTTTCTCTTTCTTTATTCTTGCACTGCACATAACATAAACAACAACTGTCAATAATCTTTATGCCTTTGTGCTTACAATCTGGTCGTGCATCACGAAGATTAATTTGCACGTGCATCACAAAGATTTTTTCTTGTTTATTGAAGACCACAAATCAACGAAAATCAATCTGTTCTGCTTTGTGTCTTGACGTCAATTAAGCTTTGATTTGTTCCTTGAATTTGCTGCACATCACAAACTTTGACCACCCATATCTATATGCATTTTTCTTTCTTTGTTTTGTGAGTTTGCACACCAACATCAATCTTTGTTTTACTTTATCAGTATATTTGTTTGTTTCTTTGGTTTCTTTTGTCTTTCTTGGTTTATTTCTTTAATTCTTTTTTGTCTTCTTTTGTTTCTTGGTCTGGCTGCTTTTTGTTCATTAATTCCAGGTCTGATCCAATTATGCAATACACCAAGATTTATATTTTATAGTAGTAATCCATTATATATTTGCTTCTTGGTGTTTCTTGATTCATCAATTTGGGTTCTTGATTGCAAGATTTGAATGATAATAATTTCTTGATTAGCAAGTGACATCAAGAATTTTATTGAATTCAAATCTGCAATTTACATTCAATTTAGTTTGTGTGCGTTTTAGTTTGAGTTAAAAATATATATATATCCAAAATATATATATATATCCCAGGAAAAAAAGTGTCAAAAAAAAAAAATTGAATGCCATTAATTGCTTAGATTGAAGTGAGTTGATATTAATTCTCCTTAATTACAATTCAAGTCCTTTACGGTTTTCGAAATGTTTCTTGAAATCAGATTGCTTTCTGTTATTTGTCATTCTTGTGTTATTGTTGGTCCTTATTTTTTTCGTATTCCTTGTGCGAATTCTTTTCTTTGTTGAGATTTGTCAAATGTGATTATTTCAAAGGTAACCTTGTTGTGATCGATTAGTTCTATAAAGAATTTGGTGAGAAAAGTTTGAGTGTAGATAGAGAGTGTTGAGTTAAATCAAGAGTGCCGGTGATAAACACGTGAGGACTAGAATGAAACACGTGAGAGAGTGTTGTGAATTATTTTCTTTACTAACATTCTTTTCAGGTGTCAAACATGTCTTTAGACAAAGGTAACGGAGTTGAAGAAGGAGAAAATACGAATATATCATTCATGCTCAAGACAATGCAACAACAATTTGAGAGGATGAACATAGTATTTATGGACTTTAGAGATCGAATAGATAGACCAAGACGCTACTATAGCCAAATTGCAAAGAGATCCGCAAAGGAGAACTCCGAAATTACGTGGTGGCAATGATGAATTAGAGGCTGATTCAAATGGGGAAGAGTTGGAAGGAGATGACATTTCCACTAATGCTAATAAGGGCAGAATTAGAGGTGGTAGAGGTGGTTGTAGAGGTAACGAAGATAATAGGTACTATAGGGATATGAATGAGAGAGGAAGATGGGATGATAGACCCAATAGACTAGATAAAGATCTTGGTAACATTAAGATGAAGATACCATTTTTCCAAGAGAAGACTGATCCTAATGTGTATCTAGAGTCTGAGAAACTAGTAGAGTTGGTCTTTAAGTGTCATAACTTTTCTAAGGAGAAGAATGTGAAGTTAGCTACAACCGAGTTTGTGGATTATGTCGTGGTCTGGTGGGGGCAATTAGTGCAAGATAGAATGAGAAACGAGGAATGTCCTATAAACATTTGGGGTGAGATGAAGACTGTTATGAGAAAGCGGTTCGTTCCTAGATCATACTATAGGGAGCTATACCGGCGATTGTAAAGCCTTACCCAAGGTTCTAAGAGTATGGAGGACTATTATAAGGAGATGGAGATAGCCATGGTTAGAGCTAATTTTGAGGAAGATAGAGAGGCTACTATGGCGCGATTTCTGCAAGGATTGAATATAGACATTGTTAATATTATTGAGTTGTAACATTATATGGAGCTTGAGGACTTGATTCATATGGCTATGAAGGTGGAGAAACAACTCAAAAAAAAGAGTTCAATGTCACGATTTGGTAGAAATTCGAGTTCCATATCCACTTGGAAGTCGAATTGGAGTAGAAAAGAAGATAAGACATCACAAAAGCCTAAGGCTGAAAGTGCTAAGGATAAGGAGGGTAGAGATAGCAACTATGATAAGGGTAAGGTCGAGGCAACCCAAGGGAGAAATAGGGATATCAAATGTTTTAGGTGTTTGGAAAGAGGTCATATAGCTTTGCAATGTCCTAATAAGCAAACTATGAACCTAAGAAAGGATGGGGATATAAAGATCGATAGGGAGAGTGATGATGATGAGATGCCACCGTTGGAAGATGCTAGTGATGTTAAAATTGAGTATCCCGTAGATGAAAAGTTGCTAGTGGTAAGACGTGCTTTAAGTGTGCAAGTGAAGGAAGATGATGAGGTACAAAGTGATAATATTTTTCATACTAGATGTCATATCAAGGATAGGGTTTGTAGTATAATCATTGATGGGGGTAGTTGCACCAACATTGCTAGTACTGAATTAGTGGAGAAACTGAGTTTACCTACTTCAAAACATCCTAAACCATATAAGTTACAGTGGTTGAATAATTGTGGAGAAGTTAAGGTGACAAAACAAGTGCTATTATCCTTTGCTATTGGTAGGTATAAGGATGAGGTGTTATGTGATGTTATACCTATGCACGCGGGACACTTGCTTTGGGTCTTCCATGGCAATATGATAGGAGAGTAATATATGATGGGTTTAAGAATAGATTCTTTTACCATGAATGGGCGAACAATCACTCTTGTACCATTAACATCTACACAGATGTATGAAGATCAAGTGAGGATAAGAGAGAGTGAGCAAAAGAAGGAGGGCGAGAGAAAAAGAGAGGCTGAGAGTTCAAACACTAGTGAGGTCAAGAGAAAAGGAGCTGAGTGTGAGAGAAATAGTGACAAAACACTTGAGTGTGTGCAAAAGAAAACTGGGAAGGTCGAGTGTAAACGAGAGAATGAGAGGAAGAAAAGTGAGAAAAAGAAAATGAGTGTCTATGCAAAAAGGAGCGATGTGAGGGTTACTTTTGTAGTCAAGCAGTAAATGTTTACAAACAAATATGCTTATTTTTCTAACTTTGACCTTAATGTGTCTTTGTCTGGTGTTGTTACTTCTCTTTTGCAGAATTTCAAAGATGTATTCCCTGAGGAGATACCGGATGGATTGCCACCAAAGAGGGGAATAGAACATCAAATTGACTTCATACCTGGGACTACAATTCCAAACCGACTCGCATATAAAAGTAATCCAGATGAGACAAATGAGCTTCAAAGGCAGGTTAATGAGTTGATGAAGAAGGGGTATGTAAGCGAGAGCATGAGTCCATATGTCGTACCAGTATTACTTATGCCTAAGAAGGATGAGACTTGACGTATATGCATCGATTACAGAGCTGTCAACAAAATTACAGTTAAGTATCGACATCCCATACTTAAAAGTGGATATCATCAAATTAGAATGAAAGAAGGAGATGAATGGAAAACTGCATTTAAAATGAAACATAGTTTGTATAAGTGGTTAGTCATGCTTTTTTGTTTAACTAATGCACCTAGTACCTTCATGAGATTAATAAATCATGTTTTGCGTTCTTTCATTGGAAAATTTGTTGTGGTCTACTTTGATGATATATTAGTGTATAGCAAAAGTATAGATGAACATGTTAGGCATTTGCATTGCGTGCTTGATGTGTTAAGGAAAGAAACGTTGTATGCTAAATTGAAAAAGTGTTCCTTTTGCACAGATAAGATTGTATTTTTAGGATATGTTGGTATAGCAGAAGGGATAGAAGTAGATGAGAAAAAGGTTAAGGCTATTAAGGAGTGGACCTAGGCTTAGGAACGTTAGTGAAGTACGTAGCTTTCATGGGTTGGCTAGTATTTATATGAGATTTGTTAAAGATTTTAGCACCATAGTTGCACTGCTAATTGAGGTTGTGAAAAAAAATGTGGGTTTTAAATGGGAAAGTGAGCAACATGCATTTGACTTGATTAAGGATAAATATGTGTTCTACATCAATACTTGCATTACCTGATTTCTCTAAGACATTTGAGATTGAGTGTGATGCATCGGGAATAGGTATAAGGGCTATTCTTATGCAAGATAGGCGTCATATAACTTATTTTAGTGAGAAATTGAGTGGAGCAACATTGGATTATCCTACTTATGACAAAGAGTTGTATACTTTAATTAGGGCCTTAGAAAATTGGCAACGTTATTTGTGGCCTAAGGAGTTTGTAATGCAAACTGACCATGAGTCCTTGAAGCATTTGAAATGAAAAGGTAAATTGAGTCGAATGCATTCTAAATGGGTACAGTTCATAGAAACGTATCCTTACGTGATCAAGTATAAACAGGGAAAGGAAAACGTTATAGCTGATGCATTGTCTTATAGATATACTTTGATTTCTACTTTGAATATAAGATTGTTAGGGTTCGAGCATATTAAAGAATTATATGTGAATTATCCTGATTTTGCTTTTATGTATGTTGCTTGTGAGAAGGGTTTATTTGGTAAATTTTATAGACACGAAGGGTAATAATGTAGGGAGAGTAAATTGTGTACTCCTCAGGGGTCTATAAAAGAGTTGTTAGTTAAAAGGCACATAGGGGTGGTTTAATGGGACATTTTGGAGTTAGAAAAACTTTGGATGTATTAGATGAACATTTCTTTTAGGGCACACATGAAGAGATATGTTGAGAGAATTTGTGCGAAGTGCATAACATGTAGAAAGTCTAAGTCTAAAGTTTTACCCTATGGTTTGTATACACCTTTGCCCTATATCTAGTGAACCTTGGATTGATATTTCTATGGATTTTGTATTGGGTTTACCTAGGTCCAAAAAAGGCCGAGATTCGGTGTTTGTTGTGGTTAACAGGTTTTTGAAGATGACTCACTTCATACCATGTCACAAGACTAATGACGCTACACATGTTGTTGACTTATTCTTTAAAGAGATTGTTCGACTTCATGGAATGCCGAAAAGTATTGTTTCAGATCGAGATGTAAAGTTCTTAAGCCATTTTTGGAGGACATTGTGGGGAAAGTTAGGAATGAAGTTATTATTTTCTACTGCTTATCATCTGCAAACTAATGGACAAACGGAGGTGATTAATAGGATTTTAGGTATTTTGTTGCGTTCCATTATCCAAAAGAATTTGAAGAATTAGGAAGATTGTTTGCCACATGTAGAGTTTGCTTACAATAGAAGTGTGCATTCAACTACTGGTTGTGTTCACCATTCAAAGTTGTGTATGGATTCAATCCACTTACTCCTTTGGATTTGATACCTTTACCTATGGAGAAATGAGCTAACTTAGATGGTAAGAGGAAAGCTGAATTTGTTAAGCAATTGCGCAAGAGAGTTAAAGAACATATTAAGAGGCGAACTGAGCAGTATGCTACTCAAGCTAACAAGGGGTGAAAGAGAATTGTGTTCGAACTAGGAGATTACGTTTGGGTGCATATGCGTAAAGAGAGGTTTCCTGTTCAACGAAAATCTAAGTTACAGCCTCGTGGAGATGGTCCATTCCAAGTACTTGAACGCATCAATGACAATGCGTACAAGATAGATTTGTCAAGTGAGTATAATGTTAGTGCTACTTTTAATGTTTTTGATCTTTCTCCTTTTGCTTTTGATGTAGGTGCCAATTTGAGGACAAATCCTTTTGAGGACAAATCCTTTTGAGGAGAGGGGGAATGATGAAAACCAAGAAAGCAAGCTTATGGATCCTTTGAGCATCAATGGAGGACCTATGACAATGGCTCGAGCTAAAAGGATGAAGGAAGCTTTAAATGGGCTCATTCAAGATATTTGGGCTAAGAGTCTTGCACAACATGACTTGGATGGCTTAGAGGGGACATCAAGTCTTCAAAATATTATTCAAGTTCAAGAATAAGTCCAAGAACATCAATATTAAGGAAATCTTGAGGCTTGGTTGTCAATTCTAATGCAATTGGGCTATTATTTATTTGTTTGATTTAAATTCGGCCTAATTTGTATTATGGGTTATATTAAAATTAGTTTAATTTATTAGACTTTTAATTATGGGGCTAAGACATTTATTTAAATTAAAAGCCCAATATGGGTGTGTTTAGAAGAGTAGGAGGCCGAGGTCAATTAAAAATAGAGTTTTATTTAGTTTCCAATAAAAATTAGGATTGTATACCTATAAAAGGCTTATTAAACCTAAATTTTCAATCAGTTGTTTATGGAATAAAGATTTAACTTTTCTCCATTGTTCTTTTGAGAACTTTGAGAATTGCATCAAGAATTGTTCTTGACTTATCTTCCACATTCTTATCTCTTTTTTGGGAGTGGCGTCATATATCTTTGGTTCTTGATTCTCTAATCAACGGCTCAAAGATTTTCTATAATTTGAATTACCTTTGTTGGGCTTGTGTTTCAATTTGATTATGGGTGTCGCATCGATATATACAGGGTTTGCATCAATAGTGATTTTTCTGAAAAATGGACCAAGTGAATCTCAAGTTCCGGAATAAGCAATAGAGTATAATAAAACTGGAACAGAGTAAAAATGAATCCGTTTGAATAATTTTCAAGGGCTCCAAAGGTTATTTTATGAAAATGCCCTTACGAACGAAAATGTGGATGCCGTTAATCTAAACTTTGTTCGAATTTTTTGAAGCATGGGATTGAATGTTAAGACACCAAATTAGAGCATTACATGGTCAATTTAACGATTAGATAATCATGTAATATTTTTGTAATTATTTAGAAATAAATAGAGATAATTCTGAATCCAACTGAAATTTCGGATAGATTTTCGGATTCAGAAAATTTTGAAATGGGTCTAAATGAGTATTAAGATACTCAAGAGGTAATTTAGAATCCCAAATAACCCTTTCGAAAGAAATTCATATTGAAACGAAATCAATTTGGAAATTGCCAGAGATGATTTGAAAAGGGGCATAGAATGACTTTTAAGGTCACCAAGACTACCTGGAGCATGTATGTAGTTCGAATATAGGATCCGGAGAATTTTGCTAGAATTTCAAAAAAGTGCCAGAAAAATCGAATCCGAGCATTCCAAAAAGCTCGAATTGAAAGAGATAAGCATAAAGGACTAAAGAAAGACAAGTCAAATAAGCAACCCATAGAAATGTGACACTTGGCAAAGAGATAAGGATAAGGAAACTTGTCAAGTTTCTAATGGATGACAATTTGGTAATTTTATGCAAGAATGTGAAGTTAATACATTAAGGGCAAAATGGACTTTTCGGCAAGTATGACCCATATTAAATTTGATTATACTAATGGTGAGTGGATTGGTGAGTCATTAAGAAGAACAAATCAATAGGTGACACATGGAAAAATGACTTTTGGATTGAATAATGGTCAAGGATTGAAAAGGTAAAATGCCAACCAAAAAGTAAAGGTGTAAAATGAAATTTTGCACTAAAAAGATGAAAAAAAAAATGAGTGGCGTGCATGAAGAAAGAAAAGAGAGATAGTGATATTATTTTATAAAAAAAAAAACGAAAGGAAATGACAAGTGTCAAATGCGGAGGCATGAGATGGTTAGATAAGCATGAAGCAACAGTGAACAAGACAAAAGTAAACCACTAAAAGTGAGAGAGATTGAGGTGGTTGGTCACCATATGCAATATATATATATATATATATGTATATATATATATATATAAATTGACAGTGACATAAAACAAACAAACATAGAACCAAAGAAATTGTAGCGAAAAATAAAATAAAATTAAAAAAAAAAAAGAGAAAAGAATACAAGATGAGCATGAATTAGGAGTAAGGCGGTGACACAATAATCAATATATATATATATATGTACATGGTGACAAAGCCAGAAACAAGCATAGAACTGGGCCAGAGAAAGAAAGAAGAAGAAGAAAGAAGAAGAAGAAGAGGAAGATGAGGAGGTTCCAAGGTGTCTTCATCAATCTCTTCTCCTTGTTTTCATCAAGAAATACTCATGGAAAAGTGAAGAGAAGTTGTTGGTAAGTGAGTTAATTTTATGGTTAGTTTGACGGGATTTTAAGAATTTATGATGAATTAAGTTATTGATGAAATTTATAGTATATTTAGGAGTTGATTAACTTCAAATTGAGATTAGGAAACAAATGAAGGTTCAAGGAGTTGTGATCAAGGAAAATTAGTAAGGTAAGTTTAGGGTTTATATCATAATGCTATGAAATTTAATGGATTGTGATTTTAAGGTTTTAGTTGATTACTTGATCTTTAAATGATGCATTTGGATATAATTTTTGAGCTTGAAATGAAGAGAATTGATTGATGGTGTGATGTACTAGTATGTGATCAAAATGGAGAACATGGTGTAATTAAAATATTTTTAATGTATAGATGAATTTATAAGAGGTTTTATATGATTTTGAGATGGTTTATTGAAAGAAAAATCAAGAGTATGGATGGTTGAAAATGTATGTTAGTGTATGGTCAAGTTATGTTTGTGTATGAGTTTGAGTTTATTTTAATGTGTAAAATGGTTATATTATATTTTGGCACAAAATTAAGTTGATTGTTGTAATTAGAAATGAAGAAAAGTTAATTGAATGGGTTTGTTTGATTTGATAGGGGTGGACGGCAAAAAGGGGGGGTGTATGTTGAGATGTGATTAATTTTTTGTGTTTGTTGAATTTAGGTGATGATTTTAATGGTTTTGATTTAGTTGGTGGAGAGAAAATTGAAGAAATGTTGATTATGCATGACTTTGAATTTTTCTAGTATAAAGGGAAATTGTGTTTTTAGTTGACTTCAAGAGAATTGACGTTGTTATGTGAGGTTTGGATGTAAAATAAAATTGAATATGAATTAGAATGTTATGTGATGGATTTTGAGCTTGAATTGTTATTTGTAGGTGGCAATTGAAGTTAAATAGAAATCAAGGAAAGGGAGGTAAAAAGGGGACATGCAAATTGAGTAAAAAGGTGAGTGTAAAACCCTTTTATAAATGTCAAATGCATATTTGAAATACTTTATGTGTTTTTATGAATTTTAAAATATTTTGGATATTGAAGTGAGTGTAAAATGATTTTTCAAGAGTTAACTGCATAATTGACATGTTTTAATTGTTTTTATGATGGTTAAATGATTTTAGAATGTGAAATGAGTTTCTATTGAAAATATTAGTATGTGTACCATTTATGTAAATTTGTAAAATGAAATGTTTATACATGAAAATGATAAAACGTGGAGCTTATGCTTTAATGTCATTCTATGATTATGCTTTTACACAGTTATCAATGTTGAATAAAATGAAATTAATTTATGAATAGCATGAATAATGTAGTTTTCAAACACCAATGGATTACCTCATGTTTATACGATGGAATTGACGGAAATGAAATGAAATGAGTGAATTATTAAACCCGGTCGGAATACCCTTGCGTGTATGGCAAGTGTTAGGAGGGCATGTCACTAACATCAGGAAATTGAGTCTGTCAGTCGAGTCGTGTCACCCTTTATACGTGTGGGGTATTATCTCACTTCATGTATGCACTATGAATTAATTCCGCTGCGTGGTTATGAGATGTCTCATGGATGTGGATACTATCACGTGGAGCTATGGCCAGCTGGGGATGGTGGTTCGTCCCGCCCAGTATGCATGATCGTGATATAATGCTCTTTGAGTTCCATTGGTAGAGTTTCAGCAATACATGGAAATGTTTTTAAATGTTACATGATTTACAAATGTTATGAATTATTTTGGCATTTTACAAGTTTATGCAAAAATTGAAAGCTATCATAATTTTTATGCATGAACTTAAATTTCAAAGTTTGCTTATGAAATGGTTAAAGTTTATGTTTCTATTATGAAACATTTAAAAAATGAAAATTTCTTTTAAAAGGTTTTCGGGAGGTATATTTTCGAAAAGAAATCATTTAAATAAAAAAACCTTAACACTCATTGAGCTCCTTTAGCTCACCCTTCTATGATTATCTGTTTTAAAAACCTCCCCAGGTGCAGGGATCAGTGATTAGGGTGCTTGCTCCCCTTCCTCGGATTAGATGGGTCGGACATAAATAATTTTTTGTGAAGTCACATGTATTGCATGTTTGGATTAAATTGAAATTTGGTGTACGAATGTAAATGGAATGATTTTAAGTAAATTTTATGTATATATACAATGTAAATAGTAAGATTACGTGTAAAGGTTTTTTATTCTTGTACGTGAACATGTGTTTTTAAAGTTGAAAATGATTTTATTGAATTAGTTCTATTGTGGTTGGGAATTGGTTTTGAGATGGACCAAAAGTTCAAAATTGTAGTGGAGATTAATGATTGAAATTTTGAAGTGTTAGTGAATTGTTTCAGGTGATTTGCAAGAATAGAAAATTTTGAAAAACAGTCGTTGTGCTATCAAAAGTTTTAGAAAACCTAAATTATGGAAAAAGAGAATTCTATGGTTATAATTTATGAGTTTATGAAAGGATTTAAGTTTCAGAGCTTGCTCCACGGAATCTCTTTTGGGTCTTGCTAATTAGAGTCCAGAAGGGTTTCGTAGGGTACCCGATGGGTAATTAGGCCCTATGAAGGGAAAATCCGGGGTGGGTCCCATCAAAAACAATGTGCTCTATGATGATAAACCAAAAACAACGTGTTTTTAATGAGGTATGTGCAATTTATGGTGTTTTTGGTCATTTGCCTAATGCTTGTCTATCTAGTGAGAATTTTTCAAATTTTATGGACCAAGCTAATGTGATGAACTCCTACAAGCAACAACATCGTAATAACCCTTTTTCGAACACGTACAATCCTAGTTGGAGGAATCATCCAAACTTTTTGTGGAGCAACAATCAAAATCAAAATCAGGGAACCTCATTTCAGCCAAAGATGCTAGGTTAGGAAGAAACATTGTAGAATCTTATTTAAGTGTGTCAGAATAATCAGCAAAGCAATAAGGCGAGATTTTAGAATATCGAGGCTTCCATGAGAAAAATGGAGACGAAAATAGGGCAAATTATAGAGGCTGTTTAGAGTGATATCCCTAGAAAATTATCGAATCGGCTTAAGCAAGCAAAAATAGTCACAACACTAAGAATTGGTAAGATTTAGCATAACAAAATTGGTGATGTGAATAATAAATCTGATGTTCTTGCAGGTGGTGATAGAAGGAAAGAGAAATTAGAAAAGGAGAAAATTGCTAGGAGATCTATGTTCCCAAGCAAGAACCCTTTAGTCAACTACAAACCACTACCACTATATCATCTACCGACCCCATTTCCTAAACGCTTGAAACAGGGCAAAGTAGATAAGTCATTTCTAAAATTTTTGATATTCTTTCTGAAGTTAATGTTAACTTACCTTTGCTCGATATGATAAAAAATATGCTAGCTTATGCCAAATTTTTGAAGGAACTAAACATAAAGAAGTGTAGGTATGAGCCAAACGAAAAGGTCAAGGTATTTGAAACAGCAAGTGTAGTATTACAAACTAATCGCCCACCAAAATTGAAGAATCCAGGTAGCTTTAATATGACCATTAGAGTTCGTGATTCGAAAAAGGTAAAGGCAATGTTGGATCTAGGTGCTAGCATCAATTTAATGTATTATCCTATATACTTGCAACTTGGTTTGGGTGAGCTAAAAACCCACTACTATATCCTTCCAGCTTGTAAATCGATCGATAAAATATCCTAGAGGTATTGTAGAACACATTTTAGTGCAAACTGACAAATCGATTATTCCTGCATATTTTGTTGTCTTAGATATGGAGAGGCAGATGATTCCTAAGAGAGAGGTGGCCATTCTACTGGGGCGCCCATTCATGGCCACTGTAAAGACAATAATTGATGTTCAGAATTGCAAACTGAAAATGACAGTCTTAGATGAGACCTTGAAGTTTTCTATTTATAATTTTTTAACATTACCCATAAATTATAATAGTTGTTTCCAGTTTGATGAGTTGGACTCACTTATTTTCTATAATTTTGTGCAGGAAGAAATAAAGGATAAATTGGAGCTTGTTTAGATTGCTAGAGAGTATGATAGGGAAGATGAGGAGACTAAATAATTCAAAGCAGAATTGGATGGTGTAGAGCTGTTAAGTGAAGAAAACGTGACCAAGGAAGGGTTAGAGCAATCTAATCCCAAATTGGCCTGTCCATTGTTACATCCACCAAAGCTGGAATTGAAGTAATTACCCCCGACTCTCAAGTACACATTTCTTACGAAAGATCACGCTCTTCCAGTAATTATTGCTTCGGACCTAACCCTTGAAGAATAGAAAAAGTTGTTGATTGTTTTGAAAGAGCACAAGGAAGTTATAGGGTGGACCTTAGCTGATATTAAGCAAATTAGTCTAACTGTGTGCATGCATCAAATTTTACTAGATGAGGATTCAAAGCCTACTATAGAGGCTCAGAGACGATTGAACCCAAATGTGAAGGAAGTTATGAGAGCTGAGGTGATCAAATTATTGGATGCAAGTATTATCTAGCTTATCTCGGACAACAAATGGGTAAGTCTAATTCATGTGATACCTAAGAAATCAAGCATAACTTTGATGAAAAATGAAGAAAATGAATTGGTACCAGTGAGAATGACAACACAATGAAGGATGTGCATAGACTACCGCAAAGTCAATGCGACGATTATAAAGGATCATTTTCCTCTTTCTTTTATTAATTAAATGCTTGAACAATTGGCAGGCCATGCTTGCTATTGTTTTCTTGATGTCTTTTCAGGTTATAATCAGTTCCCTATCGCTCCAAAGGACTAGGAGAAGATTACATTCACGTGCTTATTTGGAACATTTGCCATCGAATGATGCCATTCGGTCTTGGCAATGCCCCTGCAACCTTCAAAGGTGTATGATGTCTATCTTTTCTGATATGATTAAAGGTTTATTGAGGTATTTATGGATGATTTTTCTGTGTTTGGAGATTCATTTGATAATTGGCTTGATAATTTGACATTGGTACTTCAGAAATGTGTGGAAATGAATTTGACATTAAGTTTGTAAATATGTCATTTTCTAGTCAAGCAGGGAATTATTCTTGGTCACGTGTTTTCTAGTAAAGGTATTGAAGTGGATAAGGCTTAAATTAAGGTGATTGCTAAGTTGCACCCTCACCTTCGGTTAAGGGTTTGCGTACTTTTCTTAGTCATACAAGTTCTTATAGGTGGTTCATTAAAGATTTTTCTAGAATTTATAGGCTTTTGTGTAACTTGTTGGCTAAAGATGCTACATTTAATTTTGATGATGGATGCCTTGTTGCTTTTAATACTTTGTGAAAGAAAAATTAACTTCTGCTCCAATTCTCTCTACACTTGATTGGCTTTATCCTTTTGAGCTTATATGTGATACATCTGATTTTGCTATTGGTGTTGTGTTAGGACATACAATAGATAAGTTGCATTATGTGATCCATTATGTGAGTAGAACTTTGAATGATGCACAATTAACTTGTTCCACAACTAAGAAGGAACTTTTAGCTATTGTGTTTGTTGTAAAGAAGTTTCGTTCATATTTAATTGGTTTAAAGGTAATCGTCTATTTTAATCATGCTGCTTTGAAATATTTGCCAACCAAGAAAGACGCCAAACCCAGATTGATCAAATGAATTTTATTGTTGCAAGAGTTTGATCTAACAATCAAAGACAAGAAGGGTAGTGAAAATGTCATAGCTGATCATTTGTCTCGACTTGTGGAGGGGACTAATTTCAAGAAATGCCAACAAAAAGATATTGTCCCTATAAATGAGATCTTTCCTAATGAACAACTCTTTTCTATTCAAGAAAAAGAGCCTTGATATGCTAATATTGTTAATTATTTAGTTAAAGGCATCTTTAATTCGAATTTGAATTCGCAGGAAAAGAACCAATTTTTATTAATCGTGAAACATTATCTCTAGGATGATCCATTCCTATTCAAAATTTGTCTTAATCAAATTATAAGACATTGTGTACTTGATAGCGAGCAGTAGAGCATCTTGAACTATTATCATGCATTCAACTGTTAAGGACATTTTGGAGGACAGAAGACCACCCTCAAGGTGTTTCAAGCCAGTTTCTATTGGCCTACTCTTTTCAAGGATGCTCATTCCTTTTTTGCTAAGTGTGATAGGTGTCAACAAACAAGTAACATCAGTAAGAGAGATGAGATGCCACTCACAGGTAACTTAGTTGTTGAATTGTTTGATGTGTAAGGTATCGATTTCATGGGACCATTCCCCACATCAAATGAGAACACTTATATATTGGTTGGTGTTGATTTTATGTCTAAGTGGGTTGGGACAGTAACCACAAGAACCAATGATGGTAATATTGTGCTTAAGTTTTTGAAAGATTTAATTTTTTCTAGATTTAGTGATCGTGGTACTCACTTTTGTAATAAAGCATTTCTATCATTATTGAAGAAGTACGACAATCACTCATCGAGTAGCCACATCGTATCATCCACAAACATCAGGATAAGTTTAAGTATGTAACAGGCAAATAATAGTGAACACTTCGAGGAAGGATTGGGCAAAAAAGTCGAATGACATGTTGTAGGCGTATAGAATTACCTATAAGAACCTAATCAAAATGAGTCCCTACAGGTTAGTGTTTAGTAAAGCATGCCACTTACTTATGGAACTGGAGCATTGTGCATATTAGGCGATCAAAAGACTAAATTTTGATACACACAAAGCCGATGAAGAAAGGAAGCTCCAGTTCAATGAGTTAGAGGAGTTGAGGGATGAAGCGTATGAAAATGCCAAAATTTATAAAGAAATGACAAAACGATACTACGATTAACTCCTCCACGAGAAAGGCATCAAAATAGCATAAAAGTGTTGCTTTATGATTCACGATTGCATCATTTTCTGGGAAAATTATAGTCATGGTAGATGGGACCATTTTTGTGCTACAAGTGTTCCCTCATGGCGCTATGGAAGTAGAAAATGTGAGAACGAGGAACAAATTTAAAAAACAAAAAGGGCATCAATTAAAACCATATTTAGATGGGAACTAAACAACTCAAGTATTGGATTATATGGAGATTCATGAGCCATAAAGTGAAAAGCCATAGCTGGTGTATACACTAAGGTAGGTTCAGTCAAGCTAAGGGTGTATGGACATCCAATAAATTCCATCCATTCAAGGCTCAAAATAAGTTTAAGATAAGCTAGACAAAGCATTGAAGAGATTAGAATGCACTAAGGCAACATACATAGAGTTATTGGACATTATGAAGCACTAGTGAAGGGCACCAACCAATGCCACTTCTCTTCCACATTCTTTGCCAAGTATGATCATGAATGAGTGTATAAGAGTTAGGGAACACTCAAGGATAGATAACTGAAGTTAAATTACAAAGGTGTGAGAAAAGCCCCTTAAAAAGTGGTCCCGAAAGTGGGTTTTAGAATAGAAACCATATCAAACGATCTTAGAATCCAACGAAACTTTATGGGTGACCACATTGAGAGATAAGAAGTGTCTTGGAACAAGAATTGAAGCAAAAGCACGTCCGAGCTGGGCTGTGTATCACAGTCAGGTTTAAGGGGTCAAAAATCATGATTTTTCGTTCCAAGCTTCAATTGATGAAACAAACCATTTGGGGATGTTCCTAGGGATAAATAAGTAGGATTCATGCAAATAAATCAGAAGTTTGAAGCATTGGTTGAAGAGAAATGGAGATTGGAAGTTACTAGTGCATAGACAATGTCAATGTGCAATAGAGTTTAGGTGTATTCCAATGAATTATCTTTTTGCATTTTTAGCCTATTCTAAGCTTGCCTATCTTTGTGTAGGTGAGGAGCACTTGATCGAGCCAAGAGAGGGTCTTTGAGGTTTGTTTAGTTGAGCTACAAATCAAGGTGAGTGCACTTTTTATGAATGAGTTTTCAAAAGTTTTATGCTTCTGCATATGAAATCATATTTTGTTTTTGCATGCTTAAATACTTGAATACTTATGCATGTTATATAGATTTGAGTGAGATGAACCCAAGGGCACGAGTTTATAATTTTTAAAGCTTTAAAGATTTAAAGCAAGTTTAAAAAATGGAGCTCGAGAGCTCTTGTCTCAATTAAGCTAAGACAAGAGTCCAAGGACTCTAAGTTTAAAGCTTCAAGATTTTAAGTTAGTGTCATGTGCACCAAGAAAAAAATTTTAAGGTATAGCATTAGAGAAAACCAGATTTTCAAAGGCTATTAGTACCCTTCAGTTATCAAGTTCCAACCCGTACGATATACATATTTAGTCGGGCAAGTTTGTGGGACAAGTCACTAGCCGTGTGTGTATGGGATTAGAGTGTCTAGCGAGTGAGTGCCCTACTTTATGGGATATGGTCTCACACTGCATTTATGCGATGTAGAGATTCCATATATAGTGTTGAGAGGTTCTAGATTTGGGTCACGATTGGTGTCAATATACAACGCTACGTGATCTTCACATTACGGCATTAGCGAGAGAAGTTGCATGTGACCAGATATTAGGATTACAAAATAGTGCTTTTCTAAACTTTGTAACATTATATTGCTCTTGCAAACGAATGTTATATATATGTTTGAAAATTGCTTTTATAATGGTTTGCAAAGAATGAATGAGACTTATGATTTATGCTTTAAGAAATAGAAATTTATTGTAAAAACTTTTGAGTCAAGTTTAGTTTTCTAAAGATTAAATGCATTCATTGAGCTATCTAGCTTACCCTTTATTTTTCCCTAACCTCCTCAGGTACTTTTGTGGGTGATCGACGATCTCCTCCATTGCGATAGGTGGGCATCAAATCGGTTATGCTTCTTGCTTTTTGAAGATTTTGCATATAGCATGTGCATACTTGTACATTTGTAAATAAAGTGTAGTTTGAGTTGTAGTAAAAAGTAGCTTATTTTGAATTGTCATAAGTTTACTATAGAACTTGTGTTTTGTGGAAAATAATTACATTGTTATTGAACTTTTTGTGAGAAGTTTGGGTTGGCGATTAAAAGGGATTTAGTTGAAGTGTTTTATTTTGAAACTACAAGTTTCGGTATTGTCCATTTTGCAACCGTTATACTGCCAAAATTTAGTTTTCCAAATGATCAAATTTTTAAGTTAAAACCAACCCAAAACCATATTTAGTGTTTTAGGTTTATAAAAGTTAGTCGCACACGAAATTTCTAGCAACTTTTCAAAGAAAGTTTAAAGACAAAGTTAAAGGGTTCGCTCCTTGATTGTCTTTTAATTCATCGAGACAGGCAAAAGGAGATCGAAGGAGTGCCCGGGCATACCACTCGGATAGGAGCCTAGTGGCGGTCTGGGAAGGGGCGTCTCAGGTGGTATCAAAGCCCAAGTTTTAAAAAAGTGTTGAAGTTGTTTTCAGTTTAGTTTAGAGCTTGCATAAGTTGCATGTTTTCGAGTATACATTGTATGATTTCTTAAATGATTTTCATGTTCATGCATTTTTGAATCTTACAGAAGCATGCAACGCCGAGGTCGCCCGAGGATGAGGAGGGCAGCCGCAGAGGCACCCACACCAGAGGAGGAGCATGTTGATGAGTCTATCAATGTGCCTAGTAACTCCTCACACCCAGAACCACCACCCCAGCCTGTTAGAGACCTGAGCGACCGTAGGTAGATGCGGAGCACTTAGCACAGGCAATAGCAGTGGCTGTTAATCAACCATAAAAGGCTCGAGTGACCATAGAGAGCGCCCATAAGTTAGGCACCAAGACCTTTGATGGCACAGGAGAGCCAGAGCAGGCACTCTTATAGCTAGAAGCTAATGATGAGATTTTTTAGATCATGGGGTGTACTGATGAGCAGATGGTAAATTTCTCAATCTTCATGTTGAAAGATAGAGCAAAGGACCGGTGGAAGGCATTTCAAAGGACACGCCCAGAGGGAGTCACATAGGCGGAATTTCAGAGGGAATTTAAGGACCAGTTTTTCCCTAAGACTTATAAAGATACTAAGATTAAGGAGTTTTTTAGATTTGACCAGGGGAACTTATCAGTGGCAGAGTACGAAAAGAAGTTCACTGAATACTTGAGACTAGTTCCATTCATTGCTATTGATGAGGAACAGAAAAATAATAGATTTATATTTGGCGTCAATTCTAGGATTCGAGCATACGTGACTTCAACTGCCCACGCCAGATATGGGGATTTAATGTAGACTGCTACCAGAGTAGAGAGGACAGTAGCCACCTTCCCCAAACCAAAGAGGTTCAGGCAAAAGCACGGATGAACAGGGAACCCGTAGAGTAGCTCCAGCAAGGTCAGTAAGAGTGGAGGCTAGTCTTCCTTCACGGACAATCGCAGACAGTTCCAAGCAGCCCGTAGTAGCCAAAGTTTAGTGAGACAGACAGGCAGATCTAAGAGCCAGCCGAGCGGCAAGTCCAAACAGTCATGCCCTAAGAGTGGGAGAGTACATCCAGGTGAGTGTATGCAGGGTAAGACCAGATGCTACAGATGTAGCCAAGAGGGCCATTTCATGAGGGATTATTCATTGGCAGTCGCCCCACAGCAGACAGAGACTAGAGTAAGGCCACAGGGAACCTATGGCCTTGCGACTTAAGGCATCTATAGTGCCTTAAGTTTCGCCTTGCCAGGATGGTATTCTATAGTGCAGTCATAGTCCTTAATCAACTCTATCCACCTCCTCTACCTCATATTCAACTCTTTCTAAGTGAATAGATACTGCAAACTCTTATGGTCAGTAAAGATTCTACAGGGAACTCCATAAAGGTAGTGCCTCCAAATCCTCAAAGCAAACACAACAGTTGCTAACTCCAAATCGTGTGTTGGGTAATTCACTTCATGCTTCTTCAATTGCCTTGAAGCATAAGCTACTACCCTATCCTCTTACATCAACACACATCCTAAGCCCTGTCTGGAAGCATCACAATACATTGTGAAGCCCTCTATCCTTGATGGTAGTGTAAGTATCAGCGCCAAAGTCAATCTCTATTTCAGCTCTTCAAAACTCTTCTGGCACGCAACTGACCATTCAAACTTCTCCTCTTTTCTTGTCAACTTTGTTAAGGGAGCTGCTATCTTGGAAAACTCCTCCACGAACTTCCTGTAGGAACATGCTAGGCCTAGGAAACTTCTGACCTCGGTCACATTCGCAGGTGACTTCCAACTTACTATTGCCTCTACCTTCTGAGGATCAACTGATATACCCTTTGCCGATACTACATGACCCAAGAAGGCAATTCTGTCAAGCAAAAACTGGCACTTACTGAATTTGGCGTACAACTGATGCTCCCTCAATGTCTATAGCACAACTCTCAAGTGCTCTGCGTTCTGCTCGTGGCTGCCTAAATACACTAGGATGTCATCAATAAACACAATGAAGAACTTGTCCAAATAGGGCCTGAAGATTATGTTCATTAAGTCCATGAAAGCAGTTGGCGCAATAGTTAATCCGAATGGCATCACCAAAAACTCATAATGCGCATATCGAGTCCTAAAGGCTGACTTAGGCACATCTTCCATGCGTATCTTCAACTGATGGTAACCTGACCTCAAATCAATCTTAAAAAAATCCCCGGCACCTTATAACTGATCAAATAAATCATCAATACGCGGTAGCGGATATTGATTCCTAATGGTTACCCTATTCAGTTGTCTGTAATCAACACACAACCTGAGGCTTTGATCTTTTTTCTTAACAAACAAGACAGGTGCTTCCCATGGCGACGTACTTGGCCTGATGAATCCTTTGTTCAAGAGTTCTTCAATCTAGATCTTTAATTCCTTTAATTTAGCTGGTGCTATCCTGTATGGTGTTATGGAGATAGGCTCTGTACAAGGGATCAGCTCTATCTCAAACTCTATCTCCCTATCTGGAGGTAACCCTGGAAGGTTCTCTGGGAAGACATCTAAGAACTCTCTTATCACTGGAATCTCTTCTAACTTCAACTGAATATCACCAGGTTCCATTACATATGCCAAGTACCATTGACACACCTTCCTTAACATCTTTTTTGCCTTCACTGCACTGATCAAACTGGTAGGAAGCATCTTCCTATCTCCATAAAACATAACCTCAAATCCCTCAAGTGTGCTAAACCTAATCTCTTTCCTATAATAGTCGAGGGTGGCTCTATGTTTTGCTAGCCAATCCATACCTAGGATCACATCAAAATCGTGGATAGCTAGTATCACCAAATTAGCCCCAAATACCTGACCCCCAAGAATCACTTCACTTCCCAAGTATACTCTATCTGCAATAAGGGAATCTCCTGTGAGAAGTGAGACCAACATACTACACTCTGAAGGGTTCACATCTATCCTAACCTTATCCACAAAGTCTCTTGACACAAAGAAATGTATGGCCCCTGGGTCAATCAATGCATGTGTCGCTGTGCCAAATAGAGTAACCATACCTGTCACTACATCTGACGCGGCATTTGCTTGCTGCTGAGTGGCGGCATATACTCTGGCCTGGGTACAGGGTCTACCAGGTTGTCCCCTAGGTGTTGTACTGCCACTGGAGCCTCCACTAGGTCTCTTTATACCCACAGCTTCTCTAACATGAGGACCTCTCCTGTCGAGTCCTCTACTCCAACTAGGCTGCCTCTATACCTCTGTCTTGGTCTCTGTTTGCTGAGGAGCGACTGCCATAGGACAATCCCGCATAAAGTGGCCCTCTTGACCACATCTGTAACACCCAATCTTGTCTTGCATACACTCTCCTAGGTGTGGTTTGCCACACTTCGGACACGGAGGTCTGGACTTCGCTGATTGCTGACTCGTGGAACCTTCTGTCTGCCCCACTAAGCTCTGTCTGCTTCGGGCACCTTGTCGTTGTTGATGACTCTCTATGAAGGTAGACTGACCTCCACTCTTGGTTATCTTACTGGAGTTGCCTTACGGATTACTTGTCCTTCCGTGCTTTTGCCCAAATTTCTTTAGCTTGGGAAAGGTTGCCACTGTCTTCTCAACCCTAGTGGCTACCTGTACCAATTCTCCATATCTAGTATGTGTAGCAGAGATAACATAAGCCCTGATCCTTGAGTTGAGACCTGACATAAATCTACTTATCTTCTGCTCTTCGTTTGTGGCGATGAAAGGAACCAACTTTAGGTACTCTATAAACCTCCTCTCATACTCTACCACGGTCAAGCTTCCCTGTTCAAACCTAAAGAATTCTTCAATCTTCGCATCCTTATATGCTTTAGGGAAGAACTGATTCTTGAATTCCTTTTGAAAATCTTACCCAAATAACTCCCTCTGGATGCGATCTCTCATGTGCCTTCCACCACTCCTTAGCACTGTCTCTGAGTAGGAAGGCTAAGAATTCCACTCTCTATTCATCTGAGTATCTCATAACTTTGAATATCTCTTCATTAGCCTCTAACCATGAGAGTGCCTGTTCTGGCTCTCCTGTGCCATCAAAGGTCTTGGGGCCTAACTTCTAGGCGCGCTCTATGGTCACTCGAGCCTTTCGCGGTTGATTAATTATCGCTGCTATTGCCTGTGCTAAGTACTCCGTATCCATCTGCAATCGCTCGGATCTATCAGGCCGAGGTGATCGTTCTGGGTGTGAGGAGCTACTAGGCACATTAATAGACTCATCAACATGCTCCTCCTTTGGTGTGGGTGCCTCTGCGGCTGCCCTTCTCGTCCGCGGTGACCTCGACGTTGCATGCTTCTGTAAGATTCAAAATGCATGAACATGAGACTTTTTAATGCATGAAATCATTTAAGAAATCCTACAATGCATGAACTGTAAACTTTAGACTCATGCAATCTTAAAAAGCTTGACTCAAAATAACTTTAAAGCTTCCTAAACTCTTTCTGAAAACTGTGGCTCTGATGCCACTTTAGATGCCCCAATCCGAATTGTCACTAGACTCCTATCCGAAGGGTACGCCCGGGCATCCCAACATTCTAAGCCCATCTTGATGGGGAAGAAGGCATTCGATGAGCGAACCCTTTTAACTTAAAACTTAACTTTAGTAGAAGCTTAATCTTTTAAATCTTAAAGTTGAAAGGGTTTGGGTTGGTTTGATACTATTCATTTGGTCATTTTTAAAGCTCAAAACCGACAGCATAACAGCTGTAATTTGGATAAACCAAAAACCTGAAAATCAATTTGGACACTTCAAACTATAATCACAATCCAACCCAACTTCTAGCAATCCAGTTTATCAACATAAACACAAAAATTTGAAACCTTCAAAGACAAGATATAAACATATACTTTTAAATCTAGCAATCTTGATTTTACAAGCACGAAAAGATGCACTTTTACACAACTCAAAAGATATAACTCTTTTTATACAAAATGTACAAACATATGCAACATACAAAAGACCCAAAATATGCTTATTACATTCTTCAAGAAGCAAATGCCAACACTTGCGCCCACTTGAATACGGAGGAGGGAGGCTTCACTAGTCTTCACTCACACGAGTACCTGAGAAGGTTTTAAAAACAACTTGAAGAGTGAGCTATAAAGCACAGTGAGTGCAATAGTTTATAAACTTAACTTTACTTTCTGAAAAATTTCTCTTTATAAAACTTTAATAAAAGTTTTTATTCCTTAAAAGATATTTAAAGTATAAATCTCATTCAATTGTATAGCATCAATATAAACAAATGATAGTAAACTGGTAAAGCATTAATTTGAACATGCTTAAAAATAACTGAACTTTATAAAAGCACCATTCGTAACCCTAATCTCTTGATCACACGGCGACTTAGCTAAGGCTGCAAGTGTGGTAGGTCACAAGGTGATGTATCTGACATCCACTGCAACCAACTCTCTGAGACCTCTCAGCAACTACGTGCAGAATTTTGCATCGCTAACCGTAATGCAAGACCATATCCCATAAAGTAGGGATGACACACTCACTCATAACTCTAACCACACAGTTAGTGACTCATTTCCCCTAACCCTTGCCTTACTAAGTGGGATATACCGTATGGGTCTGAACTCGATAAACTGGTGGGTACTTATGGCATTTGAAAACTTTATTTTTCTCTAATGCTATGTCATTCAAATCTTTATACTTGGTGCACAAGTACAAAAGCTTTAAATTGAAAGCTATAAACTTAAGTCCTTGGACTCGTTTACTTTACAAATACAATACAAGTATTTAAATATAAGAACTTATACATGCAAAAGCAAAAAATCTAGCATATCAATGCACAAGCATAAAATCACTTTAGAAAACTCTTTGAAAGTGCACTCACCTTAAGCTTGGGCGTAACTCGGATGAGCTTCAAAAGCCCTCTCGTGATCCAGTCGGATGCTTCTCATCTACACATGATAAGCACACTTAGAATGTGCTCAATATAAAATGCAAAGATGCACTAAAATGCACCTAACTACACTAACTCTATAAAATTCTCTCTACACTAGTAGTTTCTCCTTTTAATTTCTCTTTGATCCATGTTTCAAATTCCCAATTTCTTTGCATGAATCCTTCTTATATACATCAAGAAACGTCCCCATATGCCTCCCATCATAAATTGAAGCTTGGAACTCAAAATGGTCGTTTTTGACCCCTCTAACCTGAATGCAATGTACAGCCCAAACCGTGAATGCTTTTGCTAGAATTCTTTCTCCCACACTCTTCTTATCTCCCAATGTGGTCAACCGTAAAATTTCGTAGAATTCCGATATCGTGTGATAGGTGTTTTGGGCCAAAAACACCACTTTATGATCACTTTTTAAGAGGCTTTTTCATCCATTTCATTCTAAAACTTAACTCTCCTTTTCTTAGTGTTATACATACTCAAACCTATCCATACAATTCAATCAAACCCATAAAAGAAGTGGATTTCGATGATAACTCAATAAGCCTTTCCTAGGTGCTTTATAATGCATTACAATGGAATAGCTTCCAATGCAATTCTAACATTTCTATAAGTTTGTTTATCACTTAACCAATCTAAACTCATGCTTAAAACACTTCTATTTCATTGATTTCTCATACCTTTTCATATGGCCTTACAAGCACTAACATACTCTAGGTTCATTTCTTTCAAGTTTTACATACTAGTTCTTTTAGACATTTTGTCAAATATCTAATCTACATCTCATTCCAATGATTTTCAATCTAAAATCAATTTAAAATTTGTTTCATGCCAACCCTAGCTATCAATTTTAATAGGTTTCCATGCCATCTTTCACATGCTTTCAAGTCTCAAATAAATTATCTCATAACATAGGTAAAAACCTCCCTCCAAAACCCACTCAAACATCATCAATATAAGCAATACAATCATCACTTTTAACTATCAAAAATGGCTTCAAAAGATGAGAAACTAACCTTATTTAGCTTAGATTTTGCTCCAAGTTTGTTGTTCTATCTTAGAGAAGCTTGATTGATTGATTAGAAGCTCAAAAATTCACTTGAACCAACTTGATCACCTTTGGTCTCTTCTCTCCCTTGTCTTTGGCGTGAATTTCCTTTGGTTTTTCTCTTTGGTTTCTTTGTTTCTCGTATGCTTCTTGTTTCACTTGAAATGTTTAAGTGTAAATTATATACAAAGCTTCCCTTGACTTGTTTGACCAATTTCCATGTTTACACTAACACCTCAAACTTTTTAAAATCTCACTTGACCATTAAACCTCTTGGTCCTTAATAATTTGGTCCTTAATGTTTCTTTGAAAAATTACTTTATTCTACTTAACTCTAATGGAAATGACTAAAATACTCCTTGGAACTTGTTCTAAAATCATATTCCATGACTTTTGTCAAGTTCTCTACACAATTTAAAGACTTGAATTTGGTATTAGTCACTTGTTTCTTAATCTCCTTCATCTCTTTATTGAACCTGTTAAAAGATTTACTTATCTCGCTCTATGCTCTTGACTTAACTTGGCTACTTTTACCTATCTAGTCATGTATGTGAATAAGGGTTTACAGTAAAAATCCAGTGGACAGATGCATGCAAGAGGAGTTTCGAGAAGTTGAAACAGAGATTGATTTCGGTGTCTGTTCTTACATTGCCTTCAAGGATAGAGGGCTTTACAGTGTACTACGATACGTCCAGACAGGGCTTAGGCTATGTGTTGATGCAACATGACAGAGTAGTAGCTTATGCTTCGAGACAGTTGAAGAAGCATGAGGTTAATTACCCAACACACGATTTGGAGTTAGCAGCTGTCGTGTTTGCTCTCAGGATATAAAGACACTATCTATATGGAATTCCCTGTAGGATATTTACAGATCATAAGAGTTTCAATATCTATTCACCCAAAAGGAGTTAAATATGAGGCAAAGAAAGTAGGTAGAATTGATTAAAGACTCTGATTGCACTATAGAGTATCATCTTGGCAAGGCGAATGTGGTAGCAGATGCCTTAAGTAGGAAGGCTACTGGTTCATTGGCCTAGTTGCGAGCTGAGTATCTTCCCCAACTGATAGAGTTGAGATCCATAAGCGTACAGTTAGAGACAACAGACTCAAGTGCTTTGTTGGCTACTTTCCACGTCCGTCCAATTTTAGTTGATCAAATCAGAGATTTACAATCCCAGGATCCTGAGTTGAGCAAGATTAGGGGAGAAATAGAAACTGGGCAACCAAGCAAATTTAGATTGAGGGAAGATAGAGCACTGGTTTTAGGTCACAGGTTATGTGTGTCGGCTACAGGAAACCTGAGGATTGAGATCATGCAAGAGGCACACGCATCAGCTTATGCCATACACCTAGAGAGCACAAAGATGTACCGAACTCTGAAGGATCATTATTGGTGGAGAGGAATGAAGAGAGATATAGCAAAGTTCGTGTCAAAGTGCCTAACCTGCCAGCAGATTAAAGCAGAGCACCAGAGGCCAGCAGGTCTATTGCAGCCACTACTTATCCCAAAGTGGAAATAGGAGAGAATTACAATGGATTTCGTGGTAGGGTTGCCAAGGATGCAGAGTGGACATGATGCTATTTGGGTGATAATTGATAGGCTTATTAAGTCCGCTCACTTTTTGGTGATCAAGAATGCATACTCCCTGGAAAAGTTGGCACAGTTGTATATAGACGAGATAGTTAGATTACATGGTACACCAGTGTCCATCATCTCTGATAGAGACACTCGATTCACATCCAAATAGCATCATGTCCTTGAAGACATGCTAAGGCCATCGGCACCAAGTCAAGTTTTAGCATGGCCTTTCACCCACATGCAAATGGCCAATCAGAGAGGACGATCCAAACCCTTGAAGACATGCTAAGGGTATGTGTGATGGAGTTCAAGGGAAGCTAGGATACTCATCTACCTATCATAGAGTTTGCCTACAACAACAGCCATCAAGCAAGCATAGGAATGGCTCCTTACGAGATGTTATATGGCAGGAAGTGTAAGACTCCAGTTTGCTGGGACAAGGTAGGTGAAAAGAGATTAATTGATCAAGAGATTGTCCAAGTAACTAATGAAAAGATTCAAATGATAAGGAATAGATTAAAAATAGCTCGAGACAGGCAGAAGAGTTACGTGGACAATTACAAGAGAGATTTGGAGTTTCAAGTGGGTGATCAAGTCTTTCTTCACATTTCGCCATGGAAAGGAGTTATGAGATTTGGTAAGCGTAGGAAGCTTAGGACGAGGTATATAGAGCCATATGAGATTGTGGAGAGAGTTGGCGAGGTGGCCTACAGATTGAAGCTACCACCAGAGTTGGCCAACATACACGATGTGTTTCATGTTTCCATGCTTAAGAAGTATATTACGGATCCTTCACATATTTTAATAGAGCAGTCGGTACAATTGAAGGAAAGCCTCACCTACGAAGAACAACCAGTGGAGATTCTGGATCGTAGGGAGCAAGTATTGCGCCATAAAGTTATACCCTTAGTGAAAATGTTGTGGAGGAACCATACTTCAGATGAGGCAAGATAGGAACATGAGGAGTAGATGAAAGCACAATATCCACATCTCTTTCCAAGTATATATAAGGATGGGAGGAATTGTAAACCCCCATTCACATACATGACTAGTAGATGGGCTAAGTTAAGGGACATTGAGTTTAAGAGTGTTAAGGACCGAATTGGAAGAAATCAAGACTTTCCATGGTCAAGAGCAATTTTAAAAAGTTTAGGATCATAGTATAATATCAAAAGGTGGTCAAATTAGTCAAAAAAGCTTTATATGTAACCAAACACTTAGTCATTTTGGGCAAGAGAGGCATACATACGGGAACAAAAAGAAACCAAAGAAAGAAAGCAAAGAAAGTTGTGGCAACCAAGGGGAAAGGAAGATAAGTATAGGTGATCACCTAATCCAAGACTCTCACTCATCAAATTAAGCTCTCCCAAGTTTGATTAACATCCCAAGAGCTTAATTCAAGTTAAAAGAGGTAAGAATTCTTGAATTGAGATTAGTTTGGTGGAACTTTAAGTATGATTCCATGTTGGTTTCAAGTTAAGTTTTGAGTTGATTTTTGATAGGGCTTTAGTGCTAGATTATGAGATGAGTTCATGGATCAGTTGTTGACAATGAAATGAACAAAACCTAGTGAAGGAATGGATCATAGGGTTGTATATGATAGAACCCTACGTGACTTGATTTAGCTTGGTTTAGTTTAATTGCTTGCCCACCAAGTGTTTGATTAAATTCTTAAGTGAATTAAGCTATTAAAATGCAAAGAAAGTGAAAAGTCATAGCTGGTGTATACACTAAGGTAGGTTCGGCCAAGCTAAAGGTGTATGGACATCCAATAAATTCCATCCATTCAAGGCTCAAAATAAGTTTAAGATCAGATATACAAAGCATTAAAGAGATTAGAATGCACTAAGGCATACATAGAGTTATTGGACATTGTAATGTACTAGTGGAGGGCACCAACCAATGCCACTTTCCTTCCACATTTCTTTGCCACGTATGATCATGAATGAGTGTATAAGAGTTAGGGAACACTCAATGATAGATAATTGAAGTTAAATTACAAAGGTGTGAGAAAAGCCCCTTAAAAAGTGATCCCGAAAGTGGGTTTTTAGGCTAGAAACCAGATCAAACGATCTTAGAATCCAACAAACCTTTACGGGTGACCACATTAAGAGATAAGAAGTGTCTTGGAACAAGAATCGAATCAAAAGCACGCCCGAGCTGGGCTATGCATCACATTCGGGTCTAGGGGTCTAAAATCATGATTTTTCATTCCAAGCTTCAATTGATGAAACAGACCATTTTGGGATGTTCCTAGGGATAAATAAGTAGGATTCATGCAAAGAAATCAGAAGTTTGAAGCGTTGGTTGAAGAGAAATAAAGATTGGAAGTTACTAGTGCATAGACAATCTCATTGTGCAATAGAGTTTAGCTGCATTCCAATGCATTTATTTTATGCATTTTTAGCCTATTCTAAGCTTGCCTATCTTTGTGTAGGTGAGGAGCACTTGACCAAGCCAAGAGAGGGTCCTTGAGGTTTGTTTGGTTGAGCTACAAGTCAAGGTGAGTGCACTTTTTATGAATGAGTTTTCAAAAGTTTTATGCTTCTGCATATGAAATCATATTTTTGTTTTTGCATGCTTAAATACTTAAATACTTATGCATGTCCCAAGGGCGCGAGTTTATAATTTTTAAAGCTTCAAAGATTTAAAACAAGTTTAAAAAATGAAGCTCGAGAGCTCTTGTCTCAATTAAGCTAAGACAAGAGTCCAAGGACTCTAAGTTTAAAGCTTCAAGATTTTAAGTTAGTGCCTTGTGCACCAAGAAAGAAATTTTAAGGCATAGCATTAGAGAAAATCAGATTTTCAAAGGCCAAGAGGGGTCCCAAAATTTTAACTTTTCGTTTCGGGCTCCAGAAAATTATTTCGGGCATATAGGGATGTTCCTAGGTGTATATAAGTAAGGTTTATGCAAAGAAAACGAAATTTTAAAGTCTCGGTTAAGTTGAAATTGAAACCAGAAGTTTGTAGGCAAAATAGTTTTCAAATGAATTAAGTGAGTTGAAAGCTATGTGATACGTTTTGTGAGGTTAAAATTAGAGTATTCTAAGTGAATATGTGATGTGTAGGTGAAGGGCAAACTAGCAGAATGAGCGGAGGCTATTGAAGCTCTAAATGCCAAGCTTGAATTAAGGTGAGTGCTAAAATTATTTTTTTCAAAGGTTATGGTTGTTTCAATATTTCAATGTTTTATAAGTTTGTTGGCCATTTTAGAAATGGATATGAGTATTGTTATTGATATCCTAATTTGCATGAAAAGGTGTTGCTCTTATGATTTTACAAGGATGAATTCTACTTTTAAATGAAGTTTAAGCTTTAAGCTTTAAGTTTTATAGGCAATTGAAATTAAGCTTTGTTGTTGTTCAAAGGGAATGAGATTTGAAAGTTTTAAGGAAGATTTCTATTGTGAATGTTTAAGTGATTTCGTATATAAGTTTATAATTGTTTTAAGTGTTTAAATATTTTATAATGTATGTTTACCATTTTTAAATGTGAAATGAGTATTTTAATTTCTATTATGTTTTGTATGGAAGAGTTAAGTATTTATGAATTCCTAAGTATGATTTTTATTTGGAAATAAAATTAAAGTTCTGGTTTTGAGTTTTGTTAGCTAATGAGGCTATAATATATATAAGTATGTATTCAAAAGTGAGGTTTGTAAATTCAAAGGTTTAAGGCGAAAACAAATGATATATTTAAATGTTTTTGCATGATTAAGATACGCCATTTTGGGCTTTTTGCCCTTAGTAAGGACAATTTGTACTTTTGCACTTAAAGATATAGTTGGTGCCTAACACATCTAGAATTCGAATTTTTGTACTTATCGCACTCATATGAGAAATTTTGTGCTTTTGCACCAAGTAAGTAAAGAAAAATAAGTTTTCAAAGGCCATAAGTGTACCCACCTTTATAAGTTAGTTTTAGACTCGGCCGATATATCCCACAATAGTATGGCAAGTCCAAGGGGGATGCGTCACTAACTTAAGGGGGATTTAAGACTGTCGTGTCGCCTCTACTTTTGTGGGATATTATCTCGTGTTATGGTTAGCAATATAACATTCTACACATAACTACGAGATATCTTTGTAAGTAAGTAAGTGTCACGATTGGTGTCTGTTAAAAGCGCCACGTGACTCCACATCAGTCAGCATATCATAACTATCGCGTGGTTGTAATTATTTTGGGATATGAATGATGTTTTTCGAAAATTAAGTAAGTATTTAAAGTATTGAAAGCAAAGAAATATGTTTTTATAATTTAAGTATGTTTTACGATTAAATGGAATTAAGTTTTGAGAAAATTTAAGAAATGGAAATTCATCTTATGTATTTTATAATCCATAAAATTTTCTATGAAGTTTTATGAATATATATGAGTTTTACGGAATTTCTATTTTAAGCTATGTATGGAAATGGAATTGAAATTTTATTAGTTTTATGAGCTACAAGATTTGTATAAAGCTTTATGTATGTATAATTTCACATTGGTAATTAATTTGTAAGGTTTATGTGGGTAATTTTAAAGGCTATTTAATTTCTTTTAAGTTTTATGTAAATTTTATGCACATATGAATTTATAGTTTTAGATTTATGTTTTACAAGCTTTACAAGCTATATGAGATTTATAGTTTTCAAGATTTCAAGTTATGTATGCTTTAGAGTTCTTTAAGTATGCTTAGAAATTAAAAGCATTTTTAAATTTTATTAAAAGTGAATTTCAAGTGTTTAGCATTTCGTATGCTTTCCAAATTTATAGGTTTTATATGAAATTGTGCAATCCTAAGTTTTATGAATTCTCTACGCATATTACACATTGAAATGAATACGCTTTGCATGAAATTTTATAAACCCATGAATTTTATAAGTTTTGATATATGGTTTTATGTATATATATATGAGTTTCAAATATTGTTTAATTTTATAAGTTGATATAAATTTTTAAGTACTTGCGAGTTTATTGTTTTATATGGAAGTTATGCAATTTAAACAAGATTCATGTTTTTTAAGTTATACATTATGTAGAGTTTTAATTATGTATGAGTTTAAAAGTTTTTATGGTATGCTTTGAAATTTAATATTTAAGTGTTGGAAGAGTAAAGAAATAAGAATTCATTTATATGTTTTATAAATTTATAAATTTTTATGAAACTCTATACATATATAAGTCTAAATTATTTTTCAACTTATTCACTTTATACGTATTTTTATGTTTTTATGGGTTTCATGATTATTAAGCTTATGTGAGATTTTATGTAAGTATGTATTCATAGATTTTCTAATTACGCGTTATGATGAAAGAAGACTTAAACTTTTACCACTAAATGAAGATTTAAATTTTGAGGGAATTTAAGAAATGGAAAGTCATTTTATATGTTTTATAATCTATAAGTTTTCTATAAAGTTTTAAGGAGATATAAATTTTACGGATTCCTGATTTCATGCAATACTTGGAAATGTGATTTAAGAGTGAGAAGTTTTAAGAAGTAAGATTTATTTCCAATGGTTTTAAGGAGGTATTTAAAAATAAATAAATAAAACTTGTTTATTGGAAAGAAACATATGCACTCACTGAGCTCTCATAGCTCATCATTTTCTGTTTTTATGTTAAAACCTCCTCAGGTAAGACGTGGGTGACCGAGACAAAAAGGCTCCTCCAGAAGAGTAGGTAGGCAAGGACACGACATTGCTTTTGTATAAATGCATTGCATATTTTGAATTCGAAAGAAATTATGTGTATATATATTTTAAGTTATATATGAGTGGTCTAGATTTATTCATAACATGAAATTCCTAGTTTTTAAATCATTGCATAAACTTGCAATTGAATTGAATTTGATTTCATGCTTTTACTTTTGATGAAACGGAAATTATGATTTGTGACACTAAATTATATGTTTGTGATAGAAAGAAGTTAGGTTGGAAAAATAAAAATACATGGAAGTGTATTTTCCTTTGCAGGATATTTTGGCTAAGTTAAAAACGCAACCGTTATGCTGTCGAATTTTTCAATTGAAAAAGAAAAAAAAAATCCAACCCATTTCAGTTTTACAAAGTAAGGAATAAGTTTTTAAGGGTTCGCTCCGCGAATTTCTCTAGCCCATCTAGTAGAGTTAGGAGGGATCTGTTGGGGTACCAGGCAGGGCCCTCCGGACGTAAGTATGATATAATTCTGTTTGGGTCCTGTCATGGAAGCTTGGTTCGGCCAAGGGTAGGGGCTGGTGTTATGTTATCATTTTTTATTTGGTTTGAATGTTTTGGATGATCAAATGAATGATATTAAAGTTGAATTTGATGTTGGATGAAAGGAAAATTCATGAGATAGTTCAAAGGTGTGTGTTCGGCTAAAGAGGACAAGTGTGATGAATGGTTGTTTAGATTTTCTTTGGTGTGATTCATGGGCTGTTTTAGTGATGGTTATGGCTTGAAATTGAGAGGAAATGGATTAAAAGATAAAAGATGTAAAGCTTAAGCTAAGTAGATGATTTAGTGTACATTCTAGTTTAGGTTATTTTGGTTGCAATTAGAATGGTAGTTGACATAGACACTAAATGGAAATTGTTGTGATGAATTTCAAACTGAAATGTGATTTGTAGGGAAAGTGAAAGCAAGAAAGGAGCCTTGAGGAACTCTTACAATGGGTTCGAAAGCAACTAGTGAGTGGAATGTTTTATTTAGTTTTAACTTGCTTCCTTACCAAGTTATTTCAATTTTTAATCTTATAAGCTTCTAAATTTAATAATTATATGCTTTAAAGTACATTTGAAATGTATACTAGAATTTTATTGAAAATATTGATTTTAGATGGTGTACACATTTAGTAAGAAAATGCCTCTAGTATTTTGAAAGCAATATACTTTCATGCACCTAGAATGCATATTTTTAAAGAATGAGATATTAGTTTATGAACTCCTTTTTGTATGAAGTAATTTAAAGTACATTTGAAATGTATACTAGAATTTTATTGATAATATTGATTTTGGATGGTGTATACATTTAGTAAGAAAATGCCTCTAGTATTTTGAAAGCAATATACTTTCATGCACGTAGAATGCATCTTTTTAAAGAATGAGATATTAGTTTATGAACTCTTTTTTGTATGAAGTAAAAAGGCATGCTTTTAGTATTTCAAAAGCAATATACTTCATATTTTAACATGATTAAATTTAAAAGTGACATAAAGAATCTTTTCAAAGGCTAATAGCTTACCTCGAAAGTTAAGTAAATAAAGCTTAAGCATAGACCCAGCCGTAGAATCCTACATGAAAGCGGCAAGTTATTGGGGTTTGTTACTAACTTGGGAGGGTTGAGTTTGTCGAGTCGCCTCCACACATATAGGATGATATCTCATGCCACTTATACGATGAAACATTCTGCTTGGTAGTGGTGAGAGGTCTTAAAGACTAAAAGTCACATTGTACGATGCTAGACTAGTCGACACGTGACACCATCACATTACACGGCGCTAGGCTAGTCAACATGTTATATAAGTTTTGGGTATCCATTTGGTGCATTTCGCTAGAAAACTATATTATGAGATGTAAAACAATGAAAATACACTATTTTAAATGCTTATTGAAATCTCTTGATGAATTATAGTATTTCTCGCATATTATGTTTGTGTAATTTGCCATGATATATGTATATAAACTCACCAAACCCTACTGTTTTAGCTGCCTTTACCTCTCTCTCTCTCTCTCTCTAAAATGTCGATTTTTTCTTTTTCATCTTCTCTTCTTGTTCTTCATTTCTTGTTTTTCCCTTCTTCTTCTTCCTTTCTTATTGACAGAGACGGTGATGAATGACTAAGACGATGATGAACAGCCCCGACCTCATCCAACCATGTGGAGACGCCGTATTTGGCCCTTTCACACTCTTCTCCATTACTGTCTCTTGTATGTTTCTTTGTGTTTGTGGTGGTTGTTAGATTTTTAGTGGGGTTTGGGTGTTTTCTAGTTGGTTTCTACTGAGTTGGACTGATTATTTGACCAACTCAACCGTTTACTCACCTCTAGCAAGCGGGACCCTGATCTGGGGGTTATCGAACTGGTAGGGTGTTGGTCAGTGATTCATGGATGAAAAATCGCCGGTAACCGATAATCTTTGGAACAATGTTCGATACAAAGTCGAGGGAAGAATATGAAACCTAAAAAATAAAGAAAATGAAACGAGGGAGAGAAGTGATGGTGTCAAACTAGTCGATTGAAGAAAATGAAACAATGAATGATTGGAGAAAATGAAAGACTTACCAGTAAGATTAACAGCAATAGTAACGACAGTGACAGTGACGGTGTCGCCAAGCCGGTCGGCGATTGGCTAAGGTTGAGAGGTTTGAGAAGAGTGATAACTAAGAGTGAGAGTAAAGAGGTAGGGGGCTTCAATTTACTAAGAGTGAGAATGTGTGTTTAGGATTTATATATTATCACATGTTTTTTTCTATATTTTTGAATGAAGGTCGGTTTTTGGTTTAGGTCGGTTTTTTCATCCAAAACCAACATCAGTCGGTTTTCAACACTCAAAACCGACCTAACCGAAGTATAAATGAAAACTGATATTTTCTATTCCAGTTGGATCGGATCGGTCCCGGTTATTTTACTCATCCTTATGTTGTCTTTTACCACAAGACATCAATCTATTCAAAAA